>JACGCM010000192.1:0-396098 GCA_014058105.1 Kingdonia uniflora | reverse complement strand
TAGAAAACACAGGAAGTGGGAATGCCCTGATTTTTTCCAGTATCATCAGTAGACAAAACCAATGTTAATATGTCCTCATGGTAGCTTGGATGATACAAAGCACGATGTCTACACCGTTGGACAGTATTACCAAGAGAAGGATAAGTACGTTCCAAACACCGGTCCGTAGAGGAGATTCAGGCTTGAGGTACGATTATGGCAAATATTACGCTTCAAAATCTTCTTCGACAGTGAGAATAAGAAAAGAATATTAATTGGTTGGGTTAATGAATCCGATACTGTTGAGAACAACGTCAGGAGAGGCTGGTCTGGAGTTCAAACGATTCCTCGAACCTCTGGCTTGATAATAGCGGAAAGCAATTGGTGCAATGGCCATCGAACAAATAAAAAATCTCCGGAGAGCCAAGTAGATTCAACTAAAACTGAGCTCCGAAAAAGTTTTATTCGAAATCGGGGTGTTAAAGCCTCACAGGTGACTAAATTGTAGGCTCTAAATATGCACTTCCAACAAATATACTCACACTCATCTCTCTTTCTCACGGCTGATGTAGAGGTTCTCATTTGAACTATCAACGCTCGAAAAGGCAGAGGTGATGGACCCAAGTTGGGTTAACCCACAGTTGCTATGTAGCCAAAAGGGCGCAACAGTTAAGGTGGAGTAGGACCATTTGTTTGCTGGTTTTGGCTTCTAAGGATTGGAAGACTGCTGTATTTTTCAAGTATTTAGAGGCAATAATAGATATGTAGTGCTAATGGCAGTGATCAAAGCAGGTTAGTTTCTCCCTTTTTTTCCAGGTGATTTTCTTTCGAAATTAATTGAAAAATCAAACATGTCACGCCCCAGCCCGGAACTGCCTCTACAGTGCCCGAGTGACAGGAATAAGGGACCGTGCGGCGTACACGGACGCGCGGCGGCGTGTGTACCAGCCATCTTCACTGGCGCGGCGAGCCAGTGACATACAACCCCGGATGCTAGAGCGACATCCGGATAATCCTGGATACTCGTGAGGGGTCATCGATATGTATTCGGTAAATGCAATAACGCTGAAGGTTCCCTCATTAATCCCTAGAGCATAATCTCTCGCGATGCGCGCGAGGTAGGGAAAGCACATCTGTCCTGTAGCGGATCAGGATAGTCAATATGCCGGTTTCCAGATAAGTAACTCATATCTCAAGGGGTGACGAGCCCTGACTATTTATATTGTCCAGCTGTAAGGGGCGGTGCATCTCGGATAGCCCGCGGGGCATAGCGGTGCCATATGAAGCCCTCTTTGGAAAACTGGCCCGCATGCGAGGCAATGTCCCATGGCCTTCTCTAAGCCTAGGAGAGCTCATAACTATCCCTTGTAGATAGTCCATGAGCCAGGGCATTGATGACCAAACATTAAAGCTCTTTTAGTCATGGGGAGGATCGGACCAAGTTCCTCCTTAATATAACTACTAGTAAATAGTCAAATTCCAAAATGAAACGTTAAAAAATGAGGCGAAGCGTACTGGTCATTTCGCCCCCTTAACTAATCATCCGATTGCAACGAAACTTGGCGTACAACTATATTAGGATATAGAAAACATATACATTCGGACAAAACTCAAAAACGCTCGGGTGAATTTGGCGCGTTCGGTAGGTTGTCACAAAACCGGTCCTCTTTGAGTCATGATCCAGATATAAAACCACCCATGGAGCTTTTCTAGACGTGGATCCTCTCCAAGAAAAGCTATCACTTCGGAGCTTGGTACCTTAATTCTCCATTTGCTCACGCATTACATAATTTGATAATTTCTTGCTTAATATATAAGATGACTCTTCTTCCTTTAATTTGTTCTTGCAGATAGATAACTCTATGTGGAGAGTTTTGGAGTGGGAGGAAAGGCGTGCATGACTGCTAGAGTTTACCCAAATTTGGCTATAGATGGAGCACATCTCTATGTATTTAACAATGGATCTGAAAATGTGAGAATCACTAGTTTGAGTGCATGGACCATGAAGAGAGCTCAAATCATATAAAGGAGGGCACTATATTCTAGTGTACTAATAATAAAGATGCAGAATAAGACATTAGAGTTATTGCTATAGTTCCTGTCTTGTGTCGTTTATTGTTCATGTAACAACTAAGTTGTAAACCTGCCCATGTTTTAGGGGTTTTGAAATATTTTGTAGTGAAATAATAGGGTAATAGAAGCGAAGAAGAAATTAGACATGAGCTAAAACAAAATAATATGATAGAAATATATAAAATGGTTATGGGAACCTCAATAACAACTGAAGACTCTGAGGAAACCCATAGGACACTGATCAATCAAAAGCCATCGCTTTTCCCTGCCCCAATCACTATCCCAAGATCTAGAAAAATGATAACTATAAGAAAGAAATATAGAACTTGACAGCGGAAACTTCAACACCCACACCTTCTTGAACTCAAACACCCATACTCACTTGAAGCAACTTAAGACAATCTACATACTTCATTGTTGTTTGCATTCCGGTGGGCGTTCGCCAGCTGCCTGACCTTCAGCAATTTGAGCCCTTCCACTCTTCTGCAATTACAGCATAAGCATAAACGCCCATCATTAATATGTGAGATTAATATTACTATATAAACAAAAATGGAAATCAAAACATGCATCTTACCTTTGCTCCCTTCTTCTTACTCTTGCTTTTTTCTTGGTCTTCGTCATCTTCATCTTCATCCTCATCTCTGTCGTCTTCACCTTCGTCTTCGTCATCCTCGTCTTCATCCTCGTCTCATCGCCGTCTTCATCATCCTCATCCTCATCCTCATCTCCTTCAAGATCAAACCATCTGTATCAACAGCCTCCTGTGAACATGAAACAGCATGTGGGATAATCTTGTCCCGAATGGTTGACCTGCTCAAAAGCAGAGTTCAAAACAATTAAAAAAAACACCCCCGTTCAATAGACATGTCTCAAAAACACTGTTTCATGTCCGTACTCAAGGTATTCTGACAATGTTCTCTAAATATAATTGAAATGTTAACAAGAAATATTAGCTTACCCGATATCATAGTCTAGTTCCATTTGATTCTGAAGCTCTTCAGCCTGAAATTATATAGTAATAAAAATGTTATTTACCAACAAGACCATTGATATTTCAAGTCATATAAAAATGCATTACTTACAGTCTCTTCGTCAGATCATCTTCATCATCGGGGACTTCAGGTGGACTGAAGAAGTTGAAGAAACTTTCACAACTTTCAGTCTTAGTAATTGGCTTAGCACTCTTTGATCCCTTCTTTGGCTTCTTTTCATAAGCTTTTGAGTTAAGCATTTCCTGGGAGCCACTCAATCGCTGTCCCAATTGCTCTTTCTAGGATTGGTTCATCTTCATCAATCATGTGATAATTTTTTGTTAAAACAGAGTTCTTAAAGTATGGGTTGGTATTGAAGAGAATTCAAGCTTGAAACCCTTGGTTCGTCCATCCTGCACCACTTAATGTCTTTGAGGTATTTAAGAGCTTCTTCGTCACGTTCCAAAACTATGTCAGACAATACTTCATTAGTCTTCAATGCATTGAGCCAGAATTCAGGCACCCCTTTCTCTGTACAGTAATAACAATGATCAAAAGATTTAAACATCAAATTTTGTGGATATAGCCCTTCAATTGTAAATAAATCACAGTATAGCAATCTCATATTCATATTTTCTATTTATTTTATCTAATAAACCTATACTTTAAGTATATTAGGTATTTAGGTTATTCAATAGATCAGTCCTATAATTCTCAGATACTGGTCCCATATTTTGATGTATAAGGGCACTATTTTGAACCACGGAAGTAAGTTACAATATCAATTATCTAAGAGATGAAAGCGGCATAGTCTAGATTTCTGTAGGTAGGTACCTTCAGTGGCTTTATCTTCTTCTTGATCCTTAGAAGTTCATCTGTTACACCTTCCACTTCCATTACACCATTCACAATTTCATAACGCTGCAAAGCAAGCAAGATAATGTACACATAAATGAACATTGTATGGTAGCAGCGCCACTAACAGTAACAAACACAGAAATGAACACATTTTCCGCATCTATAACCTCCAAAGGTTACAACATGAAGTGTTTTACCTAACTATATTAGCCATTATAAATAGCAACTAACCAAGATACCTTGGCATAAAATGGTTCATAGAGCTTTTGGTATTTAGCTTCAAGTGCTGCTCTCTCCTCAAAAAACTTAGCTTCCAGCTCGTTGTGTTGTGCCTGTTAAATTTAGCAAATGTCAGAAAGCTCCACAAGTTAAAGTCAATACTCAATTTGACAAAAGAACTCTAACTATTTTCGGGCTTTTCCTCTGGAATCGGGCCCTTAAGAATGATAAGGACATGCTAAAGATGCACCCATCATCAATCCAAAACAATTAAAATCATCTGAAATTCTCGAGCACAATAACAGAGCCCTAACCTATGCATGTTTCATCACACTAACAAGTCTATAGTAGAATAAAGTACATTATATAAGTAATACATACACAGAACTAATGATCGATTTCAGAGAATTATAATTAACAATCAACAGTTCTCGGGCTACCAAGAATATTGGTACGGGTACTTTTAAGCTAAACAAGGATACATATGAATCAAAAAAACTAGCTTCCATCAGTAAGGACTAATAAGGTACATTAAATTAGAAAGGTGAGCTAGAGCACAACGTCCTTCCTATTATCTCCCGGTGTCATTAGCGTAAAGTTTATACGGCATGCTATTCCATGCAAGTTTACCCAATGATCCAAGCCCTCTAACTTCTTTCCCTTGCTTTACATTTACAAGTTCTCTGAAAATCTAAACTATAAAATTATCATTCATAGAAACCTTCAAACGCACTAAATCCTACATTTCCCAGTAAATTAAGAAAACCTCTAGAATCACACACAACAACATCTCAATTAAAACCTTCAAATGTGAAATCAAAACAAACCCACAATAAACAACAACTATAAACCCCCAAGTAGAAGAACAAACCTGAAGCTCTCTCAGAACATCAACTCTCTTCTCACATTAGGCGATAACGTCTCGAGCACATCTGGGTGCTGTCCCGCTAAACTCTGAAGCTTATCCTGCACAAACCCCAAAAAAACCCAGTTAAATAAAACCCTAATCTCCAAAATCAAAACAAATCAAACCCAGAATCACCTTGAGTGCATCAACAAGCCCCTTTCGATCCTCAGAACTAAGAGCTACAAAAACACCAAAATCAAACAATTAGGGCTTATAACACTCAACAGTATCAAATTGCGAAGCGAGAGAAAGGGGAATTAGGGTTTTTACCAGCGGTAGCTCCTGGGAGAAGAGAAGCTCGAAGATCATCCATGTCGAATGTGTCCTTGTTGTTGCTCATGGTGAGTGAGTGAGAGAGAGAGAGCAAAAACCCTAAAGAGAGAGATGTGGGGGAGAAAAAAAGAGGGAAATGAAGTTGAGATTGGGGAAATTGTGGATGGTTGGTGGTCTTTTAAATCTCTCTTTGAAAAACCTAAAAGTCTAAACCAACTCCAGCACTTTATGCTCTTCTTGCAAATGAAAGGAACCCTATACCTGTCTTAACTATGCCGGGATCAAATATACACATTATTGTGTACGATATTATACGAGCTGGATTAGTCGCAAAACAGGTCGATTCATCGTATTTTTTTAGATTTTATCAATACATACCGATTAATCATGTGGAAAAAATAAGAGGGAATTGAAATTTTTATAATTTTTAGATTCTGAATTTTACATTTACGATTTTTATCCAAGGATTCTAGATAAACATTATGTCGTTGTGCCTTGTAAGAAAAAACAACATTTATTTATGAAATAAAATATGTCAAATGTATGTCTCAATTTATCGAATGAGGATCTAAGTGATTTTTAACAAGAATACGGGAGTGTCATTGTCAATAGAGCTGTTCTAGCAAGAGTTGAAACAACTTTCAGAAGAGCCTCGTATACTCCAAACGGGTTTTCGATACCGCAAACTGTATTTTTATTGTGCTGCTTGAATCATTGTAAGAAGAGAAAATGTGCGAGTTTAGGTATTTTCGTGTGACTTATGCAGCCAAACTGGACCACTGTTTGGGTTGTTTAAACCTAAGATTTGTTTGAAAAATGAGTCAACTTTACATCTTACAAAATAATTATGACTTTTTCCATCTTCTATCATACAATGTGGCTGAAAAACTACACCCTCAAAAAATATATAAGAACAAAAGCGTACGAGCGAGTAATCGTGTATACCACTCTTCGTCGTTTGGTCACTGATCATGCCAGCGAAAAACTATTGGAGATGCTCTAAGTCAGAGTAAATCACAGCCATTCATTTGGTGTGCTCTTCCTCATTTAAGGGTATTGATATCTCCATGAACACATAGTCTCCTCTTCAGTGCTCAAACGATATTAACTAACTCAGGGAGCAAACTCATACAAATGAAATTCACGAGGACCCAATCCTAATTTCCAATCTTTAATTCACAACTTCCCCAAATTTAAACCACGGCCCCCTTCGTGAATTCACCTTCATCCCAAACAGGTCCTCAAATTTTTATTATAATTAATTAATATGAGCACTCAAACCTGCCCAATTAAATTTCACCTTTTCGGTGGTGCTCCTAAACACAACAATAATCTCCAACTCCACTGCTTCTCCTCTTCAGGTACACTCTTAACTCTCTCTCTAGTTGTTAATAATTACGATTAAACCCAATCAAATACAACTAATTATGCGATTAATTTGAACAAAAGGCGTAAAAATGTACTATTTGATCGATGAAAGTTGATTAGTAGTGTGGCATAGTGGTAATTTGTGGTTTTTGTTTTGTAGGATTGAAGAGTAGTGTTGTTAGGTGCGCAATGAAGTCTTATAGGTTATCAGAGTTGACGAAGGTCGAGGTTGACGGCCTTAAGCTCGGCCTCGAATCGATTTCTCGTCGATTTTTAGTATTGTGAGTTCTTAATTTTTAATTTTTTTATGAGATCCATTACGTATTAAGTATAATTTTAGCTTACATTTGTGCGGCGATGACTGATAAAACGACCGTTTTATTTCAGGTGCAACCAATTGTTGATGATGTTCGCAGTAGAGGCGATGCTGCAGTTATAGAGTTAGTGTTTCTTGCACTTTATTAGGATCTTGTATGTTTAGATGCGTGGTAATGAAGTTAGGGGTTTAATTTTGATTTTTTTGTAATCTTGTAGTTATACGGAGCGATTTGATAAAGTTAGATTGGATGATATAGTTGAGCATGTTGAAGAGATTCCAGATCCAGAGGTACGGTGGTTTCACATGCAAGTGTGTTTTTGTCATTGTTATTGTTAGTAAGTAATGGAGTATTGATGATAACTTACTGAGTATACTAAGAGTATTTCATTTAGCTTTGGTGCTCCTTTTATGTTATCTGGCGTTTTTAAATCTCGGGGATGCAGCTTGAACCTGCTATCAAAGAAGCATTTGACGTCGCATACAACAATATACATGCATTTCATGTTGCTCAAAAACCACCGAGAAAAGTGTTGAAAACATGCCAGTAAGTAATTATTGATACTTGTTTTTTTTTTTTGTTCTTTCTTAGGATTATTTTGACTTGCTAAGGAGTATTAAGCATGTTTCTAATGAGATCGAAAAGGTCTAAAGTACGGATAGATTTGGATTCAAATCATACCATTAATACTCAATATTTTTTCTCTTGCTTAAGCTAATAAGTGCTTTAAACTGGGCCAGGGTGTTAGATGCAAACGGGTAACAAGATGCATTGGTTCTGTGGGTCTTTATGTTCCCGGAGGTACTGCAGTGTTACCTTCGACCGCTCTGATGCTATCAGTGGTAAGTGGTTTACCTTCTTTATAATTTCGTTTTTCGTAATTCATCACACTGTAAAAAGAAGAAATAAAAGAGAAGAAAGAAACAAGCCAATATCTTAATGACATAGAACACTCAACGAACGATGTTTCCCGTATTGAATTCCTTAACTACTGTAACAAGATGTTAAGGAGTGAAACATCTGAGCATTTTCTGTCTCAAAGTTAGCAGCAAATGCAATTTGGCTTTTTTGTAATTTTTTTACCTTTGCTTTATCTTTTACACAGCCTGCACAAATTGCTGGCTGCAAAACTGTTGTTCTCGCAACTCCTCCAAGTCGAGATGGAAGCATTTGCAAGGTAATTGATTTTGTTTAAAAATCCTTGTAATGAACTAGTCTCTAAAGACCTGAAAGCGATGTTGTCTCGTGGGTGATGGTCGTAAAGTATAACGGGGAACACATTATAAAACCATATCTATATCCGGGACAATGGATCAAAACACGTGATATATTGTTTTTGCTTATTTGGAGGGGTCAATTTTATTTCCATTGTAATTGAATACTTACATTTTCTTAGGAGGTACTTTATTGTGCCAAAAAAGCTGGTGTGACTCATATTCTTAAAGCTGGGGGCGCGCAAGCCATTTCGGCGATGGCTTGGGGAACTATATCTTGCCCCAAGGTACTGTTATCTTATAACTTTCTCCACTAATTATTTGTTTTTTCATGCTAGTGAGCAATAATTATCTACTATCATGACCAATCTCGTGATTCTGTTACATGCATGTCTGGAGCAATTCCAGTCTTTGTTATTAGTTTGTGTCAACATCACTCTAGGTGGCTTCCATGATAACAGATTTGAAAGTTCATAAGTGGCCTCTACATATTGCAGATGTGAAGTCCTTCATCACACTAACATTTCAACCTATGCTCATAAAACTTAGATAGTGGATATAGGATAGTTTCCGCTTTAAAATGAATTAAAACATCTGGTTCTAATTTGCAGGTAGAAAAGATCTTTGGGCCTGGGAATCAGTATGTCACAGCCGCAAAAATGATTCTCCAAGTATGTTTTGCATTTGCTATAATTATGCCACTGCAAACTCTATACCCATTGTTTGAAAACTAGACCTTCTACCGTGCGATGACGCTTATGATTTACGTAGAGTTTTCTTATTTCATTGTTGGGGGACTTGGGAGAGATTCATTTGTCTCTGGTTTCTTTTAATCCTCTATGCAGAATAGTGAAGCCATGATTTCCATTGACATGCCCGCGGGGCCTTCGGAAGTGCTTGTTATTGCTGACAAACATGCAAACCCAGCTCATATTGCAGCAGATTTGCTCTCTCAGGTAGTAATAAGTTTATAGATAACTCTTTTAGCTTGTAAAATGATCTTACATGTATCCATCCTAGAAGTTACACGATCGTTCCAATTTAAGCATGCTGACCAAGGATCAATGTTTTGGTGATTTTCAGGCGGAGCATGGCCCGGATAGTCAAGTTGTTCTTGTAATTGCTGGGGATGGTGTAGACCTGGAAGTTATCGAAAAAGAAATTAGCCAGCAATGCCAAAGCCTTCCAAGGGGAGAGTTCGCTTCAAAGGCACTAGGCCACAGTTTTATTGTAATTGCTCGAGATATACTCGAGGTTAGTTTCTATACTGTTGGCTTTCTCCACTTTTTTTCCAAAAAAGGAAGCTGGGTATAGGCAGACCTCAACCTGCTTTTATTGATAATGAGCTTAAACTATTTACAACCTATATGGTATTTTATGTTACTCAGCTATTACATAAGTCTGAAAGAAAAGGTGAAAAATTACAAGGAAATCTTCAGAGATATCTTGCTTTTCTGCAATAAATTATGCTACTTCATTTTTTTCGTTAACCACCTACTGATTATAAAAAAAGTTCTTCAATGCTCCTTATCTTTCTTAACCATGTTAAGCTCCTTCATGGAGGATTACATTTATGTTACACCGCCTGGATCACATTATTTGAGTATATGAGAGAACACATACTTTTGAATCTAAGTTTTCTAGCTAGCTTCACGTTTTCTTTTATAGCCCTGATTATCCTATTCAGAGGTTTTATGTTATGCAACCACTGGGAAACCATAACTTCCCTGTGTTGCATCACCTGGATCACGTGATTTGAATATGAGAAAACACATACTTTTGAATCCTAATTTTCCTGCTAGCTTCACGCCTTCTTTTTCAGCCCTGATTATCATAACTTCCCTGACTATATATTCGGAGATTTCTGGTATGCACTGGGAAACCAATTGTCAACCCAAATATGTCACCATAAGCTGTTCTATCTTCTGTGACAGCACCACCAACATTTAATACTATTTGTTGTTCAAATTCTTGTCACCATGGACTATTTGGATAGGAGAGGGTTGTTTGACAGTAGCCTTTATCCCCCACCATGATTTCTGCATTTGTACTCACATTGTGGAATTGTCTCATATTCCTCTCAGTCCATACTTGATAGACTGTAGCAGTGAAGGCCAATCTTTGAATCTAATCTTTTGATATGTCTATGCTTACTTTCCTGACCAACCACCCAAGTTCAGACTCCCATCCATTAGTAAGCTTTGGATAGCGAAGGCTTGTAAGTATTTTGGAGAATAAGCATCAATTTTCTCAATCTTTACTAGAAAGTCTTCGATCTTCCGTCTATTTCTTGCTGTTAGCCATGTGATAAATGAATGCTTGGGAATCACATCTTTCTCCCACACTGTTTTGTGCCATTGAACTTTGGATTTTTTTCCTTCAAAGTTCTTCCCAAGCGGATTTTGTGAAAATATGCCATTTGCACTAGGTTTCCACAAAACTGTCTTTGGACTGTGGAAATAGCTGTGTTTATTTCTCTCCAAATGCTTGTTACTCCCACTGATCTGTGTCTTACATTAAGAATTGCCTAGTTCTCGTCTACAATTACTGATTCCACTTTTACATTTTGGCAATTCCCAAGAGGAAGATATTTACTACACCATATCTCTTACTCAGGTAACCAGGGATTGTTCCATAGACTTGTACTCCTCCCGTCCCCTACAACGTGTAGACATTTGTTTGAGGCCTTGTCACTTCTCTTCAACATATATCTCCAGCCACAAAAACAATCTTGTGGTGCTTCGACTGTCCAGAGTGTGTCCTCCTTTAAGTATTTATTTTTGTCCATCATGTCCACACATTTTCTTTCCTTACTCCAAGTTGGCCTTAAATTTATGAAAACAAATCCGCCATCTTTTCTATTTGTTTGGAAAACCCTTGGTATCATATATATGGGTTAGTCTTGATATCTTGACAAACTAGGGAGATTTACATAGGAAGCTATGTAATATTCTGCTCCTTTGTAAGATCTAGCTAGGCATGGCTACTTAGATAATGCATGTTCTTAAATTCTTATTAAGCACGTTTTTTTTTTTCCGAATATTTACTCAGGTATTCATATTCTATGCAATTTAACAATCGTTTGTCATCTTAGAGCTAATTTTCTGATGTAACACCGTCGTCATTCACCGTTCACGGATACCTAGAGAGAGGACGTCTCTCTCTCTTTTGTCTAAGTCGACGCCTCTCTCTACAGTATATTATTTTCTGTATTTTTCGTTATTTATTTTGGGAAGTTATGTAATTAGGAAGTCTAATTGTTGGAGTGATTTCCTCACTTTTAGGAACTCCTAATGTTAGTGGGATTAGGGTTTCTCTTTATAAGAGCCATCTCCTAGGTCTTTAGTTGCTTGGTTATTAGGTTAAATAAAAGCCATCCCCTAGGTTTTTAGTTGGCTGGGTTATTATTTGGTTATTAGGTTAAATAAAAGAAAGAGTTTAGAGTCAATTGTTTGATGATTTGAGTTACAAGTTACGCCATTTTCTTACTGTCTTTGTATGAATTGCAGGCTATTTCCTTTTCAAACGTGTATGCACCTGAGCATTTAATTGTCAATGTTGTAGACGCGGAAAAGTGGGAAGGGTTCATTGAAAATGCTGGTAATACTATAATAGCTTGTTGACATTATTACCATCATCAAAGCATTTATTCTTCGATAATCAAGTACTTCATGCTATAATTGTTAAAAAGACCCCTACATAAACTGATCTTTTTTACTCTTTGTTCCTCTGTAGTATTAGGTCTATATTTCATTTCATTGTTATATTAAATAGGTCAATCACCACAAACTAGTGAAGTATTGTACTAATGATTGACTGATTAACTTGAACCAAATTGGAGCAGTAGAAAAATTAAATGATGTAGTACTTCTTACTATTTTTTACCATATTTTTTTATCGAAAATCAAATTAAACTTGAGCTTCTCCCATATCATACTTTTGCCTTATGACAAATTCTTAAGTAGGATTTTGACATCTAGTATCGATTTCATTGCAGGATCTGTATTTTTAGGGCCATGGACACCGGAGAGTGTTGGAGATTATGCAAGTGGGACAAATCACGTCCTTCCAACATATGGCTATTCCAGGATGTACAGTGGAGTATCTCTGGATTCGTTCCTCAAGTTTATAACGGTGCAGTCATTGACGGAGGAAGGCTTGAGAACTCTGGGCCCATATGTGGCGAAGATGGCAGAAGTTGAAGGGTTGGAAGCCCACAAGAGAGCTGTAACCCTTAGACTGCAAGATATTGAAGCGAAGCTGTCAGTATAAGATGGTATCCATCCTCCAATGTTGGCTGTATATTTGTGGCACTTATGAGGGTAATCAACTACAGGGTGCTCGTTTTTTTGTCGGGATTTAAGATGTCTGCTTGTTATTGTTGAAAAGGAATAACTCTGTAATTTGTCTTTTTTGTAATATACTCATAATTTTGTAACCGAATTTGCAATTTCACTCACTGACAATTATCCTGCACGTTCGATTGGGACACAAATTTCACTCATTTTATTATGTATTTGTGAGGTAGATAGAGTTTTAGTTCGTCATTATTACAAATATAAATTTGACATATAAATTAATATCGGATGTATTATAAACCAATTTTATTGATGCGGGCTTGATTAACAATAATTTCAATAAATATATATAATTATTAGCCACTTATAAATAGTAAAAATATTTAAAATTGGGCATCCCCTATTGCGTACATACGCTAATCACGTATTCTTAAGTTTAAAAATAAGTATCACCGACTGAAGAGTTGCATGCCAAAACGTTTTTGGGTGAACAATCAGTTGGTAAGTGTAAGATTCTCAGAGCAACAGAAGGGTGCGAGAGTCTGAATTCTTGCACCCGCCCTTTAAATCCATTTCAATAAGAGTATTTGAATTTGATTTCACTCTCTTTATACCCGTTTTGAATGAGAATTCTCACACTACTACTTCAAATTATGATATTTCAAACACACCACCCGGTGTCGCGAAACATGCGAAACACGCGAAACACGCATAACTCTAATCTCTCACACTCACACTCACACTTTAAACTGTTGGAGAATATTGGCAGTGCCAGCTCAAATTCACAGTCTCATTTGTTGTTGGAGATGCTTTAGAGTCTAGTCTTATCCCTTGGGATCCGTTTGCCACTCTTAAATCCCAAAACCAAAATTCAGAAATTTACTCAAATTCTCTCTCTCTCTCTCTCAAATTAGGGTCTCAAATTGAGCTTCTCCAAGGGAGAGCCCAACGATGGACAACAACGCTCCAGACTGGAGAACTCAACTACAAGATGGTTCTCGTCAAAGGATCGTCAATAAAATGTAATTGTGTACTTGAATTTTTAGTATATTTATGATTTATGATTGATCATCCTTATTATTAAAGAATTATAATTATTATGTGTATGATCAAATAAGTGAATCCTAATAATTCACCATTCACTACTAATATCTAGTAATGTAACCAATGGTTAAAATAAATGCGCGTAAAGACTAGTGCATGGTGCTAATGTAACCATGGTGCTAATGTGTGTGTAGAATTGAGTCTCTTAAGAAGCACCTTCCAGTTTCTGGTCATGAGGGGATGCAAGAGCTTATGAAAATCGCTGAAAGATTTGAGGAGAGGATTTACACTTCTGGTACGACTACGAGCCAGGTACGTCTAGTAATTAAACATTCTTATGTTGTTATTATATGTCTTGTATATAAGTAATGAAGTTGGGCACGGGCAATAGGAGTGTGATACCTTGAGGTAGTATTCTAGGAAGGTTAACCGAGTAGGTTCGTGTCGGGAATAAGATTCATAAGTTGGGATTTCACTTGACATGTGGTTTGGCGCGGAATTATGTCCAGACTATTTCGATAATTATCTGAAATATGAGATCTAATCCCGAGGAGTGAGTTACTCTACGGTTATTTCGCTCTCCCTTCGCATAAACAAATACCTTTCAGATACTTGCAAATATGATAAACTAGAACTCAGCCCCTAGGACATGGATAAATAGCACATGATCGTAAAATATAAGGTCATTTTGTGCAATACTTTCTATTGCCATTTATTATCCTTTTAGGTCGTTAAGACGTGCCTTCTAATAGTAGTTGTTTATTTATTTATTTCCTTTTGGGATTATTTCTTGTATATTCAGTGGATAACATTGTAACTTTCCCGTTTTTAGTCGGATTATTTGCGGAAAATATCTATGAAGATGCTGACAATGGAGACTAAAACTCAGAATGTTGGTGTGCCTAATTCAAACGCATCTGGGAGTAACCAGAATCTCCCTGATACAGGTAAACAACTAGAAAGCGCTGTGGCAAAACTTTGTCTAGAATAGCATTTTCTCTTATTTTTGTTTTTACCTTTATCATTGAAGGTAACACTTGACATGCATGACAAACATGTTTGGCGAACATGACCATACCTGGATGGTTCTCATTTATTTATGTGGGTATTATTTCTACATTGATTAAGAGGTGGCCCAAAATTGGAAACACAAGTTTTGTTCCCTCTCGTTATTAAACACTAAAGATGCCATAGAGAGTGATCATGTCATGCCATGATAAGTTAGAAGACTTACAACACCATAAACTTTTGTTCTAGCGTAACAAGTAGACTTGTTAGTTGATGACAACTCTGTTTAAAAGGGACTTGCAGGCGGAGTGTTCTAGGGCAAGTATGCTCCGTGGAGGTAGTAATTTTGGTAATTAACTCCTGTTATTTGAGGCATTGGATGGACAGGAACAGCAGGATTTTTAATTTGCAGCGAGGACAGTAATGCATTTTTAATTTAAGAAATTTACGTTCTTACGGACCAAATCTTAAGATAGGCACATCTTTTGGTGAATTTAAGGGGAAAAAGGGGGCAATGATCAGGATAGGGTTTGGATTGTCAGTGCTACTCTTTATTTTCATATTTCTGGGTTTTTCTTTGCATACCTACATTTTTAATTTCAATCAGCATCGAGTAATGAAATCACTCTACTTATTGATTTTTTTTTTCAATTACTGTTATTCACTTTACTACATTGTTTCAATATTTTGGGATTACTTATCTTGTTTCGTTCATATTCCTGTATAGCATCTCATAGCATGCAAACCCAAGTGCGCAACCAAGGACAACCGCCGGTCCCCTTACCCAATCAGTCTCAAGGAAGACAACAGCTGTTATCCCAGAGCATGCAAAATACCATTGCGCCCGCTGGAGTACAAAGTTCCTCGGGTTTAATGTCTGCACTACCATCAGTGACTGGTCTTTCTCAGCCTTCAATGCTAAATACTGTCAGCCAGAGTTCCAACTTGCAGGATATTTTAGGAATTTCACAGAACTCAGTTAGTAATAACGCGGGACAAGGCATACCTTCTAATATTCTAGCCAGTTCTCAGAAGCAGATGCAAGGAAGGCCACATCCACATCAGGTTCTGACCTCGGTCTTCATTTCTTCTTCCCTTTCTAGTTTTTTTAGGTGCTTAGTTTGTTGCCCCTCTGCACTAGGAAGTTTGTATTGGTCAGAGCCCAATTTTAATTATGTAATTAAATGTACTGTCGTTATAATCCTGGGCCGGCTTGTCCAAGTCTCTCCCTACCAAAACGCTGCTTTGGTAACGCAGAGTCGAGCTTAGGTAGCCTAAGCCGTACTCCTTTAAGTAAGTATTTTCGGGTATACATATATGTTATTTTTTGACAGGTTGTTTCACAACAACACCAACAGCAGTCTTCAAAACCGCAGCATTATATGTATCAGCAGCAGCAAATGCAGCAGCAGATGTTGAAGCAGAAGGTCCAACAGGGGAATATGCAGCCATCACTCATGCAATCCCACATTCAACAGCATCCGACCCAGTTGCAGCAATCTCTTGTGGAAATTTCATCTGGTGGCCTCCAGCCAAGCCAATCTACTCTTCAGCAAACACAGCCTTCTTTGATGCAACCATCTTCCCAACAAACCTCTGTTCTCCGGCAACAACAATCTCAGCAAAACCAACTAGTGGGACAACGACAATCGAATGGAACAAATGTTCAGCAAAATCATCTAATTGGGAAGCAAAATATTGTGTCAGACCTACAACTGCAGCAACAACAGAGGTTGAACAGTCTCTCGAGTATGCAGCAGCAACAGTTGGCGGGCCAGCATAACAGTATCTCAATTTTACAGCAGCAGCTGGGTTCACAAAATAGTGGTGGTGATAGTAGGTTACAACAGCAACAGCAGCAGCAGCAGCAGCAGCATCGTCATGGTACCCAATCCGGTGTCTCGATTCAAGCTGGCAATTCAGGATTTGACAAAAATACGGTATGAAAAAGTTTGAGTTAAATTCTAAAATTACTTATATTTATTTGTATTTTAAACACAAATTACACGGCAGATAGCTAACTAGGGTCTCAAACATGCAGCAGCATCAGCAATCAATGCATATGCTTCAGCAGCAAGGTAAGGGTGCTGGGCAGCAGCAACAAGCCCACAGACATCATCTACTCTGTTGCAACCATTGCAAGGGCAACAACAGTCACAATCACAAATGGTGTCCCAACTACAACCTTCACAAATCCAACAGCAGTTGGGATTGCAACAACAGTCAAATTCATTACATCGAGATGTGCAGCAAAGGCCTTCGATGCAAACTCAGAGTGTGATTGACCAGAAGCCAGTATTTCACTCACAAAGAGTGCTTCCTGAGGCTTCATCAAGTATGTTGCTGGACTCTTATCTATTTCGTAATCACGTTTCAGTAATTATCATCTTTCAAATGTAGACCAATATGACAAAAGTTCACGGTGGACCAATATGAAATATCGATTTAGCTTATAGAACCATATAGTTAACATATTGCGATGTGTCACTTAAACGGTTTATGATGTTAACTCATGGAAGAGAAGCTAAGAACTTATAAGGAACTTTAAATTAGGATTCTTTATTGAATCTCCAAATTTTCACTTAATTGAAGAAGAAACCCTTCTAACTCTTATTCAAACAAAGTCAAAACTACTATCTCAATGCGGCAAAGCACTCAGTGATAGTACTTCTTAGAATATTATGTGAATTTTGAACTACAAGTCCTTATTCAAAATAAATTAGAATTAATATAATAAAATAAAACTAGAAGTAAATAGAAAGGTGGAAGTGAAAAGTATTGGCAACGGAGGGACTTCTTGAGAATCTGAGATGCGTGTCACTTGTCTTATTTTATACCCTTCTTTTTAATTAAAGTTCCACAAACTAAAGCTCCAGAGCTCCCAATCTTATAAATAAAACAAAAATTGTTGTCTATGAAGAAGTCGTTAGCAGTTTGGTGCTGGTAGTGAAAGATTGTAATTGCCTCAACCTTGGTAGCAATTTGCAAATTGCTACTAAGCTTAATAAGGCAAGCATCACCCCCCCCCCCCCCCCCCCCCCCCCCTTAATCAAACGGCATTTAATATGATGGTATGTACATAAAACATGTGTTACCCTGCACTTTGATTGCCAGTTTGGAAGGCATGATTTTTTGTTGCATATTCTCGGACTTGAGAGCATATTGAACTGTTATAACACATTTTCAACCATTCTTTAATTTGACAATAGTCGATACCCCTGCTAAATTTTAGAAGCTTGCATTTTGTCCATTTATTGTGTGGCATGTCAGCTTGGTTTTCAACCAATGCAACGCTCTTTGGACCACCATATTTGATATGTTAGGGTTGCGAGTCGTTCTTCACCCATCTCCGTCCCTCTATCTAATTCTTCCTATTTCTTCTTTTGTTGTATATTTCTATTAGGAGTTTAATTATATTATATTTTATTTATCTTTATATTGCATGCATGAATAAAGAAACTAGTTTCCTATTTAAGGTAGAATTAAGGTACTTATTATAAAGGCCCCTCATGATCTAAAAAATGAGGCTTAGATTTATTGTTTTCTAGTTAGTTGTTTTTGAGGATTTTTTTTTAGAGAAAGTGTTATGTAAGTTTTGGGCGAAGTACAATTCCTAGATTTTCGGGTTTAATTCTATTTTATTTATTTTTATATTGCATGCATCAATAAAGAACCTATAGAATTGAGGTGTGTATTATAAAGGCCCCTCCTGATCTATGAAATGAGGCTTAGGTTTATTGTTTTCTAGTTGGCTGTTTTTGAAGAGTTATTTTTGGAGAAGAGAGCGTTATGTAAATTTTGGGATAATTACAATTCTTAGATTTTCTATTTTGATCGAATTGATAATTAGTTGCTTCCGCCTACGTAGTTTTGTTAATATTTCTTGCGAGTAATAATATTGTCAACGTTATTCAACCTGTCTGTCAAAGCATCCAAATTCATCATTCTGTCAAATTTAGCAATATTTAACTTGATATGTTATTCTAGATGAGTTAAAATATGCTCCAAAACTGTCAAGTCACTCCTTATATTCCCATGAATTGAGCATGGTTTTGAGGGCTGGGATTTTTTTTTTGGCATCGTTTTGTGCACCAAAAGGTTATATAAATGTTGGAATGGGCTCTCATTGCTGGTTGTTGAGGTCGTCGGGGGGAAGAGCGATCGAGGAGGTGGATAAATACTGTCAAAATAATCTGTGGTTTGTTGTCGATTACCATCAAAACGGTTAGTAGAACCCCTTAAACCACGCGTATGTAGGTGTCCACTCCATGCCCTCGACCACGACCTCTATAATTTTTGTGAGGCTGATGGAGAGCATGTGCCAATGCCACATAACATTCTATTAGTATTATGATACTTGAGGTTTAATAATACTACGGACATGAACTGCTTTATGGGGTAAAGAGTTTCGTTCATCAAGCCATTTATTAAGAATGTTATTAATCATTGTTTTGGCCCTTGGGTCTAGGATAGTTTGTCAAAGTTTTCCAAGAAATCAGCGATTCAAGGGTTACGTGAAGTTGTGTCTTCACAAAAGGATAAAAGGGCCAAACAGTTCGAATTCACGTGTAATTTGGAGAGGAACTGAAATTGTTAGGGGTTTGATTACTTGTCTTGAAAACTTATCTGGGTCATTTGAGACTACTTTAAGATCTGCTCCGATGCCCTGATCCGATCGCAACGTGGCTCGTTTCTTGGCTTCGGCTTGAGCTGCTGCGCAACTTGATTTGCGAGGTCAGCCATACCATGCCCTACAGCTCACCCTGGTATGGCTAATGGCTGTGGTGTGTGCAGTGATATGCTACCGCGATATGAATCATCTCTCTCATTCTGTTTTCTATCATGTGAGCGCTGAACAACGAGGGGTTTCGCATCTTGATTGTTGGGATCTCATCAGAATAAAGAGAGGGGCTGGAAGTTGTGGTTGCCAACCGGAAACGTAAGTGGCGGTTGATTTCGATTGACAAGGAGTATTTCCGATATCTCAAGGCGACTTTCTCGCACTTTTGTTCACCAATAGTTTTTGAATTGTCTCTTTCAACGAATCTTCGATTCAGACCACCACTTCAGTGTCAATCTCAGGCTCCTTTCCCTGTGCCATTGAATAGCTTGTATATCTAATGAAGAACATGAAAAATATATTGCCAAAAACCAATTGACTTTTATATTAATTTGAGCATATTGGTATTGTTGATGTTAACTTACTCAGGGAAGAGAAGATAAGAACGCACAAATAAATTGTGGGCTATTGTCGGAATAGAGATGGGTTAAATGGTCGGAATTTTTGGTTGCAGACTGGCGATGTTTCTGTCAGTAGTGTTGATGTCTAGTAAGGGTGGTTAACATCGTCAAATTTGAGGAATCCCAGCATCTCCTCAATGCGACTAACCACACTTTCGCTCGCCAAACTTTCCTTATTTGCCTATTTCTACGACTCCCTGAGTTGTCCCAAGTAAATATTGACCCCCACCATTAAATAGCTTAAATAATTAACAAGGACATAAAAAAAAAAATATTGCCAAAAGCCGATTGGTTCAAATAGGGTGTGGTGTAGTATATTTAGATGTGTGCAATCACACAATGTTTTTAGTTCATAGTTGTAGGTTAGAGGTTTAATATAGAGTACTATAGAGAGGCATAATTGTATAAACTAGAAACTATTGATTTACTAAGCTGATATATTGTGATTTATAATGCATCAATCTACATGTTTATTATGTTTCCTATATTTTTCGATTTTTTGAAACAACAAATGTATCCCTACCGCAATGTATAAAAAAAATACTGAAACCTGCGCTCTGAAAAAGTCCTTGTGAAGGATGCATTATGGAGTTGAGTATGTGCTGTTTGCTCTTCACTTGGAAAAGACGCTATTTTTCTGTTGCAAGTATCTATCCGGAAAATTATAATTTTTTATATCTCATCTCTTTGGCAGCATCAATAGATTCAACTGCTCAGACTGGACATCCAAGTGGAGCTGATTGGCAAGAAGAAACTTATCAGAAGGTAATTTCTAATAATTTTGATCCTCTTGCTTTTTCTTTTCTTACTTAAAATGACATTTTACATACACCATGGGTACTCTTCTCTCAAGAAATCTGGTGGGGTGGATATCAATGACCTTACATATTGGAAATGTGTGTCCAGATTTGGTGAACTTGATTGTGAAGCTTTGTATTTTATACACAACGTAGCACTTCTTCACATGAAAATTTCACGATTATTTATCAAATTTGTTATTATTATTTTGCAGATTAAAACAATGAAAGATATGTACTTGCCAGATCTAAGTGACATGCACCATAAGATTTCTATTAGCTTCCAGCAAGTAAGCTTTTTGTAGTGTATGTAACCTCCTTGTACATCATTCTATAAGTTTTTTTTGTTGATATGCATATCTATTGGTGTCCAGAGTGAGAATCTACAAGCGCCAAAAGGGCAAATTGAGCAGCTGAGAGTATTCAAATCTATGTTGGAGCGGATGGTGCAATTTTTGCAGTTATCTAAACACCAAATCCGTCTTTCTTACAGAGAGAAAATCAATCAAATTGAGAAGCAAATAGTTGGTATTCTTACAACCCATCGCCCTAAAAAGCCTAATTCCTTACAGTTACAGCAACAAAACCAGCAACAACTCCCGCCACCTAATGACCTCCAGATGAACCTGCAACAAGAAAACCAGATGAACCCCCAGATGCAAACAACAAACTTGCAAGCAAATATGATGAACTCACTACAGACTGGATCGATGTTGGAGTCGGGACAAGGGAACACAATGGGATCACTGAACCAGGGTGGTATGGGATTTCTACAGCAAAATGCTGTTGGTGCCTCCCAACAGGCAAACACTAACACCTTATCACAAAGCAATGTCAACGTCAATCCCCTACAATTAATTTCTGGCAGTCTTCAGCATCACCATCTGAAACAACAACAGGAACAACAACAATTTTTACAGGTACTTTCTCTTTTGTTGTTTGCATATTTTTTATTTTCCTTTATTTTGGTCCTTGTTTTTGGTCCCTAGTAGTGTCCTTGTTCCCAGCTTTGCTCTTTGTGTCCCCAAGTTCTTTTGCTGTATCAAATCTCAACATCAGCAGCAATCAAAATAAATAAACTGTTAGAGCACATCCAGTGGTCACATTATAATGTCCTTTTAACCCCAGGAATTTGAAAACCCCTTTTCAAAGGTAGGTATTGTAGACTGTGGTACTATTAGCTCCAGTGTGTCGAGTTTTGAGTAAAACAGCCCTACAAATGCTTCAAGTTTCACGTAGTTTTAAATTTTGGCATATGTCTGTGTTAGCAATGCCTCCTACTGATATATCTTGCCACACCCCAGCTTTTCTCAATCTCTCGTAAGCTTATTGAACCTTATATTTTTCATTAGATGTTAGCTGATAGATGACATACCCAATAAATAATTCTTTCGTTTTGCCTGCCTTAATATGACAGATTCTGCCTCTCTTTTTTTATGCTTTGATGTCATGACATTGGGTTTTTCCCACTATGGGCAAAGCTTAGAGGTTTGTGACCATTTGGCATTTTGCTTAAGATACTATTTATGATAGAGTTATTTAACGTTTTTACAGTCACAACTGGTGAAACAACAACTTCAGCAAAGCCAGGTGCATCAGCAATTGCTGCCACAACAAAAGCAGCAGATGATTATGGCGCAGCAGCAGCAACAACAACCATACAAGGCACAATCTCACCAAATCCCACAGAGTCATCAAATGAACGAGGATTTGAAGGTGAGACAGCAAGGCATGGGGGGGTTTAAACCTGGAAAGTCTCAACAACAGCGCTTAATTCATCACCATCAACAGTCAAGAGCCAGTTCTCAATTTCCCATTTCCTCACCTCAACTCCAATCTCAATCCCCTCAAATTTCTCAGCACTCGTCCCCACTAATTGACCAGCAAAATCTGATACCATCTCTCACAAAAGCTGGATCACCTTTACAATATGTAAATTCACCCTTTGTTGTCCCTTCTCCTTCAACTCCCTTGGCTTCATCCCCGCTACTGGGGGATCCTGAGAAACAAGTACCAAGTGTTTCATCGCTCTCATATGTAGGAAATCTTGGTCAAACACATGCGATCTCTTCACCAGGTCAACCTCAATCCTTTGCCATTGGCACACCAGGGATATCTGCCTCCCCCTTGCTTGCGGAGATCACGAGTCTGGATAGGACTGCTTCTGCTATGGTACTTGGAAAATCAACTGTTTCTGAGAAGCCTATGGATCGCTTGCTTAACGCGGTTAGTGGATTTAACTTGCATTTTGTTGTTTGTTGTGTTTTGCAAGTCATATTATTGACTGTTATACTGGTATATTGCCAGACATTGGCATATAAAAGATTTGGCAGACCCATATGATACACCAGAAAATACTTGTCTCACCCTTTGTTAGGGTTCCCTCAACTCTCAAAAGATATATACCACATAAAGTGTATCTGAATCTACTAAGTGAAGAGGGTTTTTTCTTATCTTCCTCAAAACGAATATCCGATAGCTTCGTGATCTCTAGATGGTTGAAGAAATTCACGATTGTGTTTTATCGACAATACTATTGTCGTACAAATTCTTAATTTAAATGCTGCGAATCACCAATATTTCAAGGTTATTTATTGGAGCCTCCCTTAAGCCTGTGGCATCGCATTGGTGTGCAGTCATAAGATTGAAATATATGCTGCGTTGGACGAGGACACCCTCTAGAAAAGGCGTGGAACCGCGAGGCAAGGGGTACTCCAATGTATCGGTTGGACAGTTTTTAAAGAAGGGATGGTACATATACTGAGAACCTGGGATATAATGGTTTAGATCACAATATTGTTTGATATAACGGACCGATAAACAATTTACTATTTCATTCTATTTGTAATAGCAAATACTCATATGATAAGTATATCGTAATGTATTTGTATATGGTTCGATAGTTTCCTTGTCTCTTATCCATTGAAGAAAAAACTATATTGCCCTATATCGAGGATATATTTAATCTGGCCTGAAAGATATATCTTTCGGATTAGTGATGTCTATAATCTCTTTATCCTTGGTGACATGTAAGGTATTTTTCTGTTAAGTTTTAGTAGATTTGAATGTTTATGTATGATCTGTAGGATGCTTTACTTGTTTCCCAGGTAAAATCTATGTCAACTACATCTTTAGGTGCCGCTGCGAGTGATATCCAGTCATTCATCAGTTTGAGTGATCGGGTAGCAGGATCCGCATCTGGTAATGGGTCTAGAGCGGCCATTGGAGAGGATCTGGTGGCTGTGACAAAGTCTCGTATGGAATTAAAGAATGCCAGCACCCAGGGTGGGAACTCTGCAAGAAAGAAAATGAGGCGTGAGATGAGTGTGACGCCTTTGAATGCCGCGTTATCAGCTGGAAGTGTTGATATTCTTGAGGCACTTGATTCGGAGTCAACTTCGACATCTATGATGGGGAGGCCTAAGGTCGAGGTATGTATTTGCTTGCAGTGTAATTCTCTCCCTTTAGCAACTTCTAAGTTCTAACGGGCATAGTTTCTGTCATTGCAAAGCTGTGTACACTTTTAAAAGCCAATATTTTAGCTAATTAGCAATACCAAATTTGGCGATTTCCAACTTCTAGCTTAAAGTTGAAGTATTTGGAACTCTGAATCTAAGAAAAGTTGTAGGCATAAAAAAGCAATTTCTCTAGATGCCTTATTTAGTGCTTCCTTTTACTTAAGTTTCAGATTTCCCTAAGTGGCTAAGTCTGGTCTTTTCACATGTGTTTTGCTCACTAAATTGCTAAATAGGATGTGAAAACTTGTCCTTATGTCTAGGCTGCAAATTGAGATGTCCCTTGCACGCTTTGAGTATAAAATTTATAAGCACATTCTGATGGGGAATGTTAATTTCATGTTTCAGATGTTTCATGACGGAAAACGAGCTATAGCTGTAACTTCCAATTTTGACTCAATAAATAATTTGTGATCTGTTGTAGGCCAACCCTGCTTTAATGGATGAAATCAATGAGACAAACCAACGGCTGATAGATACGGTGGTGACTGTCAGTGATGAGGACATTGATCCAACGGCAGCTGAGGGCGGTGAAGGAATAGTTGTCAAGTGTTCCTTTGTTTCCGTGTCTCGTGGTCCGTCCTTGAAGGCACGATACAATTCCGCACAAATGGTGGGTTTATAACCTGCAACAGTGGTGCCATTTTTGCACTCTACATTTCGAAAAGAAAAAAAAGCATTTCCTTAGACGTGAAAACTCCATTCTTTGGTCTGCCGCTGCACATTGTCCTCAAGATAACATGACATTATTATAAGGATACTATTGACCCTGTACGAATGTTAAACGCCCACTAAACTTTCGCATTTCAAGTCTCTAGAGCCATGCATGAGTTATTTTCTTAACTTCGTGTTTGTAGATTTGTTTATTAGTTTATTTGGTTCTGCAGTCCCAGATTCAGCCTTTACGATTGCTGGTTCCAACGAATTATCCTAAATCTTCTCCTTCAATCTTAGACAAGTTTCCAGTTGAACTGAGGTATGGGACGTTATGATTCTATTTTTCTCTGTGAATTTATAAGATCATTTGATAATGTTGAAGGCTTTACATTGACCCATGACTAAAAATGTATTAACACCACTCGTACGTTACAAATTTTGAGCGACTGACACTGATGTATGGATGACTGGTATTTAGCGTAAGAAATATATTGGTCAATTTTGACATTTTGAATTTAGCTTGACATTTGTTTAGCATGGAAGGAGACATCATCAGGGAAAGAACAGCATTTAACTACTTTTCATGCAGGCTCATGAACCCAGTTACCTTATTATTATACAGAAAATCTTATTGTTTTTCTAACCTAAATTGGAATGTTGTGATTACAGTAACAACTCTGAAGACTTGTCAGCCAACACAACGTTAAAGTTCAGTAGATCTCTGTGTTGCCTATCACAACCGATGTCCCTTACGGAAATGGTGAAGACTTGGGATAAATGCGCCCGGGAAGTAGAAGTTGAGTACGCCTGTAAGCATGGTGGTGGGAATTTCAGCTCCACATATGGAACTTGGAAAAGCTGTGTGGGTCTTCCTTGAAACATAGTAGTCAGTGGATTAGGCTCTGCATCGTCGGACACACAAGTAAATGTGTGATGTCATTTTCCCCCCAAGATGAGCAGTAACTTCTAGCCATCAAATTTGTGTATTAAGAAAAATGGTCAGAAAAATTCAGTGGCTAATTTTTTTTCCCCTGAAGTTCCCTGTATATAGAATAGAATTGAAGAAAAGAGAATACGACCTTCAGAATTTCCTTGAATAATTTTTTTTATATTTCCTCGGGTATTAGAAAAGGAAAAATAGAACAATATTTACGAGCAATTTTGATGATAGATAATTTGCTGTTTTATTCCGTTCTCTCCATGAGTGAGAAAAGGACCTTCTCGAATTGCCGACATTTGAGATATCTTTTGAACAATGTATAACGTTTTGGCCTCTGTATATGAACAAATTATGGAAGGTGTCGTTTTGGACGGTGAGCTCGGAGCGCTATAGCTGGACAGTGAGCTTGGAGCTCTTTTAAAACTAATTGTGACAAGCATAAGAGCTATACGCCTGATCTCAAAGTAAAAGCATAGCAGTTGTGTGCTCCTCGCCTTATTTTTTAGTGATTTTTCTATGGAAGTTTTTGCGAGTGTTTTGAGCATAGTAAATAACATTTTATTTTTCCCTCCTGTGTTTCCTGCGTTGTAAACTGTACATTTTACTCCGATTTCAATATGTTTCAGAACTTTTGAGCACAAACTTGGAGCAAATCTTTCATCGATTTAAGGGTATATGCAAAGTGGGAATTGCCAAGAAAACGTAAAAGTCTTCATAAAATGAAAAACTAAATGACTGATCCGTCAAAGATCCAGCATTAGGTCTGAAAAACTTTTCTTTAAAAATATAAATATTGTTCTCTAGAGGCTCAAAAGATAATAAACCCATGACAAATAATTAGTCTCAATAACCACTGTAAACTCTGAAACCAGTTGCCGGTAATTTCCTTTATCTCCATCTTACTACTGACTACAACCTTGAAAGAAGAACATCCTTCCCAAGCATTTTTCTCTGACACCCTTATTATACATACCGGCAAGAAAAGTGATTAAATTATATAGTGTTACAATAACCAGTCTGTCATTCCTTGATATGACGTGAAAATCGTCTTTACATCGACCCTTATGAATTGACCGGTTTACCATTTAGTTTGGGGAAAGGGTCTTGCTTGCTGAGGACAGCCACTTTACTCCTGTGTGCAAAGTACCCTTTAACAAGGTTCTTGTGTATTAGAATAGCCACTATACATTCCACCTGCAAAAGTGCAACAGAGAAAATTCATTAATTGGGTTTGGAATCCAACAAAATAATTAAATTGGACTAAAACAGTTAAATAAGTTAAAGCTTCGCATGGCATTATCGAAAAGTTGTCAAAAAACAATGTATATCGCATTATCAGTAAAGAAGCTAAGATGATCTGAAGTATAACCCCCAATTTGGAATGTTTTTAACCAATTATCACCAATTTGCACAAAGGAAGGCACACGAGAACCCGAGCAAGCTCAAAGTTGAGGATTGTAAGGTTTGGGATACAACCCGTTTGCTGTAATGAGGTTAGTCTCCACCTGTCATAGCAAGCCTTTGATGACGCCCGTATATTCGAAGTCTTCCCCCAAAGGAATAGCACACATAGGTACAGTATCAAAAGCCAGGATTTATGACGGCGCCGCCTTGTAAGGAGGCTACTCCATGTGGTTCCTGCCATGAATGGTTCCCCCTCAGCCCAAATTGCTGCCTTTGGGAGTAATTGGTTATAAACTCCTCAACCATCTTATCCTCAAGTGAAACCCAATTTCATTGCTTGAAACTTGAAAGTTGTCTTACACGCTTTCTTTGGGTTGAAACCTATGTAACATGGACACTCCATATTCCAAAAAAATCCGTGTCCAAACGTGTCGGACACACCGACACTCGTGTCGACACTCCAACGGACACTTCTTGCTTAGATCATAACTTTTTTGACATAGCTTTTAGAAAGTTTTCAATTCTTATACATGTTATTCAACCATACTAACTAGTATCATTGTTTTTTGTTTGTTATTAGTCGTAAATTAACCCATAAGTGTGTTAGATAGGTTAAGTAACCAACATAAGCATAGTAGAAAATAATAAATAAATTTTTTACAGCCGTGTCCCCATTTTTACATATTTTTGGGTCGCCGTGTCCGACACCCGTATCCGTGTCGTTGTTACCTAGGTTGAAACATGTTGCTTTTACTTGCATCAGTTTAGTTTCTACATCTACTAATTCTAATATTCTGTTTAGTTCATTAGGCAAGGGGATATTTGGCAACCATTTTCATTGCAACTGTGGGCAAACTAAGTTTGTAAAAAATTGTATTCACTTGTCGTATAGAAGTGATGGAGTACAATCAGATCTTCCCATCATTAAACCAATGCAATCGAAACATCACCATGCTGTAGAAACTGATACTATTTGGTCAGTTCAATACAGGGCTGTTACTTCGAGTTAGCGGGATTCTGAAGAATTCCTCTTTTATCACGAATATGTCCTCAGACAATCTATTGCCATCAAGTCCCAAAATGTCAATTCTGAAAGATTTAACTCTGCACCTTTCCAATCATTTATTTTACCCCTGATTGCATTATCAAGCCAGACCTTCTCACAATTTCAAATATGTAACTTTACCCGTTCATTTGAAACTGATGGATCCCTAGTATTATGAGGTTGTCACCATTCATTGGACTCATATGAAACATCTTCGTCGCACCCCTAATTAAAAGTGCATTCTTCGGGTTCAAATGACCTAAGCTTGAACTAAATTGAGAACTCCCAATCCTCCCACCAGTGCTACTACCATCTCTCCAAGAGAAAAACCCATATACACAAACAAAAGTCAAATCAACTCTGGCCATTGATTCCATCCAAAATCCAACTTTATTTCCTTACCCTCGCTCAAGACCTTCCCACTGCCCCACAATCCCAAAACACATTTTGTAACCAATCTCAAAGATGATTTGGAAACTTTATTAAATCGAATTGGGGTATGGGTTAGAGTTTTGGTTTGGGATGATGGCGGAGATTACGCTTAGATGGCGTATTTGGTGGCAACAGAAAAAAAAACCTAAATCGTACAAAAACACACATGAGAGGGAGATGGAGAGGAGAGGTGTGAAGGAAGAGAAGAGAAGGGGGATTGACTGAAATCAATGTCAATGTAATCATCAAAGATGTTTTCCACCACCCAAACCCTAAGTATCACAAACCCAAATCAGTGAAAAAATAAAATTTCTAACCACCAAGGAACACCCAATCTGAAACTTCTGAGAGATGAAAGGCTGAGGAGGGTTTTCTCAGTACGGAGTGCAGTATTGTAACTTCATAAGGGAAGACGAGCCTTCAGTCGGCTTATCCGGCTCTAAAGTGTATTTCCTTTACAGAGATTATATGTTCATAACAGCTTACTCCAACCCACGAGATAAGAAGAGAGATATAAGCAACGTACCTCGTCAACATCCATGTCCATCCCAAGCCATTTCAAGGCCTTCACGATCACCTCCAACTTCACTTGGTGTGCTTTGCTGGGATCCTTCTGTTTTTGGAATATGTAGCTAGAAGAAAACATGCAATGATTAATCAATAAGATATTTCCTTCTTATTTAAATCATAATTCAAAGCTGTAACTGATCTACAGGGACTTACATCTTCTTTATCAATCTTTGGTAAACTTGGAGCTCAAGCTTCTCCAGAACAAGATACACACCTGATCTTAAGAAACTGGGAACATAAAAGTATAAGATACAGAAATTTCTAAGAACGTGTATTTGGTTAAATGTACAATAGAAGTGGTGGGTAAACATACCGGTCTTCGTGTTCTTGGAGGGCATGTCGAAGAAGTCTGAGGTCTCCTCTTTTCAGTGCTTGCACAACATTTTCGTACTGCAAAAGTAGAAATATATCAATTTCTATGATATAACTAGTAGTATGCAGTTTGCTTAAACTGGAGCACAGTTTCATTTTTCAAATTTATTTTTGACAAGATGGTCTCAAATATTTATTATGCAACTTTCACGAGATGATTTCTCATGATCCTTGATTTTTTAACTTTCTGGTGTTGACCATCAGAAAGTTTTCAAAGAAGACTGAGATTCGCCACTATGTCCAAACATTCACTCATACACCAGTAGCTAAATTAAAAATATCAGAAGTTTAAGTCGGTTGGGGGGCAGCAATCCGGAAGTCCTACTCGGCCACTTCCACGATGAAACGGGTAACTTTACTGGTCAGCATGGTCCTACTGACTTCATCATGTATTATTCAACAAATCATAGAAATCCACAAAAACTAAATCAAGCTTGACCCCTTCTCTCATTCTATAATCTTCATGAAAGCATTTCCCCTCCTTGTTCCTTCCTCTCTTTCTACGTCTCTTGTGTCCCGACATACACCACCTCTTCTTGTTTTCTCCAAAAACTAACAATGTCTGAAATTATTCAGATGAAGTCTTGAATCTTCTCTCTCCAAATGTTAGGGTTGAGTAGCTTTTAGTTTATTGTGCTTGATGGAAATTGAAATATGAGGAGTTTGAAGTGAGTAGGTGTAATGACAGATATAAGACGCAAGTATAATCCTTGCTAGATTTTAATATTCTTTACATGTACGATTAGATGAGTATGAAACCATCGATGATAAGTTATCTGCCAAATTATAGTCAGTCTAGGTGGTTTCTCTTTTAAGGAACCGGATATAGAAAATGTAAATTAGAAGCAGTTCAGAAATGACACCATACCTCAAGCAAGCTATACTTCTTCAGAAGCCAACTTGTAGGTAAAATACCAATTGAGAGCTTCACGGGTATGAGGTACTTCAAAATCATTCTAATCATCAAAGAAATAAAATGTGTTAGTTGCTGATATTAAACCGCAATAGCATATAATATGTTTGATGCATGAAGAAACACAGATTCTCCTAGACATGAATAGTATATACAGTAACATACACACAGCAAGCACACCTGAGCCAAACCTTATGTTTGCTTCGCTCCTGGGATTGCAATGAATTAAGGCATATGTGAGCTTCTGATCAGCCTGTCATGTTAAAAAAACAGACATCATAAGCAATAAAACTCAACAGAATTTCTTATTTCAAACAGAAACTTAAATTAATAAAGCAAATAGAAACTATCGAAACTTCAATTGGGTGGACAAGGGGCTATAGATGTTTAAACATACATGTTGAGGTTGGAAAAAAGTGGGTTAAAGCACAGCTCAGGTGCTTCATCATTGGGGTAAACGCTTATATAATAATGTCAGTAGGGATTAGCCTAGTAAATCATAGTGCCCACAAGTTCACACGACCATTCATTATTGTGAGGTTAAGTTCAGTAGCATATCGCATATCGCATATCGTATATCAAATTAAGTTAGGCGAAAGAAATTAATGAAATAGATCCAGCGTACAGAATACTTACAACAACAAAGTTTTCATTATACACTTCCAAGCGCCCTGTGTAGTACATGTATGTTACCTGTGACCGAATACATGGATGTCAAGAGAATCTTTAATGAAAATAAAATAAGTCTATTACTACCGCTTCATAATTTGTTTTATTCTTACCTTGTCTCTTACAGGGAATTCCTCAAAGTCAAAAATCCGAGCAGTCTCAATGCTTCTTATTACACTGCGGCAAAGGTGTACGGTACCCAGCTGAAAAATTGCAAAATTTTGGCTCAAAGAGAAAGTTGAAGCCTGAAGTTAAACCCTAGTTGTCTCGTTACCACAGTGGAGACAAATATTATAAAACTAAGGCAGCAAAAAAGAGGATAAAGCTATATACCATCAAATTGACCAAGAGATTAAGGGATAAGAGGGTTCTACCTTGAAGTAGACTTTGAACAACTGGCAAGTCACATATAAGGCACCAATACGTTTGGGGCCTTTGCCCTACAAAAAGAAAATAAATCCATGATAACTCCACAATAAAATGACACATCATCAGTTGCTATCATACTTGAGAAGTTTCATATCATTTGACAATTAATGGAAAATTATTTATATATCTTCTCGGATAATCCCCATTCTAGTCCTTCCTTTTTAACAGAGAAAATAAATCAATGTAATGTACTCCAATATTTTTAAATACCGGATATTACCGCAATTATTTCTGGATCACATAAATGTTTATCTATTTCCAAGAAAATCCAATATAGATATTTTAGTAAAATATAGCCAGAAGGAGCATTTCTTCCAGACCAAAACTACATCAACTGATTCACATTTCTAGATTGGCACCAGTAAGGCAAAAGTATAAGACCTTTCCATGAATTATGAAAGAAAAAATTGTGTAATGGTCAGATATAAGACACATGGAGGGATCAATGAATCCTATACGGGCGAGACCTGGCCTATTCTTGGCAAATGGGACCATTACAAAAGTCTTACACTGTCAACCAAGAATCAGAAATCATTGCACCCCAGGCTGAGGTTATTAAGAACATTCGACTACCTAGCGGCCAGGTGGAACATTAAGTCAGATAGACTGTGACACCAGCTGAATAACTCCCATAAAAATTCAGTCAATTATTACTTTACCAAGGTTACTGAAGAGTTTTGGAAACTTAAAAGAAAGCGGAAAGAGAAATGACAGAGGTGGATCAGAAAAATTAAACTTCCCTATCGAATACAACTGTTAGCATTGGAAATACTCAAAAGCATGCTCTCCACAGCCTCCAGTTACGCACTCACTAATCAGACCTAACCTTCTATGTGACATTTATCAAGCCCCATTGATATGTTTCTCCCACACTTTTAAAGTGCATGCCTTAAAGTTTAGCTCGTATCACATTTTACTTCAAAGACAACTATCTGCCCTGAAGATATGGATCTTTGGCAAGTCCTATTTGTTCTTCAAGAATCTGTACTAACTAACATCAACTCCTCAATGATCTTCAATAATTTTTGGCGATAGCATATGTCATTTGGGACTATGGGAACAAAGTATAATTCAGAAAGAAAACACAGATCAAATCCATGTGAAAAAATTCTTATATATGTCTAACATTTATCATTAACCACCAAGAATCAGACGATAAAGTGGTAACACAAGTTCCTCATTTACTGCAGATGTGTTGCTCAAACCCAAGAACGGGTAAATAGTTACAAACTTATAATTGAAAAGAATTTCAATTATGACATAGCAAGGCCTCATAGAAGCAAGGCTGTAGGCCTCAAGCAAGCTGAACGATATGCTCTAGAGAGAACTCTTGTATTGGATCAAAAGGTTGCACGAGGAAATGTTCAAATGAGCTGAGTAAACCGCAAATCGAATGTGGGCTGAGAAAGCCAAATGAGCTGCTCAAATGTCATATATTAATAGATAGTTTCAACTTTACACCACATAAGTTTTCATCGGAGCGGAAGCTTACTCTTATGGAAGGAGTATGTTCCTCGGGTAATATAACTTCGTAACTTTTTCAGGATAAAAAGTTAAGGTATACGTTGTAAACTTGTAAATTAGAAGTATAAATTTTATACTTTGATGTCTCTCCGAAATGTCAAAATAAACCATAATGTAAAGTACTAGTGTTAAAAAAGCTTACCGCAAGAGCTCCAAACACTTTCATCAAAAACGAACCAGCGCCCTTCAACTTCTCAGGATTCTTCCCAACTGAAGCCAGCTCTCTATCAGCCTAAATCACATTCAAATTCCAACCCATTATTAAACAAAATCTACTAAGAAAACAAATATGATCAAACATTTCTTACCCTCTCTGCAAGAACCCTAATTTCATAAGCCATAACATACATTGCTTCCATTGCCCAAGCCGATTCCCAGTTCCTAAACTCCTGAAGAAAAACACTATAACCCCAACACTCAAAACCCCAGTTTTCTCCCAAAACACATTAACACAAACATCAAATCAAATCACATACTTTGCAGATTTCTCGAATGAAGTATAAGCATCAACAAGGTTACCATTTCGATAACTTTGCAGCGATCGAAGAAGAGGGACGAGAATCTCTCCAAGCTGAGAATACGTATCTGACTGTTTGATCAGTCGATTTGAGTCCTGCAAACATCAACACTGTTAGATGATGATGAAACCCTAAGAGAGAGAGAGAGAGAGAGACCTGAAAGACGTTGAGAGCGTCTGCGAGAGAGAGGAGAGAAGATGAGTTGGAGGAGACGGAGAAGAGTTGTTTGAGAGACGAGCCGTTCTGAGAGAATACTGAGTCGGAGAATCGGCTTAGGAACTCGGTGACTCGTCTGTGTGCTTCACCCATGCTAACATACGCCATAGTTCTTCTCTGCAACTATTCCTTTTTTTCTTCCCTACTAGTAAGTCTTGAATCTTGATTATGTTTCAAAAGACGCCTGATTATTAGGCATTTTCAAAAAACAAGCCAAATGATTGGGCATTTACCGGTTTTTTTAAAATTTAAGTCGAAACTAGTCATAGCATTCAGCTGGTTTTATGTAATGATTTATTCCATTGTTTTTATGGAAACGCCAAATCATATGGCTAGTTCGAAAAAAATGCTTATTTTGAAAGGGAGACTTTATAAGCAAAATAGAATACTGATGGAGGCAAATAGGAAAAGGAGTATAACATCAAAATTAAAAAAAGTTAACCTTAGTGAGATGCTCTTATAAATCTCACACCCATTTCTGTTGGAGATGCTTTTAGAAATATTTGTTTCTCTCTTCGATAGTGGCTTAAATACGAAGTGATTCTCTCTCCTCTCTTTTTATTTGACTCACACAATAACTGAAATTTAACTATGGTTAACCCCCACCGACGCTTTACTCATATTGTTTCAACCTGTGACTCAATTTATACTAACCATGGTTATAGAGAACGGTTTGCACTAAATTACGAGGATGACCTCTCATTTTGTCCTTAAAATGAAACAGTTGATCCAAAAGGATTGAGTTGCCCTCTTTTTTCATATACTAATTAGTATGTCGGTTGGATCACAGGTAGATTTTCTTCTAATCTTTGACACTGAAGGGTGTAAGATTGATAGACATGTGTGTCATAATAACTCATTTTGATTTATTTATTTTTTTCAAAAAAATATTTTTTGATAAAAGATAAAATATTATAAAAATAAGTGAATTCTAACATTTGTCTGTACGGGTATGTGAGGCTAATAACCAAAGATATTGGTTCCGACAGGATCAAGATCATTACACTAAGGTACACCATATGTCATTAGTACCCACTATCCAAATACTAAAAAAACACTACATATGTAAATTTTCCTACTCAAACACTCGCTCAATCAAGACCGTTAAGACGTTAGTGTCTGATAGTATAATGTCCAAACACAATGAGCTTTATTGCATTTTTTGTATAAAAATATAGTGAAACTTATCTAAATTCATATACATGCGCAACCTCTCTAAGTGCACAAAATGTTGGTCTCGCTGTCGAGATAGTATAAATTAGTGATTTCCTTGCACAATGTGTAATATACAATTTTTGTTCTAGTCCCAATAATATAGTTTTACCCATGTAATTGCACATAGCTCTACATATGTAGTAAATTACTTACAAATAACAATATGTTGGAGTTTGTTATAATTTAAAAGGTGTTTTAAAATGTTTTGGCCCTCATTGGAAATAAAAAAGTGTTTTTCACTAGTTTTTATATCTTTTCTGCTTAGTTGGGATTTAAAATTCAATTCCAGGAGAACGCATGCACTCTAGCGAGATGTTTCGCATTGAACGCGACTTGCGCACGCGCGCGTGTATAAATCTATGTTTGAGGCGCTTTACTAGGTGCACTTAGCACGTTTGCCGCGGTCGTGAGGCGTATGCTTAATTAGTGGGCTTGGGTCTTTAATCTGAAAGGCTAACCTTTTGAACTTATATGACTGGTGGTGATGTGAGGCCAGGGCAGGGGCATCATTCCCAGCTAGAAGGTTAGTTACAATAGCACTAGGGGGAATTGCATAAGCCGCTTCGGCCGCGCTACAAATAGCATTCAAAGGAACATATTTTATCGCGTCAAGCGGGATGTCGAGGTCGCATTGAGTACTGGAAACTGAAACCACTGAATGCATCAACTGTAAGACAGGGAAAACTTATTTTAGTAAATATGCTTGTCAAGCATTATTAAAACAACAAGGAAACATGCAAATACCAAATCAATGAAAAGAGCATACGAAATAAATAAGGATATGAAAGCAAAAGAATGGGCTCACCGGTTTAGCAGAGTGCACCGCGCGAGCGGGGGTCACAGCTGAAGAACATGAGGGACTAAGCCGTCAGCGCATAGTATCCACAAACTCAGTCGCATCGACAAGAGCCTCAAGTCAAGAATTTTGAGAAGGACCGACAAAGGAATTAAAATGTCATACCTAATGTGGACCTGTAGCAAAGATGACAAATGAAGACAAACACTGCGACCACCACTTAACCCAAGACTCGGTTTGGACGCGGGAGCGCGTCTTAACCACTTCAATGGTCTCGCCATCTTCAAGGGTGTCGTGGTAGAACGAATCCCAGCGAAGGGCAAAGGGCGATCTGAGAAGGCTTGCCAAGCACAACGATCATAATTATATGGGAGGGCTAAAAAATGTTGGATTTTCCTAAACTTAAAGAACAAACATATATTTACCTCACATGGGTTTGATCCCTTGACCTTTTGGTCATATAGCTAGGCTCACCCTATTCTTTTTATTGAAAAGTTATCCATTTATTTTTGTGGACTTGGGCCTAACTTTGACTTGGCTTGGTCTTGTACACGTTCTCCAACGGCTAGTAGGGAATTGTTCCGAAGGAAAGACGACATGTACTAACAACTTAGCTCATGCACGTATATCCTTCTCCTAGTTGTATATCGTTGTCTAAAAGTATTATGAAATCTAAGAATACTATGCAGTCTGAATGATTTTTGTATGAGATAGTGATGTTTCGATCTAGGCCGTACTTTACTTCTTTAACCACCATATATGGTTCAAGCAAAAAGTAAAAAGCAAAAAGCAAAAAAGATTGAAAGGAAGAACCAAAAAGCTAAGAGAGGTCGCGTCATGCCACACCCTTGCATTTATTATGGATCAAAATGGTGTAGCTATGTAATGTACCTCGTTTTACAGATTGTTGCACTCAATAAGCCAATCAAACTACCAGAGACAGAGAATCGTAGCTCTTCTTCTGACACAAATATGTTTTCATCGCTTAACAAACTCCCACTAAATTACATCTCTCTCTCCTCTCAACCACTCTACATTTTTTTTTCTTTCTCAACGAAACAGAGCAAAAGTATAGAAGAATGTTCTACTCTCAGCAACTCCTTGTTTGAAAAAGTCTGTTTGGCCTGATATGGTGACTAATTTCTCCATCTCCTCTCTATAATTATGTTTTTCTCAATCAAATTCTCACAAACAACTATTTATTGTTAGAACTGATGAATCTTTGTTTATATATTTTTTTTCTCTAACGATGATGATGATGATGGATGGCTGCTACATTGGGCACTAAAATCAGTAAAAAAAAAAACTTAATAATCTCGAAATCAAAAAAATCTGGTGAGTTTTGAGATTACTTCGATTGCAACTCTTCGTCTAATTTTGATTTACTCTCTGTAGTCTCCAATTGAGTTGATTAAAGCCTGTTTTGGTTTGTAGTAATGACATAATGTTTCCTTTGATTCCTACGACTCTTCGTATCTCTGACATTCTCATGTGTAAAACATCTTTCGATCTCTTTAAACTTTCTTTCTCTATAATGCTTTTTTGATTCGGTTTTGTTTTTAGGTGGAGTTTGTATTGTTCATAAAATGAAGGCCAAGCTTCCCTACGGTAAACATTTGTTGCCATCTCTTACTTTTGATTCTTCGAGACTCTCACAACAATCTTCCTCTAATTCTCAATTTATAACTTTTGATATTTTATGATTTGTTGTTGTAGATAATGTCAATCAATTTCTGGTACTCAAACAACGAGAATTTCAATTCATTTTAGGTTTGATTTTGATAAATTTTTGGTGTTCTTAGGCTAAATTCACTAAAGCTTGCAATAAGGACCACGCTGCACATCCAATTATTTTCCCGGATGGTCAATCTCAAGTTAGTGACTCTTCACCAAATGTCACACCTTAAGTTACGTCTGTTCGAGACAACCTAACTCACACTTCAAACCTAAAAATATAACTAAGTATTCCAAGGAATCCCTAGGAGCCCATGACCCATAAACTTATAATAATAAGCGGGTTTCCTAGGTCGAGCAAGCGCATGGGTAGCCATGCAACCAAGCTAATTTATACACAAACATGCGCGTGAGACCTATCAACTCTAACACACATCACAACAAGTTAAGTATTAGACTTATTTATATAGTATATTTGAGTTTCCCTCATATCCAATGTGGGACTAAAAATACTTAGCTCTACTATTCAAACAAAAGCAAAACCAAAACCCTATTTGTATTTTCCAACAATACTTGACACTGCGATTATAATTCATAATGCGTATTCCTTAGTTGAAGAAAATCGTAAAAGAACAAATTGAAGTCAATCTTACATCATAACAAAGTACCTAGATCGTGAACTTACCAACTGCACTAATTTGGTTTCAGATATTGCAGTTGTACAAATTATGGCTGAATGTCTCTCGCTGCTCTGATTTTCCTCTATTTATTTCCTTATTGTGAGGATTAGGACTGAAGATTCTGAACTATGATGGAGTTTGCGCAAAATTAATATCGGTTGATGGCAAATCGTGAGGAGATGAATTGAGAGTGAGGAGAAATCGTAAGAGAAAAAAGAGGAATTGTGATAGACGAAAAAATAACTAGCAATTTGGTTTTGCCATTAGGTGATGACAAATCGTCTGCCCTTTTAGAAAATAATATCAATCAAGACGAAATCACTCTATTAGAATTACAATTACTCTTTTATAAAAGTCAGCCCGACAGTCAACTCTTAATTGCTGACAACTAAAATAGTTGCAACCTTATTGTGACGAAATATACGTGTCGCTAAGACTCTACTCGTTCCGTCCCCATAGATTAGTGTTTTGGTAGCACAAAATCTTAATCTACTCATTACACCATGGTTGTTTCATACATATGAACTGGATGGCTGCCACATTGGGCACCAAAATCAGTATATAAAAAAAAAACTTAATAATCTCGAAATCAAATTTTTTTGGTGAGTTTTGAGATTACTTCGATTGCAACTCTTCGTCTGATTTTGATTTACTCTCTGTAGTCTCCAATTGAGTTGATTAAAGCTTGTTTTGGGTTGTAGTAATGATATAATATTTCCTTTGGTTCCCATAGCTCTTCGTCTCTCTGACATTCTCATGTGTAAAATAGCTTCCAATCTCTTAAAAAATTTCTCTCTATAACGTTTTTCTGATTTGGCTTTGTTTTTAGGTAGAGTTTGTATTGTTCATAAAATGAAGGCCAAGTTTCTCTACGGTAAGCATTTGTTGTCATCTCTCACTTTTGATTATTTGAGACTCTCACAACAATCTTCCTATAATTCTTTGTTTCTTACTTTTGATATTTTATGTTTTGTTGTTGTAAATGATGTCAATCAATTTTTGGTACTCAAACAACGAGAATTTCAATTCATTTTAGGCTTTATTTTGATAAAATAAAATTGTTTTTAGGCTGAATTCACTAAAGCTTGCAATAAGGACCATGTGGCACATCCAATTATTTTCTCGAAAGGTCAATCTCAAGCAAAGTAAAATTTTATGGGTGTCTTTGGTAATTTTTTTAATTTTTTTTTGAGAAACTGTTTCCCACTTTTCAATTTTCTCATTGTTTCCCATTTAAGATTTTCCAGTGTTTCCACCATTTGGTTGCCAAGTGATAAACAATATAACTATTTTCCTTTTTCTTACATTTTCTTTACAGTGGTGTTTGGTTATTCATTTCCCAATTCGTAAAAAAACACAAATACGAAAAACAAACATAAATATTAATCTAAAATATAATTTAAGCGAACATTATTCAAAAAATAAAATACGTATTATTTAACCAAACATCCTAAAACCAAACTCAAAATAAAACTATGCACCTAAAAACATAATTAACATAGTTTAACTTTAAAGTTTCAAAAAATAATAAAAAATAACTACTCTTGCTCGCTTCCAAAATGATAGTTCAACCAGACCAACTTTTGATCATCTTTAGTCTGTAAAAACACAGTTGTCATTCTCTTGTTGACCGTGAAATGTTTTATTGCATCGAACTTAGTAAACATACCAACTCCTACCATATTGTAAATAGTTTTACCACATTTTTCTAGCAAAGTTACAATACTTTTAGACCTCACCCTAAGACTTTGTGATATGCAATTCAAACTATCAGTTAAATCTTTATGATGATTATGTAATACTGTACTAGTTGACCTAGTTCTCAACCTCTTCGCACTTGAAGGAGTGTTTTTGGCAAGTCTTTCAATGTGATCTTCCTCAGTAGGAGAGGGACCTTGGGTATCATGCACAACTGAATTTTTAATATCATCATCCAAATCTATGGTATTGTTGTCGTTACCATTAAAAGTCGATGTCATTTCATCATCCAATGTAAAAACAGTGCGGGCCCTTGACCCTGTAGCTATATCTTTGCCAACCAATTCATAATTTTTATTGTAGTTAACCATAGTCTTCCCCCTGTACTTCTTGTTGCCATTGACCTAAAGAATACAAATATTCAATACACAAATATATACAATTCTTTTGTGAAAAAAATCAAATTATACAAACAACGTAATAATTACCTCAATGAGTCCTTTCCATACGTTAACATCACCAGCGATCATCTTAGACTCTTCGTCCCACCCAAACCCATCTAGATTAGTAACAAATTTCACCTTAGGGTCCCATTTACTCAAAATCTTGAACCTATTTCGAGCATGACTTCCAGTAATTTGCATGCATAACATTTCATACATAGCTTTCACAACAGCATTGTAAGCCTTATTCTTCCACCCTCCTGCATCTCCATTGCCCCCATTTACAAGTTGATCTTGTAAAACCTTAATCATCACAACATCCATCTCATTACTTCAATGTGCTTGATTATGTACATCTTTTTGGAGATTGCTTGGATACCTGATATTTTATTATGGATCAATATAATCTTAGCCATATTTCTAAAACTCAATATGTTAATATAGGTTATATTTCTGCCCCATTTGTCACCCTTTTTGATCCTCCAACCTCTATGTTATAGCATTACTGGTACAGTGATTTGCTGCTATATAAATTTCTTCCTCTTACTAACAAAAAACTATTTTCTTTGCTATTTGTTGACACATTCCTTTCAAATGCGAAGATGAACGAAAATAATCGTCCAACGTCTTTAGCTTTTCTATAATTTAACTATCATAAACTATTATGTATGAGTTACATCGTAATGGTGCTGGTGATATCTTTATTTTCACTATGGTTCAAGTCGAGAAAATAGTATTAAAGAAATTCTCGGTGAAAAAAAATTGAGCCAAAGTATTTCTGTCTTTTTCCCACCGTTTTGCGGTAAACTAGTAGTGTTTGTATATTCCATATTTAAAATGGAGGAGGGTTTGTCCATAGTTGAAACATATAGGACTAGTAAAATACCAAAGATTGATGTTGTAAGTGAAGAAGATAGGATTAACAATTTGCCTCAACTTGTTATAAATCACATCATTTCATTCCTTCAAATGAATTACACTATGAGAACCAAACTTCTATCGAAAAAAATGGCGAGATGAGCTCTATTTACTTCCCAATTTGTGATTTGATGAATTAGAATTTTATAGTTTAAATGAAGTATTTTATGATTTTGATGGTGTTACTGGTAGTGAAGAAGGGGGGTTTGTCGATTTCATTGATAAGACCCTTGATCTTCGTGACAAGTCAAATGTTAACAAGTTCACGCTTAAAATTTGTAAACTTTCAGCATTAGGTCATTTGGATAGATGGATATCATATGTTGTTGCACATAATGTCCAAGAAATTTGGGTCGAGCTCAGATTCAATGTATTGGGATAAAAATATGAGGCTTCCTGGTTGTTTATTCACTTCCCAATCATTAGTTAAATTGGCCTTACATTTGGGTTACGACATTCTCAAATTTCCCTCAAATATCCTATTTCCAAAACTCATGACCTTAAAGCTTGTAGCAATCACATTGTTTGATGACTACTTATTTACCAAACTATTCTCAATTTGTCCACTTTTACAAAATTTAGATATCAACGCTTGCGACGGGTCTCATCTAAATGTTCTCACCATTTCTACCCCAATCCTAGAAGAGTTGTACTATTATGGTGATATTCCTCAAGAATTTATTCTTGACAAATTACCCTCCCTTTCCAACTATCCCAACTCTAAATTACCGTGTTACCAAGATTCTTAAAGCGATCAACTGCGGTAACATGCTGGATTTCTTTAGTGACTACATGGAGGTATATCTTCTTCTTCATCATTCTATCGTATTTTAGTATAAATGTGGGGTTGTTGTCACTAAATCTCGTCTGGCATTGTTGTTTGCAATCTCTCTCTACTATTCCAAATTTAGCTGCACATCTGCCTACATCATGTCCAAAACTAAAGCATCTATTTTTAGCCATTCACCCGACTGAAAGTCATGCACGAGTGATGGTTTCATTACTGAAGAGTTATCCTTGTATCAAATTACTTGATATATGTTTTGTAAATTTTGTCATTCTTATTAGCTTATTTAATTCATTTCGCATATTGAGTTTGATTCTTTCAAAAGGACAATACTTGATTTACAATTTTTATGTATTAGGGCCACAATACGATCGTGAACACATTGAGCAAGAAAGGACATTGGAACTTAAAGGAATTGTCTATAGTGTTGTGTATGCTTAATAATTTCAAAAAAGTTTGCATTTGCACTTTCGAAATAAGTAAGGTTATACTAGATATGGTGAGAGTAATCATTGGGAATGCACATATCTTGAAGAAAAATGGCTTTTATTAGTAAAAAGAAATACATGGAGTCAGATTGAGAGAAGTGGTTAGAAATTTGTGAGAAAATACAAACCTTCCCAAGAGCATCTTCATGTGCTACTATCGATGTAGTTACTCAATATATTGTCTTGTTTGTTAATTGTTACATTCATTTTGTTAAGTAATTGTATTTATTTGTTGACTAAATCATAGACATTATCTAACAAACTATTATCTGCGGTGTAGATACCAGAGGACTGGTCTTAATACTCGGGGTACTAAAAGGATCACCCTTTCTTACAAAAACAAAAGGCAGCAGCTGATGAGGTAGTTATTTTACTGATAGTCTAGAGCCTTATTGGGGGGTTCTATCTCCAAGATTGTAATCTAATTGAAGTACATATGAAGTGTTGCAGTTTTGGTATCTTTCTGGTGACTCTTGTAATCAATACTCTTAGACTGTTAGAACTTTGAAGACACGAGGATAGTGTACTCAGTTTACGGATGTTAGTGATGGAAAGCATTTGTTTGGCTTTTCATTTTTATTTTATTTATCATGTATTTGCAACTTCAACTGTTGGCAGGATGTTTCTTTTCCTAATATATAATTTCTTCTACAGTAGTAAATGGTCAATTTTATTCCTAAAAATCAGAAGATTTTAAAAGCAATTGACTCAATAGTTAATTTGGACTTGTCTGAAAAGAAACTTGTTTGCATTCTACCTGATTCTTTGCTTCGTCTTTGAATTGAAACGAGGTCTACTTTTTATGAGTATATATGTTCTTTCCTTGCTTCTTTCTTTCTTTCATTCATTTTTTCCTTTAGATATGAGGGTGATTCCGCATGTCTTGACTAGTCCTTGCCAAAAGATTACATTCTATTTAGATGGTGCTTCTGTGCTTGAATGAAGAATCAATGATGAATGGGCCTCTGTTCGGAGATACAATCTTAACCACCTCTCCAAACCACGGGAGGAGTTTGAGCATGGTTACAATTACAGTCTTTTAATCGCAGACAATTCGAACTATGACATGCCTGGTTGATGAAGGTGATCTATAGGGCTTATGCAAAGCACAAGGCGGCTTGGGCAAAAGGAAGTATATTTCCCCTATAGAACTGCTACTGAAGATCTAATAAAATTGTAGATTTAATAATCCTACTAAAGTTACTATATGGAACTTTGATGCAACAAAGAAATGACTTATAATATGTACCAAAACTGGACCCCAAAATATGGACAATAGGAACGAGTCCACTCTCTACGAAGATTACGATACGCATTCTCTCAGTTTATTACCACAAACATGTAAAATCAAAAGAACATGATTAACCACAATGTTGTTTTGCATGCAATTTGTATGCATATTGCTGAGTGGTATGACATGCCATCCCCTTCACTATTCATCGACACTACACAACTCCCTTCTTTCTTTCTTTTTCTTCATTCTTCATCAAGCAAGTCAGCGATTGCAGCATTTAGAATGAATAATAGCAAGGATCACCCTTAGTTTTGATTACCTTTATACAAAAACTATAAAAAGTAGTCCAATAACTCCAACCCTTAGTTTATGTATATAAACTATGGAAAGTAGTTTTGATAAAGAGCATCTCCAGCAGGGTTTGGGTTGGGTTTGTCAACTCAAACCCAAACCCAAACTTTTGGCCTCCCAACAACATAAAAACGAGTTTGGGTTAGGTGATCTGGCACTGTCAGAGCCAAACTGGGTTTGAGGTCCTCAAACTAAAAAAAATTGAGTTTGGCGTTATTTTGAATTCTGCCCGGAGAAAAATGTCCGCCAAACTAAAAAAATATTTTTGGGGAATAAAGAAATCTCTCTTTCTCATTCATTTTCAAGTTCCATCTCATCTCCTCCCTTTCCTCCACCCTACATAGACTTCGCATCACGCAATTCCTAATTTTGAAACCCTAAAAATCTTTCAATTTTACCTTTTTGCTACTCTTGTACTAACCCCAATTCACAGACATCACTTCAATTCCCTCGTACCCAATTTCCAATTTCATCTCAAACAATCATTTTCGCTGGAAAAAAATAAAATAAAATAGATCCCAAACTTATGAATCTCTGTTGGGATATGATCTTTGTGATGTGTTATGAAACTTGCTGATGTTGATTATGAGTATCTCAACTTCAGATTTTCAATTCTTATTCTCTATCTCTTAGCATGAATCAAAGTTTGGTACAAGTAACAAACACCTTATATCTTTCAAATATCATTATGATTATCTCACACCCAGATGTTATTTTGATCTTCAAATCAATCATGAATGATAAACAATAAACCTCGGTTTGTACAATTAACAAACCCCCTTCTACAATTCAAGTATTCCCATGTTCTAATTCCCCATGTTTCCCTCTAGTTTTTTTCTTAAGTTTTGCTCACTTGTTATAACTTGCAGATTGTAGTTGATGGAGTTATGGGTGAATTATCTTGATATTATGCAAGCTTTGCCTCTATGTTTCGATAGAAATTTTGTGTTTGTGATATATGGGGTTGATTGTTCTTTGATTTGTGGCGTTGTGTTTCAAAATTTATATGAAAAATGGGTTGATTTTCATGATGTTCGAAATTTTTTGGGGGGAATTCGGAGTTGCTGGGAGAGTTGGAGTTTGGGTTGAGTTTTTTGTAGGCCTTTCGTCATTACCCACACCCAAACTCAAACTATATGCTGGAGATGCTCTAACAAGATGGATATTGTAGCATTTGACGCTATACTTCGGTTCGGTTTTTTGTCAGTATACAAAAATTTCTCTCTCCTCCTCCTCCAATAACTCTAACCTCTCTCGCCTCCCCTCTTTCAAATTGAAAAAGCTCATCTTCCCTCATTTTGTAACTTACTTATTAGTCGAAGAACACATTTCAATTGAGTCTCGCTGATATCTGACCTAATTACGTGCTCAAGTAAGAACCCTAACCCTCTCTCTTTCAGTTTGATGCAACAGAAGATCAAGTTGATTTTAGTTTGGGGTTATTTTAGATTGAAGTAAAGATTAGTTGTTGATTCGAATTGTTCAGAACCTCTCATGAATCTAGGTTTTAAAGATCCTATGTTAACTCTTTTAGGGAATTGGGGAGATTTGGGGTTCGAATTTAGGGCTACAATTGATCTTCTCTGCCATTAGGGCTATATATTTTTTCTTCTTCAATTCACTTGTATGACATTAGGGCATACAAGTTACTTGTAATTTTTTTTAGGTCAATTTGTTCGAAATTTTGCCTTTAGATAATGTTCCCAATATGTTTTTCATCCTGGGTGTTCAATGTGCTTGATTATATACATCTATTTGGAGATTGTTTGAATACCTGATATTTCATTATGGATCAATATAATCTTAGCTATGTTTCTAAAACTTAATCCATTAATATAGGTTATATTTCCGCCCCATTTGTCACCCATTTTGATCCTTCAACCTCTATGTTATAACATTGTTGGTGCAGTGATTTGTTGCTATTTAAATTTCTTCTTCTTACTAACAAACAACTGCTTTCTTTGCTATTTGTTGACACGGTCCTTTCAAATGCGAAGATGAACGAAAATAATCGTCTAGCGTCTTTAGCTTTTCTATAATTTAGCTATCATAAACTATTATGTATGCATTACATTGTGATGGTGTTGGTGATGTCTTTCTTTTCACTATGGTTCAAGTCGAGAAAAGAGTATTAAAGAAATTCTCAGTGAAAAGAAATTGAGCCAAAGTCTTTCAATTTTTTTCCCACCGTTTTGCGGTAAACTAGTACAAGGGTAATTTAGTAACTCAGCGTTATCATCTACCATGTAAGAGAGACTCATAAGTTTTAGGGTTTTGGAGTGTTTAGTGTTGGTGTAGTAATTTGTTCTTCTGGTAAGTTTTTTTTTTTTTTTTTTAATTTAATTCAATTTCAATTCTGAATCAATTTAGTCTCCAAATCAATCTAGTGGTTCTAATTAGGTTTTTTTTTTTTTTTTTTTTTTACAAATTTGGATTGAAATTTTTGGTTGATTAGGCAAGTATGTATCTACAGTTCTACATCAACGATAATGGTGACAAGGTTTACACCACTAAGGTAACCTAATAAGCTTATAAAGGTATTTTGAGTTGTAGAGATTGTGTGTAAGGATTCGTTTGAAATTAATTAAGATTATAGTTTGTTAGAGTAAATAGTGATTGAACATTTGGGGGTTTTAAGGTAAAATGATAAGAAAATCTTACTTTGTGAAATATGATTGAAGAAACACTAGGAATTGTTAGATGAGAAAAGGGGTATTGAAGTTTTTCTTAATATAAAGGTACCCTTTGGTCGCGCCAGTGTATTTGTTATAGCTCGTAATTATATCCTACTATTGAGTGTTGGGGGAACTTGGGATATGTCTAGAAATGACTGTAATTTTGTTGCCTTGATAAAGTCGGTAGAAGGGACAAGCCTATGGTTTTGTTGTTATGAACTTGTTAATTGGTTTTTTTTTTTTATCTAGCTGGGTTGATATTTTTTTTTGCATTGTAGTAGTTGCCTGGCATATGTTTTATGTGATTATTTTATGATTGAGGCGTTTTAATATAAAGTGTGGAAGTAATTTTCTTAATTGGTTTCTGTTGTTTTTGTTTCTCATAACAGAAAGAGTCTTCACTTGGAAAGGCAACCCAATCTGCTCGTCCAGGTAATCGTTGTGAACTATTGGGTGTGATGCGACTTATAGTAATATACAATATCTTGAAAAATAATTAATTTCTAGTTTACTATGTGTATACGAGTTTCAATGATTGTATGCTTGAAAAATAATAATTAATTTCTAGTTTAATATGTGTATACGAGTGGTTGTACAGTGATTATTTCTGGGTATTTTTATCAAGTGATGCAATTTATATGTCTTAGCCTATCCTTATAAAATGAAAGATGGTTTTGGTCTTTGCATTTGGTGTTTCTTTTCTTTGTACTGTTGTAGGAGGAATTCATACTCCAAGAATCGTTTTTTAAAACTATTCAAGTCAGCCCATGTTATTGTTGATGTTGGCTAGAGCAAGGAGCAACATCGCCAAATTGACATACAATAGCTATCTCAAAATGTCCATTTGACCAAGTGGTCTCTTTAGACTCCTCACATACAGTAGCTATCCTAAAGAAAATCCTAAGGAAAGGAAGCTTTTGCTTTTCTTTCGTGAACAACCTTAACTCGAAAAAGGAAGAGAGTTTTCATACCAACAATCCACTATCCAAGGATTTTCTTTAGGATCCTTGCAGGATTTCAACTAGGGGTTACGGGCCTGGGGGTTATGGGCCTAGCGTTAAAGGATCTATGCGTCAAAGCTTCTGAATCGCTCAAAAGTTTAGGGAGCCTCCCCTGCTAAAAAAAGGACACCCTGACCTCTGATCTATGAGCATGACAGAGCGCTGGTTTTCCCAGCTTTCCTATAGCTATAGTGGTGACGGCTCGACCTTCTTTTCCTCTTACCCTTTAAGTAGTTAGAGGCTGCATCCTACTAAAGAAGATCTTTCTCTAACGCGTCATGGAAGTCACTCAGAAAGCTACGTAGGTAAGGTTGAGCCGCTTGGAAAGAGTCCTTCAAGCGAGAAATGCCCAGCCTGAGCGGTCTAGTTGTTAGAGCGGGAGAAAGGAAAGGCGAATGGGCGAGTTGCCATTGTGGTCCAGCCGCATATCCAAGCGGAGCAATCCTTTGCCCACGTAGAAGTAGAAATGGGACTTGGCAGATCGCTTGATGAGCCTGCGTAGTATGAAGCTGCCCTATCGCGTGGATATCTATCATGGTGGGTCTAAAAAAAGAGATTTGCATGGTGGGTCAAAGAAATAAGTTAGAGATGGCTTTGCTTTGCAAAAAAGAGGATCCTAGCCAGTCTTAGGCTTTGAGAGAGTAGTTTAGAAATGCGCACCCTAACTACCTTTGCACCTAGAGTAGCGCATGCCACTTCTATTTCACTCCATTAAAAAATAGCTCTAACAGAACCTACGGCTACATAAAGCTGCTAATGGCTGCTCCACTTCTTTGAAAAGCAAGCCGTTTTTAGCCTAGAGCCAACAGAAAAAGCGTCAAATAAGGAAAAGCGAAAGCCGCAATAAAGAAAATAGGCACTTGCTACACTAACCTTTTCCGCCTAGGGCCAACAGAAAAAGCAAAATATGCAAAAAATAGTGTTAAAAACCCATAGTTTTTTAAAGTTACTAACGTCTTTTCTTTTGATGCTAGTGATTTTAAATATGGTGGATAAGAAAAGCGAAATATGCAGAAAATAGTTTTTAAAACCCATAGTTTTTTTAAAGTCACTAACGTTTTTTCTGCAGTCCTTTCTTTTGGTAAGCCATTGTAAAACTTTGCCAAAGTTAAGTCGACCCAATAGGTTATGCGAATGTAAGCAAAGTCCTTATATCTTCTTCATTCCAAAGTAAAACAACGAGGGAAGACCCACCGCATTCCCTAGGCAACAAAAAAAGCCAACCTTTCCCCAACACTAATATAATCAAAAACGATAGTTTTTTTTTTGCACACCCCACTCTCAATCTACTCGCGCAAAGAACCATTTCTAGGAACCATTTTAACCATTAGGCATTCGATCATAGAAGGATCCTCCCTTGACGGCTGCGACTGCGAGGATCCTTTCTTTCTCAACTCAAGGATCCTGGGTTAAAAAAGGCTTGTACTGGTGATCCATTAGGAATCAAAGTCAAAGATGTCTAGTAGCGTGCTGAAGATGCAAAAGAGAGAGAGAGAGAGAGAGAGAGAGAAAAAAAAAAGAAGGAATGTCTGTGGCTAAGGGTAAAAAGAAACTAAAAGCAAGAATGATCCTAGGCAGGGATTGAGAGAGAGCGCGAGTGCCGAAAAAAGGAGCTCCAGTAGGCTATCTGGGCAAGATTTTGAAGGAGGAAGAAAGACTAGTGTAGGGGTCACAACACACCCAAGTAGTCATGCGCTATGCTATCTTGAAGAAAGGGCCTAAGCTTTCCGTCATAGCCTACAGGAGTGTGTTGTTGCCCACTAGTCGATCGACCAAGGAAAAAGTGGGAGCACCTTGCTCTAACTACTTAGCTTCCCTTCCTTAATAGGCATATAGAGCGTCCTTGTTTGGGAGAGCCTAGAATAGCGCCAGTCAAGAAGAGTAGTATAGGTCTTTAAAAGGAGTAGAGTTTGGGGTCTAGGCAGCTACTGCGTGAGTCTAAACCGTACTAGACTAAAGAAGGTGCGACTTTTCTAGCTATTTTAGAGGTGTTAACCAAAGAAGGTTCGATTTTTTTAGCCTTTCTAATCGCCAGGGTGCTAAATGAACCTTTCTTTCACTGTCTTTTCTTATTTTAAAGACCTATAACACTCCTACCCACTACGCAATAGTGCACACCTGGTCTTATGATTATTTCTTTATTTCTTTAAACGTGCTAAACAGTTCATTCTAATGAGAGCTGTCTTTTCTTGGCGTAGAGCGTGAACACTCACTCCTACCCACTACGCAATAGTGCGCACTTGGTCTTTCTTTCCGGTACTGCAGTTTTTTTTTTTAGCCTTTGCTCCAAAACACACTCCTATGGCGAACCCAACACTTTTATTTTCTTTCTTTTTACCGGAGCTTTGAGCTGATGATGAAATGGCCAACAACCGGGGGGTTGTTTTCTCAACACTTAGGTGTAAGTCTTGAAAGCCCATTCTAGAGCAGCTTGTGGAGTCTAGCGTTTTCAAAGATTAAGGACCCGTAGAAAATAAGGAGTAGAGTTTTTAAAGATTAAGGGCCGGTAGAAAAAAAAAGGAGTATAGCGCGTGTGATTAAGGACCGGTAGCTATGGAGGATAGCGTTATTAAAGACCAGCGAGAGAGCCACAAGGCCGTTAAGCACTCTATTGGAGAGGGGATCGTGTGACCTCCGCATAATTCATCATATTTATAGCTGTCCTTATATCCCCATCCCTATCCCCGCGGTCCCTCTTCTTGACTGGGTTTTAAAAGTTGGCTAGCTATCCATAAAGCAGAATAAGCCAAGGATCCTTGTTTTGGGATCCTACCGTGCAGAGAGAAAGTGCTCTTATCTAAAGTCACCTTGATCGGAACCTTGCTTTTGTCGTTTGTCTATAGCGCTAGGATGTGAGTATAGCCTCGAATCTAGTTGTCTTTTGTCTTAGGAGTACTAACTAGTCACCTAGGAGGTAAAGGAAGCCTATCAAGGATCCTAGCAAGTCTAGTTGATGTCAAGGATCCTAGCTAAGATCATCTAGTCATAGGATCTCTTGCCAGTGTTTGGCGCGTCATTCTCTTGCTCTTGCTATCGACTCTAGGGAACTCTTGCATGCTCAATTGGGCAGGGGTGTCTTGCTCTAACTCGTCTTTCTTCTCCTTTAACTGGTGGTGGCATTCAAAGACAACTACCTAGCTAGGATCCTTCTTGCAAAAGACCCTAAGTCAAGTGCTTGGCTTGTGTCAGTTGCTGCCTGGCCCTATTCTTTTTCTTTCTCCTATGGGTTCCGGTAGTTAGAGCTAGTCCATAACTACAGACTTTCTTGCGTCTAACTGAGCTAGTCCATAGGCTGATATAAGTAGGAAGTATAGTTAGGGGATTTGATAGATATAGGTTTTTTAGGGGCGGCTTTGTGGCTCTCCTTACTACAGGCGATTAGCTAGGCCCAGTAGGAGGACAGTGGGACTAGGAGAGTTTCCTCTCATTTTCTTTCTTAGCCGCTTTTCTAAAGGATAACTAGCGCATGAAGGATCCTAGCCTACTGGCAGCACAACTAGACTGAAAGACTGTGAAAGACTAGCACTACCCACCTGGCTGGCTTGCTGGAGCTCTTCAAGCTACTAGATCATTGCCATCAAATCCTATGATAGCTCTTCATGCGGCTAGTTATGCTACCAGTCTTTATATGCGGCTAGTTATCCTACTAGCTCCATGCCGACCTACTATGGAGGAAAGAGAAAGAGTAGTGTAGTTATGAGTACGAACATCTCGTGTGAGGTAGTTAAGGACAGGATGTGCAAAAAAAAAAATCATAAGCGCTATCGATATACAGAAGGGCTGGGTCTTTTCCTTATTAGCCAACTATGCTGGAACAAGGCTCTACCTACGGCTTCTTGTAGCTGTTTCTTTTTTTTTTTGGGGGGGGGGGGGGGGGGGGGGCTCGTGGTGAGTGATATCCACCTCTTTTTCTTGTAGCTAAGATCCTTGCGCTTACTGATCAAGAAAGGTGCTGATCTAAAGCTTCTTGCTATCTTGTCGCTACTAGCCAGAGTGACATAGAGCCGGGTTTCGAGAGTCCAGGGACAACCACTTTTCTGGGTTTCCAGAGTTCAAAGCGAAGGAAGCCATAAGGTGGAGCTGGGGTCTTGAGACCTATGCGGTAGTTAGGGGAGGATTCGCAAACGGTAGTTTAGATGACAAAACAACTGATTTGGGCCCTGGCACAAATCCTTCTACATTACACGAAACGGCTTTGTCTATAAGAGAGTTTCCTTTGATCGAGTAGTTTAGAAAGTGCATTTTTTTTCTATTTAAAGCCGGCGACATAGCAAGAAAGAAGACAAGATAAAAGACCTCAAAACGATGAAAGCAAGAACAAGGCCTCCAAACTACAACTACGATAAGCAAAGCAAAGACTAATATTGAATAAACAATGACTCATAGCCCCCCCAAAAAAAAGGCAGCGCTAGCTAGGATTCTAGCTAGAGAGATCAAAAAAGCGCGTTAGAGTAAGGGCCTCTTCGGTTAGAATTGGGGTTCTTCTATTTGATGAGGGTGAGGCTTCCTCTGGGCCCAACAAGCAAAAGGAGTTTAAATAGGACTCGCTGTCGAAGAGAGCATTGGGTAGTTTGGGGGACACTTTAAAACCTAGAAAAAGAGTGGTTGCGCCCTTTTGTGGTCCTATTAGACCCACGGAGCAATAGCGGGAGAGCACGATAGCTCCCATTTCCCCCCAAAGTAGTTAGGGACATTTTCCGAAGGGCGCCTAACCGTATACTCAATCATAGCCAATAAGCCAAGGCGTCGGCCACCAAGCCAAGTTTTCAGGCTGATTTCTTTTCTATGCGTTGGTTCGAATCCGACTACTGCTTCCTCTACTTTAGACTATAACCCCTTCTATGCGTTGGTTTGAATACTCTAGACTATAAACCCCTTCTATGCGTTGGTTCGAATCTGACTCCTTCCTACATTCTAGACTATAACCCCTCATTGCTACTACATTGTGAACACTCATAGTTGTAGTCATTGTATTGGCTTCTTCTTTTTAGCAAGGATCCTTAACTACGGGCCATTATGGAGCTCTTCTCTCGAGAGTCCTATCATCGCAAGCAACAGCGAGAATCCTATCATCAAGGCTCTCTCAACTCACTAGGGCTTTAGTAGTTTATAGTTTGGAGGCTTTCAAGTACTCAGAAACAGGCTTTAAGTAGCTTCGGTACCCTCCACTTCGTTAGAGGCGTGGGTTTAAAGAAAAAGGTTGAATTACTATCTATTTTCTTGCCTTCCATCCCGCCCACAGCACTGCACACCTAGCCTAGATTCTTTCAACGCTTTTTCGATGTTCCCGTACTACACCCCACCTTTTTCTAATAGTGACTTGTTAAAGCCTGACCACTACCGTCATGATAGTCGTTGTTCTAGCGATCAGAGTGGTTTATTAGGCCTCCAAACTACTACTACTCTAGGTTCCTTAGGTTAGGCTTGGCCGGGAAAGCCGAGGTGAAGGCTAGAAAATCATGACACATATTCATTTTAGTGAAAAAGATATAAGGCCTAGCGCTTTCTTGATCATGCAATAGAAAGAAATGGTCTTTTCTTTTTGAGGACTTGTCATCAAGACGCTATAGAAATGAGAGAGGGGATATGAATGCAAGTGATAGAGTCAGCCTCGTTATTCTAGGAGAGAATCGCGTCTCGTTCCCCTGACTGGGGTCCAGCCGAAGCTTCCCCATTCCAGCTCTAAAAGAAAAAGAAAAGAGCCCACTTTTCCAGTCTTTTTTTGGAAGCAAGGTAGCACTTGAATAAACAGAGCTGCTAGCCAAAGCAAGGTAGCACGGGCCAAACATTTGAAGCCTCGCCTCCAAAACACACACACACACCGCTCACAGGAAAAAAAAAGGGCGGCTCAGACCTTCGTCTTAGACTACCTCACAAAGGTCTGAGGGATGAAAATGCATACTTGTGGGACTACTCGGCTCCATTGTGGCACTATAGACATGGGAAAAACATGTCTATTCAAGAGACATAGGAACACGTCTATTCAAGATTCTTGCATTTCGCTCACGAGACATAGGAAAAACACGTCTATTCAAGATTCTTACATTTTACTCACGCAGCCAAGCGCCTAAGATTCCTTCGTGTCCTTGCAGTCATCACTAGGGCTTATTAAACATCTAGAATGTGCTATGACATTGACTCCAGAAGCTTAGGATGGGATTTTAAACAGGTCTCTTGTCTGCAGGAGCTCACCCATAGCAGCCCTAACTTCCTCTTACGAGTCTTCCTCAAAGGTTTAGAGACCTTTGCCTTCCCTATCACTCGCCGACCTCTACTTTGGCTTGCAATTCCTTAAAGAGCTAGACCTACGACAGTGGCTAGCTTTCTTTTATCAAGGATCCTTGGCGAAATACGTGAATGAGCCATACGTCCACGAGATCATAACAGAACTCGAAACCCTAAAAAAGAGAGCAGAACTCAGATGACCTAAGGATTTTTACTGACCTTCGCTCTTATCCATTCCAACTGAGCTACCTACTACCTAAACCCAAGGCGATAGTAGGTAGCTTTAGAGGGTCTTGTGGTGTGTTTTAGATCGGGGCTCTTCTAAAAAAAAGCAGCAAGCCTACTGTGAATCTATCATACCTTCTTCTACTAGTGGCACAAGTTTTGCTTCATTCTATAGCTATAGAGTCAATGCGATAAAGACTGTTTATCCAAATTCCCATCCTGTTCTGTTGCAGTGTTCTTTGTTATATTTCTCATTAAATCATTTCAAGTGTTGATTTTGTTATCTTTTTCTGTATAAACATTGTAGGAATTTCTCTCTGCAGAGCTAACCCAATACTAAATAAACCATATTATCACCTCAGTATGTTTGTAATGTTTTTTTTTTCTTGCATGGATAGGCAGTATCAATGTATCATTAGTTTCTTTAATATTTCTCAATTTGTTCTTAATTTTGTCCCTGGAGCTTGTTTCTTTCCGGATGACAAGTACTACAGGCAGAGATTTCTATTGAAGAAGAGGTTCGGATTACTACCAACCCATAGTCCACCTCCAAAGTACTGAACCCTGTTGCAAACCATTTTGGCCACCCTGAATGTAGCAAAACCTTTAAATTTTACGTTTTTATGGCTGGTGTTGTATTAAGTTTCAGACTGAGGACTTGTTCTTTTCAAGCATCAGAATGACTAGAAGTATGAAACCTTTATCTTCTTTCCGCAATTGAGTACTGAAATTGTGTTATGTAAGTAATTTTAGAGTGTAAGAATGCTTGCCAGTTTTCATTCATCCATCTCACTAATACAATAATGATATTTATTGGATCTAAGTTTTGAATAATTCTGTGATTTCCATATTTACATCTATCTCTATACTTTAATTACTTGATTCTGAGATTGTATTTCTCAATACTTTGTAATGCTGTTTCAAAACATTAATTCTGCAATTTAATTGGTAGATGGTATATATATATATGATGAATATGAGATATTTTTCTTTTTAAGGTGCTAAGAGGTCCGATTTTGTAAAGATGGCAAAAATTAGTATTTATTCTCATAATTTCCGCTATATCTTTAGGTGCCATGTTTTTTATTTTTCTCGGAAACGTAAATAAGCTGTTAATACCTTCTATTGTGTCCCTTTGAGCTGTTCTTTTAGTGGAATATTTTCCCCGATTCAAGGTCTTTGCTCTTGCTCGGGCTTCCTTCATCTTTCCAGTGTCTTGTTGACTCTTATCTTTTGCCCAAAGGTACTCATGAGTGTTGAGAAGGAAAGTAATTACTGTGACGGCCTACTGAACGCCGGCCAAATCTACCCTAGCGTTTTGAGTTCTGAACTTGGATATATGTTTTCTAGACCTTAATATAGTTGTACGCCAAGTTTCGTTGAAATCGGGATTGGTTAAGGGAGCGAAAAAGGTCAGTACGCTTCGTCTCCAGTTTTAACGTTTCTTTTTGGAATCTAGCTATTTATTTAGTGGCTATATTAAGGAGAAACCTTGGTCCAAACCTTCCCATAACTAAAAGAGTTTTATAGTTTGGTCATCTTGAACCCCCGCTCATGGGCTATCTACAAGGGATAGTAATGAATTCTCATTGGCCTAGGAAGGCCAAGAGACATTGCCTCGCAATGCAGACCGCTTTTACAGATAGGGCTTGTATATGGCGCCGCTATGCCGTCACTATGCCCCGCAAGCTAATCGAGATGCACCGCCCCTATAAACAGATTATATAACCAGTCCAGGCTTGTCGCCCCTTGAGATATACATGTCCCATATCTGGAACCCGACATATTGAGCTATCTTGATCCACTACATGACAGGTGTGCTATCCGTACCTCGTGCCCCGTCACGAGAGATTACGTTGTAGGGATTATTAAGGGAACCTTCAGCGTTACTGTCTATTCCAAATACAGATTCGATGACCCCTCCCGAGTATCCAGGATTATCCAGATGTCGCTTTAGCATCCGTGGGACTATTCCACTAGCGCGTCGTGCCTGTGAAGATGGCTGGTACATGCCGGCCGCACGTGCATGTACACTGCACGCCTCATATTCCGCTGTGCTCTGGGCACTGTAGAGGCAGACCCAGGCTGGGCCGTGACAACTACAACCTATTATTATAGGGTTATAAATAAAAGCCTCTAAAACTCTCTAGGGTGAGGAGTCTGTGGGCCATCCCAAGCCTAGTTCGGGTTGGGCCTAACCAAATGGTTAATAATACTGAGATGTTTTTAGTTTGTAATTTTCATCTTTTGCAATGTAAACATCTAGTTTCTTAGGGCATCTACATAGGGTCAAGTCCATCGAAAAAAAACTACTTTTACATCAAAGAAAAGGAGGCACCCTAAGTGACAACCATTGGCCATTTTCGGATGCTCTAACACCGGTGGTGCCTATTCTTTTATTGAAGTTGACCCTTTGTTGAGACCTCAATACCATTTTTGAAGTTGCAATTTTCAAAGGAGCACACCTGATCGAAGCTTTGGGCGTACTTAAGGTTGGAATGAAAACCCCATTTGAAGAAATTGCAAGTTTTACGAGAAGGAGAGAGACAAGTGCTAATTTGAAAGAGGGGAGAGTTATTTAATACAACCAGACCCACCCAATTGGTTAAGAACCCATCCCACTTCACAAAAGAGCATCTACAGCAGCTAGGTGGGCGAATTTGCCCAATCCACCAAAAAAACAAATCCACCCCAATCCACCCCACAACAGTTTTGAACTCAAACAAGGTAAATATCACTCAACGCAGTTCTGAACTGCGCGGCATCATCAACGTCCACGATCTAGCCATGTGTTTCTATCATAAACATCCACAGTGAGAACCAATCAGACAGTGTCACATATTTATTTTTTATTATATATTGTCGGGCAGTTCATAACTGCGCGGCAAGAGCCTGCATGAAATAAGGCAAGCCTCTCCTCATACTTCATTCCTTTCTCAAGTTAGCCTCTAATCCTCAAGTTTCTCAACCCAACTTTTTTCTCAATAATTCAATGTCATTAATCCACTAACAATGTTGGGAGTCTAGTTTGCGACCGGGCTATGTATATCCCAAAGCAAGACGTGACGTAAGGTCTGAAGTAAAACGAAGGGGAAAGAGTTGGTAACTAATATGCAATATGTGGTCGTTACACCTCACGAAAAATAATCCCGCCCTAGCCCTCGAGGATTTGCACCGAGTTGATATCCTCCTGAAAGGCTGGGTCCATATTTTCGTTGAATCGGAGGAAATGCCGGTAAGCTTTTTAGACAAAATTTAAGTGTTATTAACGTATATGAAGAAATGTTCGACAAAATGTCCGAATGAAAATTTAAAGTGTTAATGTGTTTTTTTTACAGAACCGAGATGAAATACAGTGAGGGGGTCATTCGATAAGGTACTAAAGTAGTACCAATGGATTGCCAAGTATCCGACGTTGAAGAAGTTGGTCGACGATATAGGTTTTCAAGAGTTTTTGTCGATTAAGACGGGAAACTCTGATAACCGCTTGATTTATGCTCTCATGGAACGGTGGTGGTCTTCCACCCATACATTTCACTTCCCTTGCGGAGAACTTGATTTTACGCTGTTAGACTTCGTCATGATAACAGGCTTATATTTTGGGATGGGTCTCGAACTCCCGTACGAGGAGAAGTACTCGAGGTTGGATGAAGCAGAAAAGATATTCCCGGGAATCACAAGCAATGATATCAGGTACAGTAACATCACTCTCGCGTAGTTAAAAATGTGGAAAAATACTTTGAATCCACAACTCAACAATTACAACCAAGACATGGATATAGTGTATGCGAGGGTATTTATTGCGTATATGATGGGCAATACCTTATTCTCAAATACCAACACATATCTTCCGGGGGGGGGGGTTATCTTACAGCTTTGACAGACGAGCATATTATAGGTGCGTCGAACTTCGACTAGGGTACTCCAATTATGGCGGCTTTGTATCGGGGACTAGATGAAGTCTCAGTGCTGAAGGATGGGAAGAGGAAGAGATCAGTCACAGGCTTCTATGCTATGATAGAGTTCTTGTTCTTTGAGTACTGTCAGGTTGGAATGTATCTGATAAAGGTTTTGAACTTTAACCATGTTTATCCCCGTATGGGTGTATGAAGAGATGAAAGGGCCAGTTCGGGGTCTGAAATCCATCATTTTTTTACTGTGATAAGAAAAATGATTGGCAATCATGGCACAGGTCTAGATAAGCAATCCGTCTAGAGGTAAGACTTGCCAAAATGCTGAGTACGAAGAGGGTTCCATTGGTTTCAGTCCCATACGAGCATATACGCTTTGGTATTTAAGAGACCAGTGTATGCGTCAGAACACCGGACATGATAATGTTCCCTATGACCCCCCTAAGAGATTATAAAATTTCTACGGTACGATCGAGAGTGTTATCAGGGACTGAAAAAGCTGGGCTTCTACAATTGACACAATTATATCATTGATGACGTAGATTACATGACATATTGGCGTTTGGCTCATCCAAATCCCAAGATCGTTTGCAGTATAGTGAAGAGGGCCGGGAATATATAGATGGTCGGACGTGATCTAGTGAGGCTCGATGTAACTCTGCTACCTACTTCAAGTTTAGCCACGTCTTCTCAGGTGTAAAACTATGGTATTGAGGCGACCGACGAGGAAGTGGGGGATATGGGATGGTTCATAGAAATGGTAGGAACCAGCGGATAACATAGACGGCTACCGATCCCAGCCCTCCAGGTACCACACCCGTGTCCTTCTAGGTATAGTGTGGATAAGTTGATGGATATATCAGCTAGTCTTTCTCCTGTGACTCAGATAATTTCTTGTGATTGGCGCAGTTGTTCTTCTAACTCCTCTATGCATTGAAAATATTGTCTCGAATCTTTATATACCGCAGAGCCGGATGTCCAATGTACTTATGATGATAGTCTCACACGTAGCAGACGCGCCCGCCAAACAAAGAGAAGTCATCCCACTTAGGCTATAAAATTTATTATGTGTTGTTTAAACTATCGAGTTTATGCTATGTTTTCTTCAGAACTTTGATATGCTATGTTTAAACTATATTTAATTGATTATGCATTATGTTTAAACTTGTGTTTGCTTCAAATACTAAGTTTTTTCAAGTGATTGAATGAAATTCCTTGTAGAGAGAAGTTGATAAAACAACTAATTTTAATAATATTGTAATAGAAGGAAGGTGTTTGATGAGATGCCTAAACGAAAAAGGAGAAAAAAACTGAGTATGAAGAGATACACACACAACAGAGGGTAGTGTTTGAGGAAATACCTCAAAGAAAAATTGCCAAAAAAAACTAAGTACGGAGAAGAGAAGAAATATACAAAGTTACAGGCTCTTGCCACGCAGTTCAAAACTGCGTGACAACCTTGGAAGACACGTGGCTTAATCTGGTCTCTCTGTCTAACATGCAGTTCAGAATTATGGGGCAAACAGAGATACCAAATTAAGCCACGTGTCTTCCAAGGTTATCACGCAGTTCTGAACTGTGCGGTAAGAGCCTGCAACTTTGTGAAGAAATGTCTCCCTCTTCATACTTAGTTTTTTTTTGGTCAGTTTCTTTGAGGCATTTCCTCAAACACCTTCCTTTGCCCTCTATTGTGTGTGCATTGGTTCATACTTAGTTTTTTTTTCTCCTCTTTCGTTTAGGTATTTCCTCAAACACCTTCCAACCATTGAAAAATTAGTTCCATTAGTTTTCTTATGAGCTCCTCTATACGGGGAATTTCTTTAAACACTTTAAAACACCAAGTATGGAATGTATTTCTTCCCTTCTCCATACTTAGTTTTTTTTGGTGAACTTTATTTGAGGTATTTTCTCAAATACTTCTGCATGCGTAGTTGTTTTATGACCACGTTTAAACCATACTATGTTGTTTTATGACCACTATTTTGATACTTAGTTGTTTTATGGCCTCCTCTTTATACTTGGTTTATTGGGGCAAACTTGTTGGGCTTATTTTGTTGGTTATATTCATGTGGAAACTTGTTGACCAAGTAGCTCAACGGTTATATTCATGTGGAAACTTGTTGATCAAGTAGCTCAACAGTTATATTCATGTGGAAACTTGTTGACCAAGTAGCTCAACGACTAGTCTTTTATATATATAAATGGCATTCATCATCTACACTCTCCTCCCTTTTAATCTTTTACACTCTCCTCCGTCTTTAACTTACAAACAAAACCACTATGTTATCCTCAAGCTCTCAATCTAATTATCAAAACCACTCTCAATCCTGCAATACAAACCAGCAAAAAAACATATTTTTGACTCAATTCGGCGCATTTGATATGTCGCAAATGCCTAACCTTTCCTAATATCGTGATCACCATGTTCGTCAACTATTACTGCCACCCAACAATCAATTTTAATCTCAAACCCAAGGATATTATCCTTATTACCAAAAACAAGAATATTACCCCTCAATTTGATCCTCATATACGGGATCGTACTCTCAACCAGGGAATTCATATTATACATCCCAAACTAGTTTTGCGGGTGGAAGTTCGAGTGCTACGCTAATGAGAGGTACATAGAGTTTAAATGCTTTAAACCTCAATACATTACCGGTTGTATCTCCGGTTGTCTCTGCGCTCATCTCCAAGGAACTCAATCTGATTCTCACGAGAAGTAATACGTGCGAAAAGGCAAAGTCTAAAAGAAAGAGGGCATTGACATCTATTGTAGTTAAAGATATAGTTGAGGCTGAGGAATAAGTTGATGAGGACAAAGAAAAATACAATAACTCAAAAAATTGGTCATCTGATAACTTCGTGAATCTTGCATGCGCTTGGTCCTAAGTGTCTCAAAACCTCACTTCCACGAACAACCAAAAAGTCGCTACATTTTGGTTCAAGGTGCATAACCAATTCAATTCGTTCTATATTGGCTAATCGATGTGGCGATCGTACAACGATGTCAATTACGCATATAAAGGGCAGGTCAATAAGGATTGTTTAATTTTTAGAGGCATCATTCAAGACCTTGAAAGCCGACATTTTACCGGCATTGGAATGGGCGACTTCGTAAATATTTAGATTTTTTTTTCTCATTTCATTCATTTTATTAGGTTAATCGTACTCATTCAAATTTAAAACTTGATTTCTAGGAACGTATGACATACGCGACATTCAAAAAAAAAAAAAAAAATTTACATTTGGAGAGGCTTATAAAGTTTTGGAGCATTGCCCAAAATAGTCAAAAATTCATCACATCGGGCAACCCGGCCGCAACGTCGTTAGGAAGTCAAATTTTAACGATAGCCCGGGTAACTCCACCAACACCGATCCTGAAACACCTACTTTCGACAGTCCAAATATTGTAATTATGGATGATTCTATCGATGTAGATGCACCACTATATTCTTATGGGGATGTACGACCGGACGACCCAAAAAAAATTGAAGGTAAAAGAAGTGACAAAGTTAAGTATAGGTTATGGGGGAAGAAGATGTTTAAGACGACGACCAGCATGATGAAAGCATGGAATGGGAGAGACGAGCAGAATAAAGAGGAAAACGAAGCTAGAGCTCGAGTATGAAAGGAACTCAAGTTGGCTAGAGAGGCAGAGATTCAAAGGTGGTGTGAAGCGGAGCTATCTAGATAAAAATCCATTTAAGAACAACATTTGGTTAAGGTGATGACAACGGACACAACTAACCTACTACCGACACAAAGGCGTTGGATGAAGAAACAAATTAAACTTTATTCCAAGAAGTTGAAGGAGCAGGGTTCAAGTTATGACGATGTTTCTAGTGATGAAGATTGATGTAATCCGTAACATTAATATTAGTACCTAAGTTCTATGTCATTTCATTATTTGAATAAAATTGTTATTAATCGTAAGTATTCCTTAAAACGTACTTTAATCAAGTAGAGCAAATACATTACAACGTCAACATAAAACTTTGAAACAAAATACATTACTTTAGAAAATAAGAAAAACAATCTTTATTTCTACATTACTCCGTCACTTTTTGATTCCGCGACAAGTTCATTTTGTAATTGGAAATGAGCACCTTCATTTCTAATTTCATGAATCATCTCAATGTACTGCGCTATAGTGGTGATCACGTGTCTTGGATTTAATTTATCCTTCCAATCCTTCACGGATTTTATAAACTCATAATTAATATCTACTTGCCGGATGTAACTATGACGTTCATCTTCGACGATCATATTGTACAATATTATACACGCGTACATAACATTTCCTAGATCACTAGGTTTCTAAAATCACGCACTGTGCCAATATTTTGAACCTAGTTTATAATACCCCAAAAACACGCTCTATGTCTTTTCAGCATGCTTCTTGCATCTTCACAAAATGTCTTTCGGCATCGTTGGATGAATTTCTTATGGTTTGAACAATTATTTTCTATTTTGGATAAACTCCATCCGCTAAGTAATACCCCATAGTGTGTGGTACCGTGCCTATATTGTAATTGTATGGCGGCGTAACTCTATTAGACAAGTTGTTGAATAGTCACCCTTGATGTAAAGCGTTGACGTCATTATTAGAATAGGGCATCCCAAAGAACGTGTGTCATATCCAAAGATCTTGCGATGCAACCACATCTAAAATCACCGTTGGCATTTTCTTATACCGAGTATGTTGTCCTACTCACCTGATAGGTTAATTCTTCTATTTCCAATGTATACAATCTAAACTACCTAACATCCCCGGGAAGCCTCGCGATCCATTCACTTCTAACAAGTATAATATATCATTTTCATCGGGAGATCTAAGGTATTGAGCTTTGAATTGTGTTATAATTGTTTTACAAAATTCTTTCAAGCTAAAATTACCCGTAGACTCCCCAATCCGAACGTATTCGTCTTGGGCGTCTGCGCTCATACCGTAAAATAAGATGCGAAGTGCGCATGTTATCTTTTGGTGCGAGGATAAGTCCATCGTCTTACCAGTATTTTCTTTTTGAATATAATAGGGGTTAGAAGAAATAATTTGATCACGAATACGTTGATACACACCTTCGCTCATACGGAATCGACGATGAAATGGGATACCTTTGTAGACTGGGTTGTCACCGAAATAATCCCGATTAAGGTTAAACTCACTTAATTTATGATCACGGTCTTTCCGCTTGTCAATCCTTCCCATCTTACTACCCCCCCCCGCCTCCGTGATGATGCCGCATCTTGTTCTTTTTCTTTCGCTTCTCCCATCTTCATCATAATCTTGCTATACTCGTGTATCATCTCAATTTGACGTTGGAAGAGCTCTTCACTTCTAGATGATGATGAAGATGATGACTCTAAAGATGAGAGTGACGGGTTAGACATGATTAGGTCAGACATGATTAGGCAAAATTGATAACAAGATAATCGAGTAGAGTTTAGAAGATTAAGAGAATAAAGTTGAGTGTAGAAGAGTAAAAGAGAATAGAAGATGAATGGGTTTTATAGATAAAAAATTAGCCTTTGAGCTTCTTGTCAAACAAGTTTGGCCATAAAAATAGTTGTTGAGCTTCTTGTCAAACAAGTTTGACCAAAATACTAACCGTTGCGCTTCATGTCAAACAAGTTTGGCCAAAAAAGTAGTCGTTGAGCTGCTTGTCAAACAAGTTTGCTATAAAATATAACCGTTGAGCTTCTTGTTGAAGAAGTGTGCCCAAAACTATAGGCATTTTGATCAGGAAAAAAAGTCAAGTATGAAGAGGGGGACCAAAGAAAATTTCATGCAGGCTCTTACGCACAGTTCTAAACTGCGTGGCATGAACTAGCCGTTGAAAGAACTTTGAGCCACAGCCGTTCACGTGTCTTCATTATAAGCGTTGATATGCCGTGCATTCAGAACTGCGGGGCATAAGACCCTGTTAAATCTTAACAAGTGTCATTATGTAATTGGTTTATTGACTACGCGCAGTTATGAACTGCGCGACATTAATCCACCCAAAATCTACCCATAAGGTGGAGAGATCACCTCCGAGGTGAGTTTGGGGTGGACAGCTCAACTGATCCATCTAGCTATTGTGGGGTGGATTGGGGTGGAGCAAGGTGAAGGATGAAATCTACCTTGCCACCTTATCATTCACCTAGCTGCTGCAAATGCTCTATGCAGCATATGCTGTACTTAAAAATAAGTCAGGTCCACCAAACAATTGCAACTTATCATTGTTATCAATATGGGGAGACAACTCCAGTAACACGTACTATGCACTTGTTATTTACACCAAGACAACTAGTTCCAATAGTGTAAAAAACATTATACACAATCCTCGTGCCTAACCAACAACTACAACAAATTAGGTCTCACAAAAGTAAGGGGAACCCGACCCAACAAAGAACACCATCTCGAGCAGTAACTATCGATCCACATGTCATACACCAACGGATTCAAGAGACACGTGCGCAACATGAGATGCAGATAGCTTTTATCAAACAGCTCTGTTCACAATACTATTTGACCAGCCTTTAATTTTAGACATCAATAAACGTAGGGATGTTGGTGCCAACATCGTACCCCTGCACTTGAGTATGACCTTAGGTTACAAAAAAATTCGAGGTAGAATTCAAAGTTTGAAAACGGGTATGCTACATTAGAAAGTTTCGAGTTTCGTGGTGTTCCAAAACTTGTCGATTTTGTGGTCGAAATCTTTCGCAGATGGAGGGATTTGATGTGAATCGTCATCTAATAGTCGTTGTCACCGCCAACGAACTATTTATATTTATGCTATTTTGATTCAAGTCTCTCTATTGCTGGAGATGTTAAGTAAATTTTAGGGACTTGCTTGTTTAACCAACACAAGGTTAAAAAAGAAGTTTTCCCAATTTTATTAGAACTCTAATCTAAATATAATTCTAATTCTAATCCTCATTGTGTTTTATAAAAGGGGAGGCTAGTTCTATGTTTTAATTAGGTTATTTGAGTTGAAATTCAAGTTAAAAAGTTTAGTTTAGTCTAATTTGTTTTTATAGTTCATAATAAAATTCAAATTGAGATTAGGTTAGTGTTAAACGAAACACGATCTTACTTCCGCGTCGTACATTTACATTAGTTGGAGTCTAATCAACACTAGTGTCATGATATAGTATCTACCTTGTTTGATATTAAAATTGAATGTAAATTTAAGAAAAAAGGAAATTATTTTATCTCCTCGTAACTTCGCAACAAATGTAGACTTTTTTATATTTAGGAATGGCTAATATTGGATAGGAGATATATAGGGGGATAATTAAAAAAAAGAATCCAAGGTTTCGCATACCGTTAATAAAATGTTTAAGAAATATCTCCAAGTATAATAAAGTTTTACTCATAGAAATGAGCTATTTGGTGCACCACAGTGGTATAATGAAACCGTGGTTTCGTGATTACAAAAAAAAAAAAAAAAAACCCTCAAGTATATTCAAATTGACTATTTTTTGCCCTCAGTATTGTGAGCTCTTTAGCTAATTATGTGATCTTTTGGGCTAAATTAGTTATTGAGATAATTAATTTGTATTACACTAAGATTATAGATTAATTATATCAAAAAGAAGATAAACAAAAGTTTTTTTTCTTCTGAAATTCTAACAATTCATTTATTAAATTTGGAGTAATAATATATCGAAATAGATTTACTTTTGCAAGTTCGATCTTTTTTTCTTTTATAAATAGAACCATTTGCATTATCCATCTTTCGTTTCTTTTTCTTTTTAAAAATCTTTACAAGCATTTTTGTTTCTTTTTTTTAAATTCTTAGCACTAGATTTTTGTAAGTTCTTTCGAAATAGGTATAAAAATGAAGAGAGAACCAAAAAATAGTTCAGTTTTCTGGTCGAGCTCTTGCTGGTGAGGTAGGTTACTCGAGGGGGGTGAACACTGAGGTCATAGGTGGTAGGGTCGTGGGTTGGGGGTGTGCTCGGCACTGCGTTCTCCCAAGCGTTCTCGGGCGGGACGTCGTGTGGGATATCGGGAGGTTCAGAGGGCAGAATCGGACAAGTCCTCTGTAACGAGGACGCTGAGGTGGATTGATCCTACGGGCACAGTGGTGGGGGCACCTTCAGCACCAAGGTAGACCAGGGGAATTTCGATATGGGGGTGGGGCCGAAGCGTGTGCGGGAACGCATAGGGGAGTTCTAGGTTTGTACTTGTTGGAGTTCGTGAACCGTGTGGCACAACTTATCGAGGGTTTGGTGTTGTCGATCATTGTCGTCCAAGCGGCGCTACCGTTCAGCTTCGAGCTCCTGACGGCAATCTTCGTGCTCGAGGTGAAACTGGTTAGTGTGACGCTCTTCTGCTTGAGTGAACTGTTGGATAATGAGAGCTAGTTGGGCGGTGATACCGTTGGAAGAGGTACCGACAATAACGGAGGTAAAATGGAGAGTGTGGGCAATTGGGTATGGATATAGGGTGAAAGAAAAATGGATTGGGGGTGGTAGGTATAACACATACGGCGCCAAATGTAGGGGATTGACTCGTAGATGGGAGTTCACACTCTTACACCGTGGGGTTTAGGTTCGACTAGAGGTTCTTACAAATATATAAGATGGAAATAAGAGACTACATTATGCTAATATACTTGCGTGGAGTCCATGAATTAGTATTTTCCATGACCTCTAACAAGGATTTGAATGGGGTAATGTGTATATAGATGAGGTTATAGTTCGAATAGAATAAAATTTGAATATACTCAAATATTGCTGATATTAGGGGAGATTTTCGGCCGAGTTCTTCTAACTTCTCCGTGATGTTTCTTCTTTCCTATTTATAGAAGATAGGAAAGGGTGAGTCACCATGGGAGATCATATTACATGTACACCCTTTTGGGGTAGCTGTCCTGTACGTGAGGTCAGTTCTGATATTGTAGCTGTTTGGCGGCTTGTTTTAATGTATTGTCTAGTGAGCTAGTTGTCAGGTTCGTCTGCCTTCGACCATGCATCGATATCGTCGAAGTCCTTTTGAACTTGTGTTGGGCTCTGTATATTACACGACTGCCTTTGGATTTGACTCTTGCGGTAAGCTTTGATGTGGCCTTCGAGTGTTCGGTCAGTCTCAGAAGGCTTCAGGTAAATCATATACCTTTGGCCATTTTTTGGGTTCCCTGGGCTTCGAGTCTTTGGTAGGCTTCGATGTAGCCTTCTAGTCTTCAAAAGTTTCCCGCGGTTGATGGATTTAGCGATGCAGATTGTAACTCATTTTCGGATGATTCCAAAGCTACCAGCGGATACGTGTTTAATATAGCTGGCGTATCGATTTATTGGAGATCCAAGAAACAAACGATTTTAGCTCAGTCGACTATGGAGTCTGAGTTAGTAGCACTACCTGCAGCTAGTGAGGAGGCAAGTTGGTTGAAAAACCTCTTGTCTTATATTCCTTTATGGAGTAGGCTTATACCTCCGATTCTGATCCACTCATATTGTACTGCTGCGATAGCCAGAGTACGGAACAATTACTATAATGGTAAGAAGTTAGCGATACGTCGCAAGCACAGTACGATGAAAGGTTATCTCACATCTAGTACTGTTACAGTAGATTTTGTAAGATCGAAAAACAACTTGGCAGACCTTTTGAAGAAAGGACTGTCTCGTGACAAAGTTTGGAACACATCCTTAGGGATGGGGCTAAAGCCTGTTATAGAATCACAAGTGGTGGGAACCCAACCTAAATGACTGAAAATCCCAAGAAATATGTTCAATGGGGAAAACAAATCACTGTGATATAGAATCATGCAATTAGGAGCTTGTCACTCCAGAGTTCAACTCCCTGTACATATATGCATGATATCTTAAAGCGACTGTGAGGCTGAGTTTTTTAAACTCTTAATGAGTTCTATATCTCATTCTTTGAGTGGGGTGTCTAGCTACAATAACACTCTTCATAGACTCACCAAGGTGATTGTGGAAGTGCGGCCGTTTCCTATGAGAAATTAGGCTAACTTCTCTAAAGCCTTCACCTATACTAGGATTAAGCACATGGCCGAAATGTGTTGGCATTTAGGACTTGCACCTGGTAGGGTTGCATGTGGTTTTCTTCAGTGTATAAAAGCGAATAATGAGTTCAAGACTCTGATCACTTATTATTCTTATACGTTGAAGATTGTCCACTACGTAAAAGTTCAAGTCTAATGACACCTTTACTTATGTACATCTCTATATATCGAAATCGTTATCTCGTTTCTTTTCTAATTCAAAAAGTTTGTTAAAAGTGGGGGATTGTTGGATTTTTTAAACTCTTAGTATAAAGTTCTCTTATGGGCTTAGACTTTTTATCATTTTATGGCTTGGTCTTTTTACTCTCTCAGCTAAAAACCTGATCTTTAAGGAATACCCGATCTAATGGCTTCTAAAACGCATGCACTTTGAAAAGAGCCGTTGCAACTCTTCTCTTATAAAAGGCTTTGTTTATACCACTTTTAAACACAACAACAAAAGTTACTGTTCATCGTATCTCCCACATAAAAAGTTTTTTTTTTTTTTTTCTCTCTGTTCATCAATTAATCTCTCTCTTCTCCTTACGGTTTCTCTGGTTTCTCTTTAAGGTGCATAAACCAATCAAGTACGCTGTCTCCGGGTACCGAGACTTCCGTATACAGTTCGTTGTATCCTAGGAGAGACTCGACTTCTTAAACCTGTACCTGGGGTTGTCGAAATACTCTTTAAAGAGAGTGCGTTCCACGCCTCGAGCTACTCCGATTTTCAAATTATACTAAGTTGTTGTTGCAAACTATTAACGGAGTAATTCATCGCTATTACCGGTGTTGTTTCTTGCTGCCTGTTAACTCCTCTACTTGCTGCTATTTGCCGGAGTTTGCTGCTGCGTTTTCCCATAGTACAAACTGCGCTGCTACTGTTGTTTATTACCGAAAATTACCAATTGTTGCTGTTGTTCTTGTGCTACTGAAACTGCTATTTCCTAAACGCTACAAACCAGAAAATAGAATTGATCTTGTACTTACCATTGCTGCTACTGTACAACTGAGTTACTGTCATTAACTGCCGGAGAGTACTTGCTGCTGTTAACAAATCTGAGTTACCGGAGTACCTGCCGATGTTTATCATTGCTGCTACCTCTACAATTTCAGTTTACAATTGCTGTTGTTTTCGTTACCAAAAAGATTGCGCTGTTTATGAAAATTAGTTGCTGTTGCTTCTTCTTATTGCTAAGCCAAAAAGGAAAGCTACTCTTACAGGTTCATAGATTATTTTTAACAAAAGCAAGAGATTATCCCTGAGGTGCTGCTGGAGCTCGAAAATCCTTTGTGGCAGGCACCTTGAATCCAAGTCAGTGAGGCACTTTAGGAGATGTTCTCGACAACAGAGCAGATCCAAAGGCGAGGGGGAAGAAGAAAGGATCATTCGCTTCGAGAGAATGAGCTCCACCACAACGAAGAAGAAGATGGGTGTACCAAAGGGAGGTAAGAAGAAGGGAGCAACCTTCGTGATCGATTGCACGAAGCCAGTCGAGGACAAGATCATGGACATCGCTTCTCTCGAGAAGTTCTTCCAGGAGAGAATCAAAGTTGGGGGCAAAGCTGGTGCTCTCGGTGATTCAATCACAGTCACTCGTGATAAGAGCAAGATCACTGTCAACTCGGACAACCCTTTCTCGAAGAGGTACATATTTCTCAAACCCATTCCTTATTTTCTGCGATTTTGCTTTACTGGGGTTGCTCTGTAATCTCATTTATAAGTAAATTTTCGATTAATAACACTGTTGAAGATGGTTTCTGCACAGTATCTCTGAGGTACTTATGAGGTTAGATTGTGGGATCAGTCGGTTTTGTGCTGGTTTAAGTTATAGTAGTGTTTAATGGTTATGTTAGTTTGAAGAGATGCAAAACTACTACTAGAAATAAAAAAAACAGAGCCAATTTTTGTTTCGTCTGAAGCAACCTGTTTTTGAATCTTTTTCGGAACCCCTATTCAAGTTATCAATGATTGAGTCATTAACAAAACCTTCTTTAATAAGAAATCTCCAATCGTTAAAGAAAGTTCAGACTTCTTCGTTGTCTAGTTAAAGCCTTCAAGGTAGAATATGCGAGATGGAGAATTAGCTAAGAGTTGTTGTCGTACAAATTATAACTGCATCTGTTTTATACCCTTTTCCTGGAAACTTAATTTTAGTAGGTAGTGAGAGAGCAAGTTTCACACTCCTGGTAGCTTGAAGTGAGCTTCCTGCTCCTTCAAGAATTTGAGTGACACAGTGATGAACATAAGTAAGAAACTGAAACAAATCAAGCATTGACTCTACCCCTTAAAACCAGTCTTCTCTCCGAAATCCTTTATTCTTCAACTTCGAAAGTTATTGTGACGGCTCAGGAGATATGGAATTTCGTTATATTAGTCGTAGTACATCGTTATACAAAATCTCAGAGTCCTAATATCACAAGGTAATTCTTCTGATAGCCTGTACACTCTTTCTTTCTTTGTCGCTATATTTTTTATTCCTACAACTCCACAAATTCTAGAATTATATCTCATTTCAATTATTTAATCTGCCATACCATCACAGCTTTATTGGATTCTTTTTGATGTATGTGTAAAAATCATAATTTTATATTTTGATCTTTGTTGGTTAGCACGTGTCCCAAAATAAGAGTTGAATTGAAGCCCTTGTGGTACAAAAATTGAAGCGCATCCTGTAAAAGCAGTTTATCGAACTCATGTTATTTGTATCCCCATGATGGTCAAACGACAATCAGTTGTATCCCCACCGTTCAGCCATCATGGGGGTGACGACTAAGATTAGTTCGATTAACTTCTTATATATGAAACTATAAATTTTGTACCAGCTGTGGCTTTAGGTTCCTTTCTCATTTGGGACTGTTGTCATCCAACCAATCAGTTAGAGACCTAACATTTGATATCTATTGATACATCAATCTTTTTCCTATCAAATTGTGCTGAAGTGGCAGTGCCATTAGTCAAAATGAAAAGTAATGCTAGAGTTGGCGAAGAAGTGGATATCTAAAATCTAGACGTTAAAGAAGAGAGTGCTTACTAGCTATCATAAGAAGAATCTTCTGATATCAAGGCTCAAAAACTAATCCAACCCATGCTAGTTGTGACAACCATGATGGCTGAATGGTGGTCTTCTCCTTGTGATTCATCTCTGTTCAGTTACCGTAGTGGATATAACTAATATTGGTTGGGTTAGTTTTTTTTTCTTATAATGATGCGTGATCATTTGTGTAACCAGATGGTGCCTTAAGTCTTCCCCGTCCTCTGTGACAAATGTCGCACAACTAAGGTTGAGAGATTAAAACTTTAGATATTCCGGGCCACCAAGATAATTTTCCAATGTGAGCACATAAATAATATCTCTCTCTCTCTCTCTTTTACTTGAGAGGAATGAAACTGGATGCTGGGTAGCACCGAAACCAGGGCATCCTCGTCTGAAACCTTCTTCGAGCCCTAGCGGGGAAAAACTCAACAAGCTCATCAGTAGACGTGAAGGAGCACATCCAAATCAGCCCGACCTAAAAAGCTCAAAAGAAAACCGCTGCTGGAGATGAAAAATGGCAAGAGTTACCGAAAATCTAGGACATCTGTGACTTGCAGCTTAAAGTTAAATCTCGTCCGTCCAGATTTCTGACGATACGCACAAAAGAAACATCTAATGTTCCAAATTGCCATGACGTAGTTGATGTTGCATAAACTTTATTACTTAAATAGCCCAAGAATACGTGGTTCGAGAGTGTGTTAGGTGGTAATTTAAGAAAGTTAGCAGGGGTATTAGTTTTTTTTCTTTTTCTTTTCTTCTTCTTTCAGGTAAAGCATAAATTTTACATTGCAAACTTATAAGTACAGCAGCGGGACTGATCTGAGGATCCAGTCCGGCATATTCACAGTTTCATACAAGTTGTTGCCCAAAATGCCCAGAGAAGCCAGTTCATGGACTAAAAAGTTAAAAGATCTAGGAATATATACAAACAAGAGGGAGGACACAAAATCAGGTCTAGATGGCCAGAATCAAGATAGCTTGCAGCACTCCAGCTAATTCAGCTGCTTGGTTCTGGAGATAAGTAATCATCTTCAAACAGTCTGCTGCTACAAAACAGTTTTGCCCTCTGATCAACTTCTTTACTCTTGAGAAGGCCCAGACAAGGCCTTTTCCTTCAGCTTCTTCTGCTGATCCTGCAATTGTTCCTGAGTAGCCTGTCAATTGCCATTATAGGAATATTAAGATGATTTAATAAAAGAAGCCTAAACCTGCCTGCTTAGTGGAAGCATACCAAGATGCATCAGTCATCAAAAGAAAACCTTTTCTAGATTTTAAAGTGGAGAGAGTAGACGCATACTTAGATAGAAGAGAAGAAGAAATGTGTGATGAAGGAGAAGAAATAGAACAGACTAATGCATTAGCATAAACTATATGATTTTGAAATAATCTATCTTTAACAGGTACTAAATTCTTAAAAAATTCCAAATAAAAAGCTGAGATCTAAAAGGTAGATGAAATTTCCAAATGAGATTAAGCCAATTTTTGGGTGGAAAAGCATTATAAGATTGAGATGTAATAGTGAGAAGATGATGTTTAGATAAACTATGGTAAGCTGATTTAAAAATGAATTTTGAATTGGATTCTGGGATCCATTTGATTTTATCAGACTGAGAGTGGGATGGTAAAGGTAAAGATTGGATTTGAAGTACCTCTTCATTGGTGAAAAGTTGGTGAAGCAAAGGAAGATTACATTGTGTAGTATTGGGAAGCAGAAGATCTGCCACCCATTGATATTGGGGATTAGAAGTAGGGAGGAAAAGTGGTTTATGATTAGGGAGATATGGCACCCAATTATCTTCCCAAATATTTATGTGTTCACCATTCCCAATAGTCCAACCTAAAAAAGGTTTAAGAAGATCTCTGGCAGTGAGCACATCTTTCCAAAATCTAGAATGGTGAGCTCTCTTAATATAATGTAAGAAAGGGTGATGAGGGAAATACTTAGCTTTGAAAAATTGAGATATGAACTCCTCTGGGTCAGACAAGAACTTCCAAATGTATTTTCCAAGGAGGGCAACATTTGTGTATTTTTCAAGGAGGGCAACATTTTGCAGAAATGATTGCCTAATGTAACCTCCTTGTCTGGGAGATGTGATATGATGCCACTGAACCAAATGAACTTTAGGATGCTCCTCTTTAGATAAACCCCACCAAAAATTTCTATTAAGATGATCAAGTTCATTCAGTATGATGTGGGGGAGTAAAGCAGTAGACATTTGATAGATAGGCAAAGCGTTAGTGACTGACTTAATCAAAGTAGTTCTAGCTGCCTGACTGAGATGTTTAGCTTTCCAAGTCTGTAATTTTTGCTTAACTCTACTACCAATATAGCCATAATCCAACCTTTTATATCTAGACAGAAGAACTGGAGTGCCCAAATATCTAGAGGTTATATGAGCTTTTTGGATACCAAGAACTTTTCTAAGAATAGATTGAATTCTAGAATGAATGTTTGGACTAACATAAACCTCAGATTTATGGTAATTAATCTCCTGTCCAGATAGAGAGTTGAACCGATCAAGTACGTTCTTTAGAGTCCCCACTTCAGATAGATTGGCTCTACAAAAAAGAAAGGAGTCATCAGCAAAAAGCATATGGGAAATAGGGGGAACCCCATGTCCAGCTTTAATACCATGTAACTCCTGATTGCATTTTTTTGCCAATAACATTATTGATTACACTAAAGTACAAGGAAGAAATATATAAAGGGAGATAAAATCCCCTTGTCTTATACCTCTAGGAGTAAAGAAGCCAAAAGGGGTAGAGTTAAGTTTAATAGAGTATGGAGGACTAGATACTAGATTCATGATAGCAGTAAAGAAATGGCCATGAAATTCATAACAAGTAAGGATCTCAGCTAAGAAGTCCCATTCAACTTTATCATAGGCTTTACTATATCTAGTTTAATCCGATGCCGCGAAATGCTTGAGAACATAGACGGGGGTCGAAATGCATTTTCTTTGATGTCTGAAAGAAGTATTGTATCGCAAAATAATGCAAGGCCCCCTTCATCGCATAAGGAAGGGTCTTTGCTACAAGCCTTAGATGCCTCCTTGGGTCAGAGGGGGAGAAGAACGGTAGGGAGGAGTCTGCCTTGGTTTTTTTTTCCGGCGCCTACTGGATTGGTCCGGGCATCTTTTTTTCCTGCGGCCCGCCCCGCCCCCGCTCTGATTCCAAGAAGGAGCGCACTTGCACGCCTTGCCATGAGATTCCACGACCCCGCCAACCTTGGATCAAGCGACCACGATGCTCTATTGCTTCTCTATCCTGTCCTCTTTCCGCCTACCTGAACTTCTTCTCTCATTCCACTCTAGACCTTCCTGTAGATCAAAGAGAGGCTAGAGCATATGACTGAGAGTGCGGATTCCTCTGATATAGTGCTGCTTCGGTGTCCACCCCACTCTATCCCTTGCTTTACTTGTCACCTCTACTCCCTGTCCCTCGCTGTAAATCACCTCTACTCCCTATCCCTCGCTCTACTCGTTACCTCTACTCCCTCACTAGCTGTAAATCACTGTTACTCCCTTCACTAACTGCAAATCACCTACTGGTTCCTTCACTAGCTGTAAATCACCTACTGGTCCGCTGCAAATCACCTACAGGTAGTCTTGATAGTATCTTTCGCAGCATGCGTTAGCAAATCGCCTGCTGTGTACTGGTTGATAGTGTTCCCAGGGCAGCGATGCTCCATCTGCATGTCCGCCCATAGGACTGTATAAAAAGAAGTGCATCGAAGCAACTAGAGAAATTATAAGCAGAATAAAGCACATCTATGGAGTGATCTCGGGCCGGGGGTGTCATAGGGAATAGGAGATCCGCCGTGGATAGCAGAGTAGAAGCATCGGTATCCCCTAGGGCAGATCAAACCATGCGTCAATCCAATCAGAGTAGTGGTAAGTACTAGTTGGCTAGAAGGATAAAGGTAGGTGGGATTCCCCAGAATCTGATAGGTGATAATGAGTGGTCCAAAGTGCGCGATTTCGCTTTAGCATCCTAGCTCCAGTAAGGTAGCCGAAGGTGGAGCTAGCGTCGGAGGCGTGAGTGGGAATCAATGGAGGAGATTTAGCGCGGTGATTTTAAGCCAGGGGTTCAGAATGTGCATTGTGAAAGCCATTCCTATTTCAGTGCGGACCTTGCATTTCTTTTCCATTCTAATCTCGCAAGTCTTTTGTGAAGAGATATAAGAGAAGAATAGCATTACGACTAGAATATCGCTAAAGAAAAGTAGCTAAGGTCCATAGAAGGGAATGCGCGGATTTTGTGGCAAGACATGAGCTCCAGTTAAGAATCGTCACTATAGAAGAGACATAGGGGGGCACTCATAGAGAGAAGTCTATTTTGCGCAAGACCCTGTAGGTAAGCTCCGCCTTGTACCCAATTGAATGGGCCTTTTCTTTCGTAGGTCTTTCGGGTGCTTTCTAGTGCTGGAGTTTCGCTTCACTGTCCCGTGCACATTAGGTCTAATGATTCATATAGCAGGCTCTTATTTGCGCGTAGCCGTCTATGGGTGTAGGGACTCATTCAACAGTCCTAGTTTTGCTTGAGTTGTGAAGACGCGGACATGGTACTCGCTTTGCCTTGACCTACGAAGAAGGCGTCCATTTGATAAAAGACTTGAGGTCCACTCAACGCTACTTGACCCACCTTGCTTGCGTGATTAATAGAAAGAAAGCGTGATGAGAATAGAAAAAAAGACGTCAGTAGTCAAAGGGCCTAGCGCACGGGAAAGCTGCATGAAGAGGTTGTGAGGGGAAGCGCGCGAGAAAGTTGCATGAAGAGGTTGTGAGGGGAAAAGGCTTGAGACCCCCTGACTCACCGTCGTGCCAAAGTAGACAAGCGCCTAGTGATCTCGTAGTCAAGTAAGCAAAGGGAGGCAGCGACAACCATAACGAAAACTTGGATTGGCACATGCTTTGACCCGGGACCTTATAATGACAAGAAGAGGGGGATTCTCTACCGCATCAGAATTGGGCGCTCATTACTCCAGGTGGCTCATTACTCAGGCCCAGGGCGACGAATAGGGGAAGGGAGTTTCTTTTTAGATCTTGTAGTAGCGACAAGAATAGGAAGCGAATTGGCTAGGAAGGCTGCTATGCTCTTCGCATCAGACCTAACCTGACCTATAAGCCGAATCCTTGCGAACCTACAGGTAACGGGTTTTCATAGAGAAGGAATCACCCCTCAATTGACCTGGTTGCAAGACGCGGCGACATGAATTAGGACCCAATATCGCAACCCCCACTCCAGGCTCATCCTTCATTTGGGGCGCAGGTCACCTCACCCTTCATTCGAAGCGCAGGTTACTATGTATACCCCCTTACGTTAGAGGTGTGACGAGTAAGTTTTCTCTCATGTAGGTGCCGTCAGTCTAACTACTCTTTCTAGAGGTCGCTATCTCGGGCTTGTCTCGCTACTAATCTATTCGATCTTAGGCGCGGTTGGGCCTTGGCTAGCTGGCGCCTGCTTTTTCGGTTGTTGTCGTCGCTATTAGGCGCTATTCACCTAGTAGCGCCTATTCGTTTTTTGATAGGCAAGGGAGGATAATCAGAAAAGACTGCGAACTAGCTTGTTATTCTTAACGCTCACTTGCGTTAATAAAACCTCCCGTCTGTGGAAAATTCCAATGCACGACTCTCAAGTGAGGAACAAAATCCCAATTCGGGGCATTTTGAGTTGGTTTTCCGCGAAGAAGATAGGGAAGAGGTATCGAGGCTAGGGTGAAGCGATCCCCGCTTCGAGAATGGACTCGGTGAAATGCAATTCCCGTCTAGGAAATTGGAGATCTAGGAGTAGAAGACCTTGTCGAAGAAGGATCAGAGCCTGTAGGTAGCGAATGGACTCGGTGAAATGCAATTCCCGTGTAGGAGATTGGAGATGTAGGAGTGGAAGACCTTGCCGAAGAAGGACCGGAGCCTATAGACAACTTCACTCAAGCACCCTAGCCCCAAGCAACCCCTCACCTAAAATGAACTTGCAACTCCACTTTCTGCTCTCTTTCTCTCTCCCTGGAATTAACTAGAGAAATACGATGAGAATCCACTAGTGATGAACCACTTTTAAATGACTATCAAGCTAGAATAGTCATTGATTCCTGCGTCTTGCATCGACTAATGATGGTCCGACATCGACTAATGATGGTCCGGGGAATAGGGAGAAGGGAGATGCACCATCGGATGATAGGGGAGAGTCGTCGAGATCAAAGAAAGGCAGCAGAAAGAGACGCGTGTGCACTTACATTCAGCGTTATCCTTGGATGTCTTGTTTTGAATACGCGGGGAAGATCAGAGCGTAGAGATCAAGTCAAGCAGTCGAGTCGACAAGAAACAAACCTTCCCATAACGCACCAACCAACAAGAGGAATAGGCGAAACTTCCCGTAACGCACCAACCAATGATGCAAGAGACAAAACTTCTCGCAACGCACCAACCAACGAGAGGAATAAACAAGAAACGAACCTTCCCGCTGTATTTTAGTGATCAAAGATTTCCTACTGGTGGCAAGAAAGAAAAGGTTTCGCGCGGCGCTGGGAGTGGGTATGGGTTTGGCGTTTCTTTGTATTTCGCAAACTTTTGAGGACAGTCTTCGCTTCCCTAGATAGACCTCATACTAATGTATAGGCTAGGCGCAATCGTTCTTAGAGCGTTAGCTTCGTGTTTTAAGCCTTTTTCTTCTCACTAACGCTTTGGGTATGGTGATTTTCTTGAGATTTCGCCCTAGACCTATGTTTGTCTATCATGTGATTTGCGCCGGATCAAATTCCTTTTCTTTCAAGGAAGGAGGCTTCGACACGTGCAGGTAGGTCAGCGGTTAGCTTTTAGCCGAATCCTGGAAATAGGGCCCTCTGTGACTGTAGCCGACTGCAAGAAGGAAAGCAAAGGAGACTCAACAAGTCGCAATGCGAAAGGCAGGGAGGAGACTCAACAAGTCGTAATGTGAAGGGGAGGGAAGTGAGACAACGCGAGTCAAACGACAAAGCTTTTTCTATCTTGAAGCTTCCCTAGCATTTCTCACGTTGCCAAGGTCCCGGTTCTCCGAGTCAGCTTTTTTGCTTTTTGAAAAATCTTGCACCCAATCACGGCGGTTTGGCTGGCCAAACCTAGGAGTAGGGGAAGTCGAAGCTTTTTCTCTTCCTAGAGCTTCACGGGTGTTGCCCCGTTCCTCAATTAGATTCTTGGATGACCTATACTCCGCGAGGAGCCAAACGGGCAGCGTTTTTTTGATTAGCCATTTAACCTCTCTTCCCGTGTGACTAGGAACGCGCAGTGGCAACCTCTCAATGCCGGGTTCTTGCCTGATGGATTACGTTCTTGCTTGGAAGCCCTACCGCGCAAATTTCTTCTTGCCAAGTTCTTGATGGGTAGAGAACCCGACGGAATGGAAAGAGCCCAGTTCCAACTTGCTCGCAGCTGACTTGTCTTTCTTGACTTAATGCGGTAGCAGTACGAGAGGAAGAAGCGGTGATGGGCTGAGCGCTAAAAGCCCAAGAAGATGGACTAGCTCAAGCGGCTACTTCGGGGCCACGGCCTGCTGTTTTGGCGCGGAAGAGCTATTTCTATTCCTAGCATTTTGGATCACATCACACAACAAAGGACAATAGGGAATATGGAAGGTATTGAATAAGGTGAATGTGAAGGTCAAGAAAAGAAGGTACGAAGTACGAACGCCTCACGAATAGCGAAATGCTCATGAATATGGTTAGGCAAAGAATGTTGTGCCTTTTCTTTGGGTCAAGAAAGACAAGTTAGTTGCGAGCAAGAAAGGAAAGGCATCTCCGAGGCAGCTATGCAAACTATAAAGTGTCCCTTGGTTGGGATTATTGTCTCGCTGAGATAGAGAAAGCGCCTTTGAGATCGGAAATGTCCTGCCCTTGAATCGACGGTCGACCAAATGGTCTTGCTTGTCGAGTGAGAGATCTCGAGTTAGAGAGCTAGAGTGAGAGATTGGGATTGTCTCGACGGTCGACCCAATAGGTCTCGCTTGTCGAGTGAGCGATCGGGAATGGTCTGAAAGACTATGCCAAGCTACCTGAAAGACTATGCTTTGCTAGGCGTCATTCTTCTTTCTTATGGTGGTTAATGCATCTTTGCTATTGAACAACGGTGAGGCCGGGTTAGCTAAACGCTCTTGTAACTTGGTTTTGGGCCGTGGAATATGGTAAGGAACTATAGGTTAAGGAACTGTCTTTTTGTAAACTTGCTCTTTCGCGGAGGAAGATCTTTTATGGGATCTCATTAACTATGCTTTTTGGTTTCGTGATGCTTCGTGCTTTGCGATTCTCACATCGTGATGCTTTGTGCGTCGTTAGTATAACATATGCATTGGGCGTTGGTCTAGTTCAATATGCGCCGCATATGCTTCTGCTCGCCCAACCGATCAATGTCAGGTTTCTCTGAATCAATTAACGACATAGTTCTATGAAAGGAGTTCTTTCTCCTAGCACCTTTTTTAGCTGGCGTCTTAAACTTCTCTAGCTGCCATTTCAATGACCTTCGCTAACGCTTGCCCTTTTGCTTTAGTAAGACCCACTAGCAATGAACGAGACGACGGATGCATTTAGGATGTTTCGTGATCTATAGTTCCTTACTTATAACGGGAATGATCTCAATGTGATCGCAAAGCATACAAGAGTCGAAAGAATCGTTGGTAATGTCTAAGCGTTGGTAATGTCTATAGTCCGTGTTCGGGGACCTTCCCGTGTTGAGTGGAGTGGTGGCCATGTGGTCTGGTATTCTGTGAGTGATCTCCACGGATTGTGCGCTTCCTCGTCTCAGTCTATAACACGACGTGTCATTACTATGGGATCCCATGACTATGTTTGACGCAATGCCCTTTTCTTTACTCGCGCCTCTGGCGCTAGCTCTACCTCCGGCTACCTTAGTCTTAGCAAGATAGCTCCCGTCATAGCTCCCTTGTAGGTTAAAAAAGAGCTTATTGAAGCCAGAAGCGTGAGTTAACATTTTCTTTCTCAACAACATACCTGTAGGCTTATTGCTACTCCTTACTCACGCCTTCGGCGCCCAACACAGCGCGAAATCTCCTCCATTGATTCCCTTCTTTCTCTTGCAGTTCTTCGCCTGTCGGCTCGCTAACTCCACCTCCGCCTTTAACTCACGCTTCTGGCGCTAGCTCCACCTCCGGCTACCTTACCCCGCCTCTGGCGCTAGCAGTCTTTCGAGGACCAGCTCCGAGACCCTTGACCCCTTAACCAATAGTGATCGATAGTCTGGTCTATAGTCGGGCCTTGCCTCGAAGACTAGAGACCTTGTTTTTGTCAGTCTGGTCCCTTAACCCCTTCAAGGTCTATAGGCCGGTTTATAGTCTGGTCGGGCGAGATCAATAACGTCTATAATGATCGTCAGTGAAAAGGCCACCAAGAAAAGCTTATTGATAGCGAGGACGAGGTCTATAGTTCATGCCAAAGGTTTCGCGCGTTGAGCTATATAGGAAACCATTCGCGCTTCTAGCTACCACTTCCAGCACCACGCGAAAGAGAAGGGCGCTAGAAGCATGGGTTAAAAGAAGGTAAAGCTAGCGCCGTTAGGCATAGTGAAAATAAGGTGGAGCTAGTGACAGAGCCGTGAGTTAAACATTTTCTTTCTTGTTGGGCCATCTATTTCTTAATGCGTGCATTTCGCTATTCCTTTCGTGGCCTTTTTACTGACGATCATTTTAGCTCCTCAGCTAGGCCTCGAAGTAGCCGTTGCAGGCCCTAACCGTATCCTATTAGGTTGCTAGACCTGCCTTACTTGATAGCGCCGCCAGTAGGTTATTCTTTAAGAACCCAAGGATTTTCTATTATTTCGTGGCAGTAAGGATCAATTTGCAACGAACAGACACGAGTGCACATCTGATTAGACTATTGAAAGTAGGAAGCAAAGCTCAACGCGCGAATTGAGCAAACTGCTGAAGCCTCTCCAAACCCACTACGAAATTGAAAACCAATCACGCTAACCCTAGCGCTGTGCGAAAGAAAGGGTTTTTGGCTTGGTGACTGGTACGTTTTGCTTTCTAATGCCCCTCGCGACCTAAGTTTTTTTTCCCGATGAGCTCATGCTTCCAACGCTTTTTCATTTGACCCGGGCTACACAACCTTCGGTTGCTTGGAGGGTCTCGATAAGACCAAGACCTGCTCGTATTATTCGATGCTGAAAAAAGTTCTAGCGCCATAGGTCCTCTTTCGATCTTTTCCAGCGCCTTAGAGTGAAGTGACACCACAACGGCAGCGTCGCAACTTTTTTCGACGCAGGAAGATCTAGCTCGCTTCTTGCGTGTACATGAGTCGCTATAGTCTAGTAGCTAGACTTCCTTTGCCATTCAGGCTCCACTCCAGGCTTTGACATGGTCGCCATTGGCACTTAGGCCTTTCTTGGCCTTGTTAGCGGTGGCGCTTGCTCCTACTTAGGATCAATGCAAGCAACTTCGCGCAGGACTCTTTTATCCATTGATATGGCGTGTCGGGTGCTTGACGAAGACCTTACTTAATCTTTTTCGGCGTCATGTGAAAGGAATCTATTTGCCTAAAGGGGAAAAAGGTGACGAATCTTTCCCCTTCACGTACGTGAGCTCATCCTCGTGCGTATACGTCGACTAAACTCTTCTTGAGCTGTCCTCCATCTTTTCGATATCATGCTATGTTCCCCATAGCACTCCACTCCTATCTATGGGGACGTCGGTTCTTTTCACCTTTTTCCTCACGTTGTACACGCTGTAACGATCATGTTGATAGTGGTCAGGCTATAGGTTGGCGCAAAGAAAAGGGTTGAACTCCGGAACTTGCAATCAGAAGGGTCGAAAAAGCTAGGTTTAAGAAAAAAGGACGACGTAACTAGGAAATCGCTGACGCCCACAAAAGGCAAAAAAATGACACTAGACCGAACCTAGCAAGAAACCTAAGGTTTCACGCTAGGAGTCGAGACCTATAACACCCTTTACCCCTTAACCCCTTCGAGGTCGATAGTCCGGTCGGCCGAGATCCTTTTCCCCTTAACCCCTTCTGAGAAAGAGAGGGGAGAAAAAACTTTAGACAATTGCGCACCTTAGACAATCAAGGTTAGCCTTGGATCAAAAGGGGAGTTGGTTTGAGAAGTGGGGGTTTGAAGAGAGAAGAAGATGAGTTAGCTTGCGGCGTGTGGCGATGTCTTCTTCTGACTTCTTGAATTCCCATGGTCCCTACTTGCAGCTATGCTTTTCACTGGTGGCTATTCTCCGTCAGACCTAGGAGTTTTTCTTGCTATCGTTCTTGCATTGGAGCTATGAGTTGGTACTGGTTCTTATGCGTTATGAGCTATGTAGCTAATGCTTTCACTGCGAGTTATGTAGCTAAGGTTTAGAGCTCCGTCCGTAGCTAATGCTTTTAATACGAGCTATGTAGCTGAGGTTTAAAGCGCCGTAGCTAACGTGAGGCCTCAAGGAGAGGAGCTATCTTGAAGGGTCTTGTGAATGTGGCTCCAACGCCACTGTCTTGGCCGCACGGGAAAGTCTAAGGTCTTTGTTTATTCATTGCCTGCCTTAGCTACCGGGGGGACAAAGTGGATTATGACTTACATACGACACGAAACCCGTCAAAAGACCTGAGATGGCCACAAGAGGCATACATGTTCCGACCGCCTGATTTCAAGATATCGATCAGTCTGACTGAAGCGTAGTTCGCGAGGGATGTTCTATCTTCCTTCCAGTGCCCAGTTATGGCGCAACGCAGGTTGAGGCCGGGCTTCCTATATTCTCTAAAGGTAGCGAACTCTCTTGTCACCAAAATAGCGATGAGAATAGAAGTGGCGTAGTATAGCCGATACCTTAGACCTAGTTGTGAGTTTAGGGTGCATTGCCTAGATGGATTCTAAGCTTAGTTCAGCCTAGTTTGAGCCTAGTTTGAGTCTAAGATCTTTGAGCGTAGTATAGCCGATGCCTTTGACCTAGTTGTGAGTTTAGCGTGCATTGCCTAGTTCGAGTATAAGATCTTTGAGCTTTGATGTGATTGGCTATCTATCTATCTATACGTAACTAGGCCGAGGCGACAACTCTAAGTTAGTAGCAAGATAGCCCGACGCGCCTTTCCCTTTAGCAAGATCGCTCGTAGCGCGAAACCTCTTGCTTTCTTGTTGGATTCTTTCTTGCTGCTCCTTACTCACGCCTCCTAGCCTCTTTTCCACCTCTGGCTCCTACTACTGCGCGAAAGATTTCCTGTAGAAGCTCCATTGCATGCGAAAGCCACTATAATCACGTACTCGCTATCAATAAGCTATTCTTGGTGGTTTTTTGCTTGGTGACTTATCTTTGGTCAATTGCCTACTATGCCTAAGAAAAAAAAGGAAAGAAGTTTTTTGGTTCCTGTTCGAACAAGAATATATCCTATTCGAATATAAAAGAGACCTAGGGGGTTTAGTGAGATCTAACCCTAACATAGTAGAGATGTAGCCTCCATGGCTAAGCTTTGTAGAGAGATGGGTCTTTGCAAGGTTGTAGAAGCTGGAGAGTTCTCTTGGGGGTTGGATGAAGAGTTTTATTGCGTTTAATAACTTTTTCTTCTTCAAGCTCGCGATACTTATTAAATAGATTAGCTAGTCAAATGTGAGTGGACTTTCTTTTGTACATGCTGCCCTTGATTACGTGATGCCCAAAATTAAAGCTACCACCTCACATGTTTATTTTATCTCACATGAACAAGATAAAATATTGTGTTCTGATGTTCCTTTTGTACACTCCCGCCCGCGTCTACTTGTATAAGATCATGAAATCACCTTTCCAAATTCCAAATTTTCTGTAACAAAGTTTTCCACTAACTAAACTATCCCACATTTGAACTTCATATAGTACACGTGGCAACACGTTGACACTTGTATTGTGTTCTCATGTTTCTTTTGTACTCTTGTATTGCGTCTACGATCATATAAGGAGCTTGAATTTCATATTCCAAATTCAAGACACAAATCTCTTTCCAAATTCCAAGAGCTTGAATTTAACTAAAATTTCTATAACGAACTCTTTCCAAATTCGAAGAGTCCCACATTTGAACTTCAGATGGTACACGTGGCAACATGTTGACACTTGTATTGTGTTCTCATGTTTCTTTTGTACACTTGTATTGCGTCTACGATCATATACGATCATATAAGGAGCTTGAATTTCATATTCCAAATTCAAGACACAAATCTCTTTCTAAATTCCAAGAACTTAGGAGCTTGAATTTAACTAAAATCTTTGTAACAAACTCTTTCCAAATTCGAAGAGTCCCACATTTGAACTTCATATAGTACACGGGGCAACACGTTGACACTTGTATTGTGTTCTCATGTTTCTTTTGTACACTTGTATTGCATCTACAATCATATAAGGAACTTGAATTTCATACTCCAAATTCAAGACACAAATCCCTTTCCAAATTCCAAGAGCTCAGGAGTTTGAATTTAACTAAAATCTCTGTAACGAACTCTTTCCAAATTCCAAGAGCTCAAGAGCTTGAATTTCACTAAAATCTTTTTCCAAATTCCAAGAGCTCAGGAGCTTGAATTTCACTAAAATCTCTTTCCAAATTCCAAACAATGTCCACCATGAATTTGCATTTTGTTGTTTGATTATAGTTTTTAAGGTTCAATGACTAAACCCTTTTGTTTGTTTGAGTTTTAAATGAGTTTTGGTGTATACATTAGTAAAATGATTGGTCTTCATTGGCAGAGGAGGTGCAGCTGAGAAAGGTTCCGGAAAGTTTTGATTCTTTCGAGGAGTATATTGATGTGTTTGAGCCGTTGATTTTCGTGGAATGTCGGGTCCAACTAAGAGCGAAGTGGGAGGAGTTGAATGAATCGAGTTCAAGGGATGAACATGTAGAAGTTACTATCAAATGTATGAAAAAGCTAAGTGGAGGTAATTATCTTTGTATCCTAATGCTCTTTTGTTCGAAATAGTAATGTTGGTGTGCATGTTGGTGTTTCGTTTTCTATTGGGATTAGTTTGTTGTCCTTATGTTTTGTATATGAGTTCCTAATTTAGTTGATTGGTTATGTTTTGTGGTGGTTTTGTTTGTCTCTCAAATTTTAAGTTGGGCATTTAGCCATCATTCCCTCGCAATATTGATGTGCACATTGGTGTTTTGGCTTCATTTATGCGGGTTTTATTGTTTTACGTGTGTATGCTTATAGGCTGATATATTTTTCACTTATAATACTACAAGGTGTTTACACACATTACAGTTTGTTTTTGCAAACAAGACAAAATTTTAAATTAGTTGATTCACAAATCAAAACTTTTCAAAATCTTTTTGAGTTTCACAGTCAGGGTTTTTAGTTCCCAAGGCTAAGTTTTTCTTAGTAGTTTCGTTGTTGTTGTTTTTTTTATAAATTCTTCATACAGTTTACTTATATATGTGTGCAAACTAGGGTGGTATGCTGTATCTCTGGACCATAAGGAAAAATGCAACTGGGCATTAAGGATGGTGACGTTGCAATTCTGTCATCCCTCATACCAAGAGCAGGTTATACCGTATGCTCTACTTTTAGTCATATCAGAATATGTGCTTCATATGCTTTTAATTATTGTTTCAGTTAATAAAATTTTACCTTGTTCAATGCTTGCAGGGAGATTGAAGAAGAAAAACCCTGGTGCAAGTGAAGTTAATAAGGAAACCGCAATTGGCAAACGTATGGCATGTACCATTTGGAAACAGAAGAATGCTTCTTATCGCAAAGTGGCTGCACCCATGCTTTACTATTTTGCTAAAAGGTCGTTTTCATAACCTTACTTTTATTTCATATATTCGGCCAGTCTAGATTTTTTCTGTCTATGTTTTGTATTATATATTCATTTCCTCTTTAGATTTATTTTCTATGGTTAAATTTTTTATCTTTAGATTCTTCAACCCTATTATCTATTTAGTACACAATTTCTGTTTCGCTCATATCCTCTCTGGCCAATCTTTCTCTCTGTGTAGAAAATAATTTATTTTAGAAATAGGTTTTGTAGAAATAAATTTTCTCAAAAAAATGTTCATCATGAAAACAAAATTTGAAATCGAGCAAAGGAAAATAACTTCTAAAGCTTTGAAAACAAGTAAGCTTGCCTTCATTTTTCAATCGTATGTGTTAACGATAAACAGTGAATTTTTACCTTCCTCAGATAACCAACTACCTTGGTTTTGTGGGAATTCTTTTGGTGTTTCTTTAACCTGCCACGAACCACGTAGAATGTAAGAGAATATCTGTTTTTCTAATAGTTGGGAAAACCTAACAAGTTCTAGAGTTATCACTAAAATATTGGGGCGCCAGGAAAATATATCGTTGGAATGATAAAACACAGTATTGGCTTGCGTGAAATTAGTGTGCACTAGTCTAGCAGTTTGACTTAGAAACTCAAGAGTATCCCTTCACCAAATCGTCTTCTCAGTTTTACGTAAGACACTACCTTAGAGAGGATAGACCATTAAAATAAAATAAAATATTATCGTATGATTCTGGATATGTATCAGTCATCTAATATATATGGGCGGTTGTGGGGCGTTAGTTGGGCATAGGGCCTCTAGGCGGTCATGCAACCTTCCTTGTCCTGACCTAATATATATGGAATAGACTTCTTCCTATTGATGCAACAAGAATAGTCTGGACAGGTGGATAGGGACTTCTCATCCAAAGTGCTTCTGCTTGAAAGAAAGCCAGAGGGCCATAGAAGTAGCACGGATGAAGATGAAGAATGCTCTGACAATCAAAGTAGATATGGCATAAAAGTGGGTCCTGCAGGCCAATGTGATAGAGTATGCGGGTCTATGAGGAAAATAGCATCCTAAGTCAATAGCTAGGACAGGCGTCGCCAAGCAAGAAACCTGCTCTTTTGCTATAGGTAAGGAACTGTCTTTTCATAGGGTATCAGAAAGAAGACGTGCTGGAACCGGAGTTCTCGTCTCTATTGCATTGGCTCTCAGCTCGCACTTCCTCCTCTTTACTGAATCTATTGGTCCTCCAGTAGGCTATTCTCCTCTCACGCCTTGCGCGCTTCGGCTCTTCCTTCTATATCTACTACGTGTCTTCTCTTGGCTAGGTACCTTGGAGTTGGGAATGAGCAAGAAAGAAAGTCTGTTTTCGCGACAATAGCACGTCTGACCTATAGGGGACTCCATCATCCCAGGCTGGTCCTACTTTCTGCTTCTTATAGGTGAAAAGCCCATGCGAATCCTATGTGCTTTCAAGCACTTGAGACTGAGTTGAAAACTCTCTGTCTCGTTAATTTGAGGTTTATTGACCTTACTAAGTCTCGCATCAGTTCACTCTAGACATAGGGTTCAACGTCTCTCATCTTGATGAGGTGTGCAATTAAGCACTGAGTCATGTAGACTCTGGGTTCCTATCTATTTTTATGATAAAAATAATACTGTGATAATATAAAAACAACAAATGATAGCTAAACACAAAAACGATAATAATATGATAGCAAGCAGTATTATATAGTAGCCTGAGAACTTATAGAGCTTTTGATAAGAACTCTTGAGTGTTCAGAGCTTTGAGCAAGGGTTCTGAAGGTAATGGTTTTTTGTTTAAAGGGGGTTGATGAATCAAAAAAAAGTTCATCAGTCTCCTTTTATAACCAATTCATAGTGCGTAAGACGTGTCTTCTCTGAAACGGTGGGTTGTCCCAATTATTTTTCTTTTAACAAAGTGTTTTTTTATATTAAAAGTAGATGTCGACACACAAAGTGGTCCTTATGAATAGTAAATCTACTATTCACTTTTTTACTATTCCCAAAATAAATAGTAATGAATTATTACGTTTTTGATATTTTGTGTCGGCAGATCAAAGATATTGACTAGATACTTTTAAATAGAAGCTTTAATAATCAAAACGAAAGAGTATTTATCTTTTATACCTGAGCTAACTGCCTTAGACCCGTTGTTTGTGCTGCTACCAATTCGTCGATGACCTCCTGTCTGTGACCTTAAAGGTAAGCATCGGGTAATCCGTACAGGGCTCTGATACTATTTTATACAATACTTATGTATGTCTGTGTTCGTGAAACACGTATATAGCGGAAATGTTATCCAACTGTCTAGATCGAACAATAAATACTGTCGTTCCCACAAGAGGAATACCTAGGTAGAGCTTTTGAACAACTGTTGTTGAATCAGACTCGTTCTTGGCAAGAACAAGCTCTATAATACTTGGGGGGAGCGAAGAGTGTTTTATGAAAAGAATATTAAATTCTTAAAATTTTTGTGGAGTGTTTTTCATTTACTTATTCCAGTACTTAGTTCTTTATATTTATGTATAACTCTGTTCGCATCCACCAAGTATTATAAAGCTTGTTCTTGCCAAGAACGAGTCTTATTCAACAACTGTTGTTCAAAAGCTCTACCTAGGTATTTCTCTTGTGGGAACGACGGTATCTATTGTTCGATCTAGACAGTTTGGTAGCATTTCTGCTGCATACTTGTTTCACGAACACAAATATACATAAGTACTGTATAAAATGGTATCAGAGTCCTGTACGGATTACCTGGTGCTTACTTTAAGGTCACAGACAGTAGGTCATCGACGAATTGGTAGCAACACAAACAACGGGTCTGAGGCAGTTAGCTCAGGTATAAAAGATAAATACTATTTCGTTTTGATTATTAAAGCTTCTATTTAGAAGCATCTAGTCAATATTTATCTTTGATCTACCGACACAAAATATCAAAAACGTAATAATTTTTTACTATTTATTTTGGGAATTGTAAAAAAGTGAATAGTAGATTTACTATTCATAAGGACCACTTTGTGTGTCGACATCTACTTTAATATAAAAAACCACTTTATTAAAAAAATAATAATTGGGACAACCCACTGTCTCAGAGAAGACACGTCTTACGCACTATGAATTGGTTATAAAAGGGGACTGATGAACCTTTTTTTGATTCATCAACCCCCTTTAAACAAAAAACCATTCGTTTCTTTCCTCTTTTTTGCTTTGCTGCTTTATTTACCATAAAAGCAGGTGAACTGTGTGGGATTTTGCTTTTGCAAATCACATGTAAATCAAGTAGTTTTTGAATGTGTTCGGCAAATTCTACTCTATCATCTAGCGAGTAAATCATAGGTTAACCCTGATTACTTTATTTTTATCTTTTAGTCTAATCTCAACTATGAGTTTTGATCTTCGTATTTTTGGGTCTAAATGATCTTCAGAGCAGATTTCGTAGTTTTGTTGAATGAAATAAGGGGGGAGCATTTTATACAGTACTTATGTATGTCTGTGTTCGTGAAACAAGTATGTTGCGGAAATGTTACCCAACTGTCTAGATCGAACAATAGATACCGTCGTTCCCACAAGAGGAATACTTAGGTAGAGCTTTTGAATAACAGTTGTTGAATCAGACTCGTTCTTGGCAAAAACAAGCTCTATAATACTTGGTAGATGCGAACAGAGTTATACAGAAATATAAAGAACTAAGTACTGGAACAAGTAAATGAAGAACACTCCACAAAAAATTTAAGAACTTAATATTATTTTCATAAAACACTTTTTGCTCCTCCTTTATTTCATTCACCAGAGGTGCCTTATATAGCCATCCTCCACAATAATTTACAATAATAACTTATATAGTGGGGTTCCGCTGGATCCTTCCTAGCCACACACATTTAGATAATAATCTAGATACATAAATAGTCTAGTGTGGTCACACAGGTATATACCCACTGTATTAGTTGATTGATTGTTTTCACATGGATATAGACCCGTTACGGTGTCGGCAAACTTTCTTCTCCTTCACGTGGGTGTGGACCCGCTGTGGTGTCGGCAAACTTTCTTCACCTGTCTTCACGTGGGTGTGGACCCACTTATTTAAAACTCTTCACCTCGGTAGGGTCCTTCAGATAAATGGACAACTTCTTTCCTGGGGCAATAAAGACACTTGTGTGCAAGTGGCCTATCCTCTGTGAGAAGCGTAGGATCAGTCTTTGCCTCTCTTACTGGTTCATTTTACTATATCTAGTTTAATAGCCATGCAATCTTCTATGCCTTTTTTTTTTTATGTTTTAAGGCAATTTAATAATTCATGCACAATAGCTACATTATCCTGAATAGATCCCCCTTTAATAAAATCATTTTGGTAAGGGCCAATCATAGAGGTTAAAAAAGGCTTAAGTCTATTAGCCAGAACTTTGGAAAAAATTCTGAAGAGTATTACACAGACTAATAGGTCTAAAATCCCCCACAAGTGTTGGGTTCTTAATCTTGGGGATAAGAGTAAGATTAGTGTGGTTTAAAGAAGTGGGAAAGTGAGAAGATTTAAGTAGTTGGTTGCAGACCTTAATGATATCCTCGTGAAGAAAGCTCCAAAATTGTTGAAAAAAGGAAGGAGTGTAGCCATCAGCCCTGGTGATTTATAAGATTGCATGCTAAAAAGTGCTTCTCTAACTTTTAATTCAGTGATATAAAAATTTAGAACAGCTAGATCTTGTGAAGTGGTAATAGGTGAAATAAGATGTTGAAGAGTAAAAGAATCAAAAGAAGTAGAAGATTCTCTATGAGTTGTAAGCAACACAGTGAAATAACTAAGAAATTCATTACCAATGTCCTCTCTTTGATCCAACCAAGAACCAGTAGAAATTCGATCTTATTAAAACTTCTTCTAAAAGTGGCTGCCTTATCGAAGAAAGAAGAAAGCACTGTTTCTATCCCCATCTTTAAGCCATAATTCCCTTGATTGATCTTTCCAATAACATTCCTCTTTAAGAAGTAAAGCTTTTAGTTTAAATTGGAGAGTGGTGAAAGTTGCTCTATCAAAATTGGATAATGGAAGTTGGTTAGAGGCTATCTCCTGTTCAGTTTCTCTAATATGTTGTGTAATATCTTTCAGATGAGATTTATCCCAATTTTTAAGAGCCTCCTTTAAACAAAGAAGTCTACAGTTAAATTGGTAAGAACAAGAACATTTAGCTATAGTATGTTGCCATATATGTTTGATAAAGGTTTTGCAATCTGGGTCTTGAAACCATGCAGACTTAAAATAAAATTGTTTAGGTAAGAAGACTTTAGAAGGCCGAGTATTAAGCATAATTAAACTAAATAAGAGCATATAATTGGGAATTTAGGCAGTTCAACCTCAGGAAACAAAGAGAGCCAAAGAGGGTTAGAGAAAGCTCTATCAATCCTTTGTCTAATATGTTGACCTAAAGAGTTATTATTAGTTCCTGTGTAAGGCACCCCAAAAAAGGGGATGTCAGAAAGATGAGATGTAGAGATAAAGTTTCGAAACCCAACATTAGGCTGAAAGGAGTTATTATGTTGGGCCATTCTGTCTAAAGGATCTAGGGTCTCATTGAAATCTTCTGTTAACCTCCAAGGAATAGATAAAGAAGGCCCAAGCTGAGTTAAAGCTTCTCAAAAGTGATTTCTAAAAGGTTTGTAAGGAACTCCATGTATAAAGGAGCAAAGCCACTGGGAGTTAGGGGGGGGGGGGGGGGGGGGGGGGTGAGAAGTAATAAGTGCATGAATTATAAAATCACAAGAGATTATTTTTAACTCCACAGTATCTCTCCATAATAGTCATAAGCCATTTTTAAGTCCTTGCGATGGTTTAATAAAAATATTATTAAAACCTAAGCTGTGGAGTTTCAAAACTGGCTTCAACTCCTAATTTAGTCTCAATAACAAAGATAACATCAGGAGAGTGTTTTTTAATATGGGATTTAAGCTGATGAATTGTCGTGGATTTCCCTCCACCACGACAATTCCAGCTTGAGATCTTCATTGGGTGTGTGGCGGCTTGGGGCTCACCACCACCACCCTTAAAGAAAACACCGCTAACACTTTGGAGCTCAAAATAACTCTGATTTTATTGAAATGTACATGGAGATAAGTAACAAGGAGAGATACAATAGAAGAACGATAGCAGACAGTTTGAGCATGAAGACAAGAAAAGAACCAATGAAAAGGAACAAAGAAAGTAAAACAAAAGAGGGAAAAACACTTGCAGAAGAATTTGCTATATGACCCATTGGGTGATTAACACTTGTCAAGCCAATAATGACCCATTGGGTGATTAAGGGTGGCAAAAAAGTAAAGCAGATAAGGACTATAGTAACCCGCAAGGGTGTATGACCATTACTCCAGCAGTGTAGGAGAAAAGAATGCCATAAGTTAACCAAGTGTGTATATAAGAAAATAAAATAAAAAACCAGATATAGCTGGAAAGAATTATATAGTACAACAGATACTACATAATTAAATTGTATGAAATCCCAGACTCTTAACAGACAAAACAGTAAACAAAAGAGATACCAAAAGGTATATATTACCTGATTAACTTGTTTTTTTCTTAAAAACTTTAGGAGCAGTATATTGGTCATATTCATCAGAGATAGCTTTGTCAGTACGTTCACGCATGCATAATCTTCCCATAGGGCCTCTACCCCTAATAGGCGAGTTGTTTTCATCATCTCTGTGTGGAGGCTCATACATTTCCCCCATCTGTTGATCTTGGGGTACAACAGAATCCATAGTTTGTGGGATGTTATTGTTGGAATGTTGGGGTGGTGGTTGAGTTGTCTGAGGGATGATATAAGGGTTGAAGTGCGGAATTGCACTGGGTCGAAGAAGATCTTCAAGAGTAAAAACCCTAGTTGCTGGGCCAGTGGTGGTAGAAGGTTGCATAATACCTTGATTGTTTCCTAAAAGAAAATAGGGAAGAACCAAAGCGATGGGTAAAATAGCAACTGCCTTTGTTGTTAAAGGATCATAAGGAACCATTGCAGAAGTAGTAACTGGTGGATTAGTGGGGAACGATTGAGAATCTAGAGGAGGTGGAGTTACAGTGTGAAAAATAGGTAGAGGTTGAGGAAGAGGGGGTTGGATGATATTAATAGTGGGGTTAGGAGGTGTGGGTAAAAGTCCAGGTCCAACATTAAAACCAAATGGCGGAGGGGCAGCAAAAGGAATTCTCATAGGAATATGTGAAGGGGCAGCTCGTCCTCGACCCATCATATGACTATCACGAGGTTGGTGAATGACAGAGTGGCGACCACGACCTCTGTAATGAGCAGCTCTACCCAAACCACAATACTGATCCATTGTTTTACTAAGTAAAAAAGAAAGAGAGAAGATGAAAGGGTGCTTTTGAAAAAGACCTGCTTTTATAGAGAAATACTTAATGCATGTCTGAGAGAGGTGAAGCAATAAAAGATTAACAGGCAGTAAATGAGGCAGTAATTGACACCCACGTGTAAGTTGAATATATTGTGTGTGAGGCCCAATTTTCTGATTATACTCCCGATTTAGAAAGTAATGATAGGCATTTTTTTCTTCTCAATGGTGGTAGAAGAGTTTAGAAATTTCAGATCTGATCCACAGATGGGGTGTGTAACATGTTGTGAAGGGGATGCAAGATGATGAGGCATAAGCAGGGATGGAGATTTTAAATTATTAAAATGCTTATATGACTCATGATTAACTACACAAGGAGGAGAGAAATTTGTGTTTTCCAAGTAGTGATTATCCACCAAAGGGACATGCATGTATGCAGGTGTTATTTGTAGCTAAATCTCTTATAGGAGAAAATCCTATAGTGCCCTTTCTAGAATAAAGTACATGCGATACCCACATGTGGTCATGCTGAAGTATATCCTGATATGATGCATGAAATTGGTGAAATAAGCTGTGTATGAAAGGAGTTAAAAGAGGTACGAACCTGTGTAGGCGGTTGTTGTTTAATCTGATCCTGTGCTTCGACCTCCATGTGATGAGATTGGGGTAGAGAGTGGTTGTGGGTTGAAGCGACAGTGGGAATATTCACCGAGTTTCCAGGTGCCATCGTTGGATTAGAGCTTGAATTATTGGAAAAAAGAAATTTTCAAGTTTGAATTCCAGCTGACTTTCCACATGGCAACGAAACAGAGGAGGTGGCAGAAGGCGATTGTGCTAGCTGCGGGAAAGTTATTAGAAACATGTTCAAGAGGAAGCTATAAAACCTATAAAACAAATAACGCAATATGTTCATCAAAGGTAACATCTTTAACACATCAAGAATACACTACAAGAAAAACCACCTTTAGCGAGAGCTAAAAAGTGTCCCCAAAAGCTACTTTTCGGTCCCTACAACCATTAGGGTTAGGGTTGGTTTTAGGGACGGCAAAGCGTCGTCCTTTTAGGGGGGGTGTCCCAAATACATTAGGGACAGATACAACCGTTTCTAATACTATTAGGGACGGCTTTAGAGGCAAAAAACTTCCGTCTCTAAAAGTCTTGGTTTTTTCAAATCCTTTGGGGACGGATTGGAACCGTCCCTAATACATGATATTTGAGACGGTTGTGGCTGTCTCTAAAAGTATTTTGCACACACAATTTAAAAAAAAAAATCAGTTCCAATCAAGAACCTAATGAGCATGCGTGATAGCGCTTGGCCTGAGTACTAGTAATTCAAGAGAAAAAGCTGTGTTTAATGAATGCTAGTAATTCATGACTTGGGCGCCCGACCGTGACGTAAAAAGTAAGGTTGAGCCTTGGAATGAACAACAACTTAGTGACGTACCGATGTATGTGTGAGGTACTTTAGGAGATACTCTTACTGGGAACGGATTAATAAGGGCCATATTAAGTGCGGAAGGGTCGGGTTAAGGGTCACAAACCTTGGATCCTAGCCTCTCCCTGACAATTACGAGGGATGCGCCAGCCGGACCCTTAAATATATAAACTTCAAAGTAGGCTTTAAAGGTGTCACGCCCCAAAATCCACTTTCTGATAATAGATCATAAAACACATTCTAAGGCTTGACAAGTCGGGCATCCCACGGATGAAACCCCACAGATGTAATATATTTCTAAAGAAATTAACTACATCTACTTATCAAAGAAACGCAGCGGAAAATAACTCAATATAAATTAAATGAATAAATGGATTAAAGTGAATAAAATCTCTACTAACTCTAAAAACGAGAATAAAACTACGACAATGAAATATGAAATAAATATCATAAATACCCTACGACAGCTCAGCGATCCAAAGAATCTCGAAAATGATCAACCGAGCCTCACTAAGCAAAAACCTACTGTGCTCGACCTCCTGAAAAATATAGCGCACAGGGCGTCAAGCAAGCACAATTATTACCGGTCACTGAACATGACAGACCGATCTATTATACAAAAGTACTAGTGTGATATAATATTATATATATATGAAAATGATGCAATGCATTGAGGAAGTGAGGTCCAATTATTAATGTTGTTTTTGAAACGTCGGCGCCAACCAGTATTATAAATAATTATAGAGTATTATTATTATTATTATTATTATTATTAGGTGTGAGAGATAACTAACAGACGATGTACACAGGGTCACTTTTAATTCAGTGGGACCACACTCTCGCACCCTTCTGTCCTCAACAGAAGCGTATCCCTTATTGTCGAGCCCAGGGATTGGCGGATTCCTTTTTAGTGAGTCAGGAATTAGCGGGGAAATCACCGGATCAAGGTGCTCAAGGAGTTTCAACCTACAGGTCTAAAGCCTAATTTATTTTCACTTTCAGGGATCTATGCCCGCGGGGAGTATTCACAAAGAATAACAAAGCCGATATGTAACTGGGGAAGAGTTTTAGGGGCTTGCAACCCTGGAACACTGATAAACAGTCACCTAATCTTTTGTTTAGGGAATCGAACCCAAGGACCCTGACATCATAGCCCTACTGTGTACACGACTCTAAGTTATCCTATGCATGAATGATTTAAGAGACCGACACTTAATCAAAATGACCTATCTGCCATTGCTCTATAGGCAATGAGACTATATCATATGATTGGCGATCTTATGCTCAACGACTTTTCTACCCTCACAAATATACAAGTGGGGACTCTGTCGATGACCTTATATAGGCTTATACTAGTACTCCTTAGATTGAACATCAAGCTACAACCTGTACTATGGTTAAGGGTTGCATATGAGGGCACCAATTAATTACTATTAATGCTAACAATATAGCCATGGGCTTATTATATCATTACAAGTTACTTTATACATTCCACAAACATATATATATGATCTGAGTATGATATGGTACTGTTCAAATTAATCAAGTTTTATTCTAGGATATACTTGATGAGTCTTGAGTTATAATGTATCTGTTACTATTTGGATGAAAGGAAAAATAGTATAGCCTTATATAACTACTAACAGAAGCAACTCATAGTTATATTGAGTTTAATTTCTAACAAGTCCATATCTTCTTCCCATTCTAGTATTCAAACTCTCACAGTAGTATGCTTGAGTAAAAGGGAAATTTAATACATGAGTTTATAACACTAAGGTATGCATCTAACTATACTAAATTTACATCTTCAAAAGACCTATACAATTCCCTAATTCTTTGAATTCAAGATAAGGCATACTTAATTACTCAAGGTTTCTAGAACATTAAGGATCATACTAGAGTTATGGTAATTTTACTAAACATGGTATAGCATATCTAATCTACAATGGACAATGCAAGCAATAATGGTACTTGCCTTAAATCGACAAATCCATGGTTTAATACGAAAGGAGAACTTTGCTCTCAATGCTCCAACAATCTGATTTTCTGGTTCAAAACGGCTAGCAATGGTGAAGTTGAGTTAGGAGAGGGGTTGAAGGTTTTCGAATTAGGGATTTGGGTTTGTTTCTCTCTCTAGAATGCAAGGAGAAGAGAGGTTAGGAATTTGGGGTTGGGGTTTAGGAATTAGGGTTGGGTTTTCAATTGTATTTGAAATGGAGGAGAAATAGGGAGAAGGAGAGATGGAGAGAATCGGGGAAAATATTTTGGTGGTGGGTTTTGAATGGGTTTGTAACTCAAAAGTTAGGATTTCATACTACAAGATGAAATCAAGTTAAACTACAAACTACGGCCACAACGTGAAATACAAAAAACGGGGCGCTACAAAAGGACTCAATCCCTATTATTTTTAAGTGTCAGCTCAATCCCTAAGGGTTAAGGGCCTCTGCACGATATAATCCATGGCCTACTGATGAAACTTCATAGACTTTCATTACTTCTGTTGATGGTAAGTGTAACAGCTATGCATGTGCCTACCTCTCTTCTCTCTTTTCTCTTTTCTCTCAATCTCTAGAGAGCGAGAGACAACTTGTCTACTCATGTTAGGTTTGATGAGAACTCTGGTATCTCTCAAATCTCAATATACACTAATCTCTCAAATCTCAATATAAATGATTAGGCAGCCGCAAACAGTTCAATTCAATGGTTCGTCTCTTCTTTTTGTCTTTCTCTCTCTTTGATTTCACTCATAGTTTCCCTGCAGCAGGCAGTCTCAGAACAATTGAATTCACAGGTACAACTCCGGAATTTCTCCTCTTTGAATTTCACGAATTGGTGAAACACTATTAAATTATTAAAATTGGGTTCTCTGAAGAATCCTAATTAAGTTTATTAGGTTTTGTTTGCACCCTAATGATTGTTGACTAGTTGTTGGTGAAAAATGCGAGATTGAGGTTTAGCTAAAATGTTTAGTATTATACCTTTTACTGCAACTATATTTGGTTCATATTATAAAGTTCCGCAAACATTAGCTTTTAAACGATAGTTTGTTCTTTTGGCTAGCGCGTAGATTGCCTTGGGAGTGGCTTTCCTGATCCTTAAGAAAAAGGACTACATATAAAGTATCCATTCTGCCATCCCATTCAAAACTATTAGGAAAGAGTCTACAGTTGATGGGTCTTCTTAGAGATTAGCTTTACTCTACTAGGACTCATGTTTATCTATCCAACTATTTTGATATATTCCATCTGGGATTGTAGCTTATCTTGTAAACTCATAGGAGACTATATAACTCCATAAGACATCTATAAACTTAAAGACAATTATATACTTTAAATCTTTCAATTAGGAAAGAGTCTACAGTTGATGGGTCTTCTTAGAGATTAGCTTTACTCTACTAGGACTCATGTTTATCTATCCAACTATTTTGATATATCCCATCTAGGATTGTAGCTTATCTTGTAAACTCATAGGAGACTATATAACTCCATGAGACATCTATAAACTTAAAGACAATTATATACTTTAAATCTTTCATGGTATCAGAGCTATAACACTCCAACGAGTATTTCCCGATCCCAATTTTTTTTTCTCTCTGATAAATGGCAACTGATTTGCCAATTTCCCCTTCCCCATTCAATTTTCCCAATATCTCTCATCTTGTCTCCATCAAACTTACCGAGACCAACTATCTCTTATGGCAAACACAAATCAAACCCTTTTTTATAGGACAAAATTATTGGCGTTTCGTGGATGGATCCGAAGGATGTCCTGCCCAATTTATCAAATCTTCCGATGGCAAAACATATCAAATTAACCCTGCTTATACAACATGGTACCGCACAGATCAGACTATTGTCAGTCTCATTAATGCCACTTTATCTGTAGACATCCTTACCCAAGTTGTTGGTCTCTCAACTTAACGTCAGATTTGGGAATGTCTTAAGGACAATTTCTCTCAACAATCTCTAGCGAATGCTACACACCTTCGATTCCAACTTTTGTCTCTTTCTAAAGAAAATAAGTCTCTCTCTGACTATTTGCAACATGCTAAGTCTTTATCTGACTCTCTTGCCGCTATCAACGAACCTATGTCTAATATCGATCTTGTAACATCCGTTCTTCGTGGTTTAGGACCAGATTATTCTATGCTAGTTACCGCCATTCTCAACTTCCCTCCACTTCCCAAATTTTCAGATCTACGCTCTCGACTTCTAACCTTTGAATCTCAAATTAAACCTCACAACAACATCAATGTCGAATCCACCCAACCCACAACCTTAATCTCTTCTCGCGGTGGCCAACAATACAATAATTATCGGTCCAATCGTGGGGGACGCACTGGTCGTGGTAAACCTGATTTTTATGATAATAATCGAGGAGGATATCCCCGGGGTGTATATTGTCGGGGTTATAGAGGTCGTGGTGGCTACAATCGTGGTCGTGCAATTATGGAAATGATACACGCGGTAGCTTGGGCTATGATAATCGCAACACTCAACAAGGTCTTCTCGGTCCGTCCCCTTCACATGATCAGCGCCCATGTCCAATTTGCCATCGATTTGGACACATTGCTAGTGTGTGCAATATGCGATATTGAAACACAGATGATGATATGTCGTCTACCTTTGCCGGTCTTCAGATCTCTAATCCCGTTGATGCAAACTGGTACCTAGATTCAGGTGCAACTAGCCATATGACTGGAGATGCTCGGCAAATGACCCAACGTTCTGAATATGGTGGTAATGATCAGGTCTTCTTAGGGAACGGTGAATCTCTTCCCATTGCACATTCTGGTACTCTTTCTCTTAACTCTGGTTCGCCATTTCGTCTCTCTAACGTTCTTCATGTTCCTTCTATGACCAAGAATTTATTATCTGTCGCGCAATTTACTCGAGATAACAATGTTAGCTTTCTTTTTCTTCCATGGGGATTCATTATTCGTGATTTACGAACTGGTTCTATTCTTTTTCAGGGCCCATGTGAACGTGGTCTTTATCCCATCAAACCAAATTCCTCTCATCATGCTCTCTCAGTGTCTTGTGAACCTTCTGTCATGTGGCATCATCGCCTTGGACATCCGTCGTTGCAGATTTTACGTGTTTTAGCCTCTAATAAATGTTTAGGATCATCCTTTAATTTTTCTCGCTTTGGTTTTTGTAAGCACTGTGTGCTAGGAAAGTCTACGCGACTTCCTTTTTTTATTAATAAATATTGTTCTTCTGCACCTTTTTCTCTTGTTCACTCTGACATTTGGATGTCGCCAATTGCTTCCGTATCGGGTTTTAGATATTACGTCTTGTTTACATATGATCATACAAGACATACATGGATTTATCCTATGAAAAAGAAATCTGAAGTATTTACTCATTTTTCCAATTTTATTGTTTTTATTGAGAACCAATTTTCTTCCTCCGTAAATTTTTTTCAGAGTGATGGTGGTCGCGAATTTGATAATGACCAGTTTCATAAATTTTGTGTTCAAAAAGGGATTCACCACCGATATTCTTGTCTACATATACCACAACAGAACGGCATAGCCGAGCGAAAACATTGCCATATAGCGGACATGGGTCGTACACTACTTATTTCGGCCAACATGCCTCTCAATCTGTGGGTAGAAGCTATGTTAACCTCTGTGTACCTTATTAACATGTTACCTACCTCTATATTTGATATCAAAGATCTCGGCAAGTTGCATTATTTTCTAGGGGTCGAAGTGACATCCCAGTCGAATGGTGTACTATAACCTCTGCTTGGGTACACGCCCAACTATGGTGTTCTTCGAACATTTGGCTGCGCTTGTTATCCATTTTTGGGCTCATACACTTCTCACAAATTACAACCTTGGTCTCGGTTATAGTACAACTCACAAAGGATATCGTTGTCTCGCTACTAATTCGGGCCGTCTTTACATTTCTCGACATGTCAAATTCGATGAATCAAAATTTCCATACGCAATCTCTTCGCCGAATGCCCTTTCTCCGTCGTAAGTTCCAAATTCAGAATTCGCCTTTTTACCAATTATCACCCACCCACTTCACCATCACTCAACCAGACACACTCACCTTCTTCTCCTCTTTCAAATGCCACAACAAAAGTTCCATCTTCTCCATTGTATACTATATTACCAACCACCATGCCCCCTTTTGCACCTTCTACCCAATCCCATGATTTATCTAGTATGCTTAATGCCAACCCACCATTTCCACCAGATGCATCAACATCTTCAGATGTCTCCACCACTCCAACTAGTCCATCAGATCCATCTTTGACACAAGTATCCACCACTTCAAATCCTAATGATCAAGTACCTCCCTCTACATCTTCTGATCACCCTATGACTACTCGGCTCCGTGATGGTACGCGGAAGGTACGGGTCATCCAGAGTATGCTCTCTACTAAACATCCTCTTCCACAAGCTTATGCCTCAATGGTTCATACTTCTGATTTTGAACCTACTTGCTATACGCAAGCTGTTCGATATCCCGAATGGCGTCAAGCTATGTTGGAAGAATTCAATGCTCTCTTAAAGAATCACACATGGTCGCTTGTTCCCTCGACTCATGTTATGAATCCAGTTGGGTGTAAGTGGGTGTTCAAAATTAAACGCCACTCTGATGGTCGTATCGAGCGCTATAAAGCACGCCTTGTTGCAAAGGGGTTTCATCAACAACCTGGTATCGATTATGACGAGACATTTAGTCCGGTGGTTAAGCCAACGACGATTCGCACTGTTCTTGCTCTTGCGGTCAATTATGGTTGGGCAATTCGCCAATTGGATGTTAAAAACGCCTTTCTACATGGTCTTCTTTATGAAGAGGTTTACATGCAACAACCTCCTGGTTTCACTGATCCTTGTCGTCCTCATCATGTCTGCAAGCTTCATAAAGCAATTTACGACCTTAAACAAGCTCCGAGAGCGTGGTTTCAGCAGATTAGCTCCTTTCTTCTAAACTTTAGATTTACTCAGAGTCGTGCAAATACATCTATGTTTGTCTTTCGTCGCTCCAATACAATAATGGTTTTATTAATATACGTTGATGACATCATATTGACAGGTAACTCTCCGCCTCTCATCCATTCATTTATTGCCGCTCTTTCAAAGGTATTTGATATCAAAGATCTCGGCAAGTTGCATTATTTTCTAGGGGTCGAAGTGACATCCCAGTCGAATGGTGTACATATTTCTCAGACTAAGTACACACTTGATTTGTTACGACGAATGAATAATTGCAAGCCTTGCTCGACTCCAATTTCTTCTAGCACTCGGCTTTCATTGTTAGATGGAGCTTCCTTAACTGACCCAACTGAATATCGCAGTATGGTTGGTGCTCTCCAGTATCTCACACTTACACGGCCTGAAATTGCCTTCGCAGTGAATCATGCTTCTCAATTCTTGAGTTATCCTCGAGAACCTCATTTAGCAGCAGTTAAAAGGATTTTGCGCTATTTGAAAGGCACCATTGGTTACGGTCTTTCATTACAGCGATCTGCGGGTCCAGTTCGTCTCATTGCCTTTTCTGATGCCGATTGGGCCGGCTGTCCTGACACTCGACGCTCAACGAGTGGTTATTGCTTATTTTTGGGTTCTAATCTGATTTCGTGGTGCTCTAAGAAACAACCTACAGTATCCAAGTCCAGTGCCGAATCTGAATATCGCGCTCTATCGATTGCATGCGCTGAAACAATATGGGTTCGTTATCTTCTTAGAGATCTTGGTGTTTCTTTTCCTGGTCCAATCACATTGCTATGTGATAATTTAAGTGCTACATACATGGCTGCTAATCCAGTTTTCCATGCTCGAATGAAACACATTGAGTTGGACTACCATTTTGTACGAGAACGAGTTTCACGCGGTACCCATCGCGTCCGGTTTGTCTCTTCTCAAGATCAGCTAGCAGACATTTTCACTAAGGGTCTCTCATCCTCGCGGTTTTCTTTCCTTTCATCCAAACTTATCTCTCTTCCGACACCAAGTTTGCGGGGGAGTATTAGGAAAGAGTCTATAGTTGATGGGTCTTCTTAGAGAACTCTACTAGGACTCATGTTTATCTATCCAACTATTTTGATATATCCCATCTAGGATTGTAGCTTATCTTGTAAATTCATAGGAGACTATATAACTCCATGAGACATCTATAAACTTAAAGACAATTATATACTTTAAATCTTTCAAAAACCATACTTTTCTATGGACTTCCCTCCTTTTCTACAGAATAGGCGTAACTCCTGTAGCCATCAGTTAGTTGGGCGACTTTCATCCGCCTATTCATAGTTGAGTGAGCATATGCGCGTAGTGATGTATTTCTCTACAATGATTGCTTCTTTCCTAGCTTTCCAACCTCAACTCAACTTCTTATTCCATAGTATCTGCAGTCAACGGTATGGGAAGGTGCCAAAGATTCTTTGATCATGGAGGTCACCGTGGCTTTACCCTGTATATGTTGTGCTGACCATGTTCCACTGGAATGCACATGCATATTACATTTGAACTAGGGAAGTTATCTTGACGTCTTTTGAAATTTAGGATTTTCATCTCTCTGCATCTGTTGTTTAACTTCTCCCTCCGTTCAGTTATGTCAGTCATAGGCTCGTAGCAAATTGTTGTAAAAAAAACAAAATCTAAGAGGCCTGACATAACAAAATACATTTAATGATAAGCTCCATATCTATTGTTATCCACAGATCTAGTCTCTAACAAGACTCTTCCATTTCTGTTCTAAATGGAATTGCAGCTTCCCATTACTGAATCCTATTAGTGATGGCAACCTGTGAATTGTGTTTCTTATATTTAGTCTGGCTATTTTATGATTCGACAGAAGATTTTCCTCTTCATTGAGGTCCTACAAAATATCCATCCGATTGCTTATTCTGTTTTCAGATATATAGCTTATGTAATAAGTTTATGGCTAAGATATAACTTTACATACTTGCTGTCTCTTATTCCCATACAATTTTTTATGTTTCGCTTTTGATTTACTGGTTTCCCTTGCTGGGGTTCTTTAGGTATTTGAAGTATTTAACTACGAGCTTCGATACTTCAACATTGCTGAGAACGAGGCTGAAAAGGAGGATTAAATATCTCTGCTCCCTGGCTTGCATTATCACTGTGGTATCTTGTGAATGAACACCGGTTTTGTATTAGTTTTGTTATGTAATGAATTATGTCACTAGTTCACCCCCCCCCCCCCCCCCCCCCCCCCTTAATTTCCAGACTGACTCTAAAGTACATTGATGTGGTAGACAAATGTTTTGACAGATAACATAATGTTGTGGTATTCAAACTTTTGTTGGATTTAGAAAATTGTTGTTGTCATTCATATTATTCTGCATGTCATGAAGATCTTTTCCTTTTGTTGTACAAAATTGGTATTCTTCTAATGTAACTTTGCATATAACATCTTTTGGTTTGGTTAAAATGTCATAATTTGTTGCGTGTTATATACCTTACCCACAAGCTGAATGTACATGTGGATATAGACATGTAGTAATCTAGGATGAAATGGGCAAATGAATGTGTTCAGACTGTTCAGTGGTGGTTTAGTGCTTTGTTAGAGCATCTCCAGCAGTGGGTTTGAATTTGGTTGTGGGCTTTGACAGAAGGCCTACAAAAAACCTAACCCCTTTCAGTAGTGGGTGTGAGTTTTTTTTTTGTTTTTTATTTTTTTGTTTGCACGGTATTCTTTAGTCCGTGTGTATCTATTACTCCGCACAACTAGTCATTTCTTCTCACACATTAGTAAAAAAAAAATTAAACGCGACGGTGTAATTTAGTCTGCGCGGTAATCAGAACACTACGTGGTATTTAAAAGATCGCTGAATTCTTTTTTTTCTTTTTAGTTTGAGGAGCTCAAATTCATTTTGGTTTTGACAATGCCATGTCCTCAAACCCTAACTCGAAAATTAACTACTGAGAGCATTTGAGTTTGAATTTGGGTTTGGGTCTGAGTTGACAAACCCAAACACTGCTGAAGATATTAGGCACTGGTCTCACTAGTGCACACCAATAATCAAATGACTGGCACAAGCTGAATGTAAATGTGAAAATAAACATTTAGTAATCTAGGATGAAAGGGGCAAATGAATGTGTTCAGACTGTTCAGTGGTGGTTTAATGCTTTGTTAGGTATTAGGCACTGGTCTCACTAATGCACACCAATAATCAAATGACTGTAGGCACTGGTCTTTATCATCTTTATCTTTGTTATCTTTACCTCCTCTCTTTCCTCCTCCATCTCTCCTCATTTGCATCATCTTCTTTTCTCCCAATCTCTCGCCTTATCTCTATCTCCTCTTGTATCACCTTCTAGGGTTACTAACATATATGTAGCCATGACCCTTGGAAAGCGCCGTTTAATAAGAGCATCTCCAGGAGTTGGGTAAGTTGGGTTTCTGGCCACCATGTCATACCCAAAAAAACCTAACCCACACTCAAGCCTCTCAACAGGTGCTAGTTGCTGATGACATGGTGGGTCTTTTTTGAATAAAAATAATTGTTTACTCCGCCCACAATTATTCATCTCATCTCACACCAATAAATAATATTTAATATACGCGGTGTAATTTAGTCTGCGAGGTGTTTTAAACTTTGCCAAACTCATTTGTTTTGAGTGTGAGCTCTCCATACTCAGTTGAGTTATGACAGTGCCACGCAAATTTAAGTTTGAATTTAGAGTGTTGGCAAAAACCCAACCCATACTCATTTTATCAACTGCTGCTAGGGATGCTCTAACTCACACTCCACATCCAAAGCCCGTTCGTTTAAGTTTTTTTTCTTTTTCTTTTCGTAAGTGGTCCGCCTGTCAACTTAACTACTGTTATAATTATTTCACCTTCAGGACTTCACTCCACCAACCAACTCAACTTGCTTCAGTTCTACTCTCTCTCTCTCTCTCTCTCCTTGGTTCACAATCTTCCTTCAATTTCACTCTTTTTCTCAGATATTTCTTTGAGACCAAACATCAAACACCTTCTTCATCTAGAGAGAGATAGATATATAGAGAGAGAGATTGGAGAGAAACAAAACCCAATCATGGGAACTGCTTCTCTCTCAATCTTAACTCCATCTAAACCCTTACCCTTACCATCTCCAATTCCATCATCACAAGAAGATGACCAAACCATTAACCCAACAACAGCTCTTCTCTCCTCAACTAAACCCAATTCTTCTTCTTCTCCCCCAAACTCTCTTCATAAACCCATCATCTTCATCTCCCTCGTACTCATAACTTGCTCCGCCCTCGCCACTTCCATCGCCTTCGCTTTCCTCTTCTTCTCCAGCCCAAAAGACTCAACCCCATTAACCCAAACCCAAACAGAATCCACTTCCCGTCTCCTCTCGAAACTCTCTCGGCCCGTAGTGCTCCTAATTTCCTCTGATGGGTTTCGATTTGGGTACCAATATAAGACCTCAACACCCAACATTGATCGGTTGATCGATAATGGGACCGAGGCGATAAGGGGGTTGATTCCAGTGTTCCCAACTTTAACATTCCCTAATCATTACTCCATTGTTACAGGTTTATACCCGGCTTTTCATGGTATTATTAACAATTATTTCGTCGATCCGATCACTGGCGAGGGGTTTAATATGGGAAGTCATCAGCCCAAATGGTGGTTAGGAGAGCCGCTGTGGGAGACTGTGGTGAATCATGGGTTGAAAGCTGCGACGTATTTTTGGCCTGGATCAGAGGTAAATAAAGGTTCTTGGACTTGCCCTTTGAATTTCTGTCAACCTTATAATGGTTCGGTACCTTTCGAAGAACGGGTTGATACGGTTTTAAAGTATTTTGATCTTCCTAGTGATGAAATGCCTGTTTTTATGACATTGTACTTTGAGGACCCGGATCATCAAGGCCACCAAGTTGGCCCTGATGATCCACAGATCACTGAGGCTGTTGCTGGAATCGATAGAATGATTGGGAGATTGATTAGAGGGCTGGAGAAGAGAGGGGTGTTTGAGGATGTTACGATAATTATGGTGGGTGATCATGGGATGGTAGGAACGTGTGATAAGAAGTTGATTTTTCTTGAAGATTTAGCCCCATGGATTGAGATTCCAAAATCATGGATCCAATCTTATAGTCCGTTACTTTCAATACGGCCACCAGCTGATGTTTCTCCTAAAGACGTTGTAGCGAAAATGACAGAAGGGTTGAGGTCGGGCAAGGTTGATAATGGGATGAATATGAGAGTATTTCTTAAAGAAGATTTACCTGAACGACTCCATTATGCTGCAAGTGATCGTATCCCTCCGATAATTGGACTTGTTGAAGAAGGTTACAAGGTGGAGCAGAAAACTTCGAAGAGGAAAGAATGTGGAGGTGCACATGGGTATGATAATGCTTTTTTCTCCATGAGAACTATTTTTATTGGCCATGGTCCTCAATTTGCAAGGGGGCGAAAGGTTCCATCATTTGAGAATGTTCAGATATACAATACGATTACAAATATTTTGAAGATACAAGGAGCATCTAATAATGGAACAACGTCGTTTCCAAAGTCCATTCTTTTGGCCAGCTCGTGAAATGCAATATCCAAGGAAGTCGTTGACGGAGTTCCGCTCAAAGATGGGTGTTCATGGAAGTAAATAGACCACGATCTTGCTAGAAGGGAAACACTGTAAGTTGTATTAGAATTGCAATTTATTTTGATAATACATGAATATCCGTTATCAATGATATCCCTGTCATTCCAGTAATTACTAGTCTTAGAATCAAATGTATAATTTTTGGAAATGCTATTGTTGCTTGTTAAAAGGTACCAATAAATGAAATGCATGTTGTTTTTGTCTTCACCATGTCTCATATATTTCTTGGTTGTCATGATTTGGAACATTTTATTTTTGATTTTAGTTTTTGACTTGGGAGTATATGTCTGTACTTCGAATCCATAAATCCAACCATTTTCCTCCTCAATTCTTCAACTCTTCACCAAAGAGCATTCTGAGCATCACCATAGGCAGAGATCTCTGGTAGTTTTCCACCCGAATGGGGTATAATATACTATTATGTAATACGTACTTTACTTACAAATTGTTATTACTGTAGCAGATGGATTTGGAGATTGTTTTTTGCTATGTTTAATTTTAGTAAGTATATCATGCTATGGTATCAAATAATTAATGGACCAACAAAATTCTGTAAGATAAAGTAAAATTTTCTTTAATTGTAAAAGATGAATACAAAAGGTAACTTTATAAAAGTGTGAATACAAATTAAAAAAAATTAATGAGTACAACATCTTCATACTAAACATAATTTGAGAAGAAATGGAAGATCGTTACACTTGTTTCTCATTCTCCCAGCAGAAAGAGAAGCACTGCCATGTACAGCTGCTGCATGCCTGCATTCATCAGTCTTTTGCATTGTTCCAGATGCACATGCTCACCTTCAAATATGATTTTATTCCTTGTTTCCCAATTCTGCGCTATAACAGATGCACATGCCCACCTTCTAAAATATATACTGAAGCAGAAAAAACTTAAAACCCCCCTTGGTGTCAGGAGTCAAGTTACTAAACTAATGTCCTTCTGATAGTGAAATAATATTTTCACTAGAACCATCTCTAGAATACTATCAGGACAACACCATTGTCCATCGGCAGCCAAGTCTGAGACATATTCAGCGCACTGCTTCAGCATAGATTCGTAAGTGTTAAGAGTATCTGCCACTGCCACTGCCACTGCCACTGCCGCTTGAGTTACCTGTGGTTGTCTACCTAGGCAGGCATCCTTGCCATTTCCAATCATTCAACTGATGTGTTTCTTAACTTCTTATAGGCCAAGTTTTACTCCAGACTAAAAGGAACTCTTATAACTACTAATAGCGGCACTATTCTCGGCAAAAGAAATTAGCTCTCATAAATTGAGTCTGATTTACCCTTCAACTAGGATCAAGTAAGTTCAGCTAACAAGGAAGGATAGATTGAACTTCTTGAATTTGCTCTGGTAATTTCAAAAATGTCGTACTTATTTTACTTCTACGTCAGTTAAACATATACCATCCCCTTTCTTTTTGAAAGTATGATGTCTTTATTCATGTTACGAGATACACTTTGGGTGTAATTCATTTTTTGTCTGTATATCACAAAGAACTTGTCCCTTGGTTGGATTATCTGTATTAACTATATGCGATATTTGGTTATAGCATACATTGGTTAAAGTTGAATAATTTGTTGCAAGCACTTCTGACACTCCCTCCTAGATAAATTAACTAACACACTAGAGCATCTCCGGTAGATTGGAAAGTGGACACTGAAGAAGGTCTTTCTCTTCCGTAGGTGAAGAAAGAGGGAGATTGTCAAGTACAGAGGCGATTGCGACCACATAAATCTGAGTGGTGGCTATGTGCGTTAGGTGCTAGGTACCAGTCTGACTTGTGCTGCGTTCCAGTCCCACTGGGGCTGTGTTCTACTGCTGTAGATGCTTTTATTTGACGCGGTCGGAAGGTTTGGTTTGGGTTAGTTGAATCTTTTTTACTCCTGTACCTGTAACCGCATGATGTGTTCAGGTTAAGTTTAGGTTTGATCTCAAGTGGTAATAGAGGAATGTATCCAAAATAAACCTAGGTTTCGGTCTTTATAGGTGTCTACCAGCTTCTTATAAAAGTTAAAGTGAACAAAACGAGGTTCTTATCAACAGTTCATGAGAAACATAAAAGAAATAAGGTGCCTACCAACAACTTTGTTATTTAACCTCCATGGCCTCACCCCAGAAAGTTCAGATACCTTTCTTTCTCTGTCTCTCTCTTCCAGAAATACATCAGGCAGAGAAGCAAAACCCATCATGGGTAGTACTTCTGTTTCCATATTAGCTCCATCTGCATCAACAGAAGAACAAGAGTCGCTAAACCCATCAACAACTCTTCTCTCCAACAAAACTGATTCTTATTCTTCATACTCTCTTCATAAATGAACAGAAAAGATCATCTTTGTGCTCCTTACCTGTATTGCCCTTGTTGCCACCATTGCGCTTGCTGCCACCATCTCCTTCACCTTCTCCCCTGGCTCTACTCAACCTCATAGAAGTCTGAAGATCACCATCCGTCCTCTTTCCAAGCTACATCGACCCGTAGTTATATTAGTTTCCTCTGACGGGTTTCGGTTTGGCTACCAGTTTAAGACTCCAACACCCAACATTCATCGTCTGATCGATAATGGGACAGAAGCAATAACAGGCCTGATCCCAGTTTTCCCAACTTTAACATTCCCCAACCATTACTCTATTGCCACAGGTCTCTACCCCACTTTCCATGGTATAGTTAACAATGATTTTATCGACCCGAGCACAGGCGACGTCTTCAATCAGGGAAGCTTTGAACCAAAATGGTGGTTAGGCGAACCAATATGGGAAACTGTGGTTAATCAGGGCTTGAGAGCTGCTACATTTTTCTGGCCTGGATCAGAGGTACACAAAAGTTCGTGGACTTGTTCTTTGAATTACTGTCGTCAATACAATGGGTCGATACCATTCGAAGAACGGGTGGATACAGTCTTACAATATCTCGACCTCCCCCATGATGAAATGCCTGTTTTTATGACTTTGTACTTTGGAGATCCAGATCGTCAAGGTCATCAAGTTGGACCTGATGATCCGGCTATCACAGAGGCTGTAGCTAGAGTTGATAGCATGATTGGGAGACTGATTCAAGGCCTAGAAAAGAGAGGGGTGTTTGAGGATGCTACAATTATTATGGTGGGAGATCATGGGATGGTTGGTACTTGTGATAAGAAGTTAATATTCATTGATGATTTAGCCCCGTGGATTCAAATTCTAGAAACATGGATCCGGACCTATAGTCCATTACTTTCGATCCGCCCACTTGCTGGTGTTTCTCCTTCAGATGTTGTAGCAAAAATGATGGAAGGATTGAGGTCAGGCAAGGTTGATTACGGAATGAAATTGACTGTGTATCTTAAAGAGGATTTACCCAGTCAATTCCATTATGGTGCAAGTGATCGGATCACTCCCATAGTTGGAATTGTTGAAGAATGTTATAAGGTGATGCAGAAGACACCAATTAAGGAGGAATGTGGAGGAGCACATGGGTATGATAATACTTTATTCTCTATGAGAAGTATCTTTATTGGTCGCGGCCCTCAGTTCTCAAAGGGGCGAAAGGTTCCGTCTTTTGAGAACATAGATATACAATGTGATTACATCGATTCTAAAGATACAAGGAGCTTCTAATAATGGGACAACGTCGTTTCCAAATTCCATTCTCTTGCCTAGTTCATAAAATTCAACATCCACGCATTCTTCCGTTGAGGTCAGCTCCAAATTGGGTTTTCTCAAGTTGACTTGAAAGGAAATATTGTAAGTTATGTTAGAGTTGCATTTTTTTACATGTATATTTATATCATTAATATATTATAGCATCTCTACTTCCCGCTGTCTGAATGCTATTATTATTATTTGTGAAAAGGTATTAATGAACGAAAGTATGTCTTTTATTTTATCGCAATGTCTCATATATCTTAGTTGTCATGATTTGGAAAATATTACATTTTATTTAGCTATTTGGAATTACTTTCTTAACTTATAGACAGGTATGGTTTGTTTTGGGCAAAAGAAATTGCATCTAGCAGTTATCACTATAGTAACTAAATTTACAATTATGTAGTGAAAATGGGTGGTAAAACTTTCGATCTCTTTCCTTTGATAGGGGTCTTCGTATCAGGAAAGTTACCCCTACCTTCATCAAGATCTCTGACAGAACCATCGCTTGATACAGTCACAGGGTAATTCACTAAGTGCACGCCTTTCATGTCTATTACCTCTTCTTCACTGTACACCCTCCACATCTTCTCCCCTGTCGCGCAAATCATCCTCACGCAGTCCAGACTTTGTGGCTTCATAAAAGATTCTTCATAGATGCCAGTATGTTCATACCATAAAGACAGTCGATATGCATGAATATCCCCATTTGATTCTTTGTTAGTCGAGTATCTGGGCTGGTAGCATCCTATTGCGATTTCAGTGTCCCGTTTTCCATCCATTGATCGTTGGTTCACGTTGGCAGATCCGATTATTATGTACATGTCATCCACTGAAAAGTACACACCAAATAAATGAAGTTAGGAAATATTTTTGTTTTCTATATCGATAATATAGAGTATCTAAGATTCTAGGAAGAGTGGCAGGTATTTCATACCTATCATGAGCTTGGAGTGGACATAAATCATGAACCTCCTATGCTCTTGGGCATTCCAGTACTGCGTTGATCGTTGAGGAGAATAAGGAGGGACAAATTCCTCTTTAGATTTCTCCTCCCGGTTGGCAAGGCAGAAGAAATTTAAGTAATCCCTGGGGTGCATGTCTTCACCGCTCTTTTTTATTGCATCTCCAATCAGTCTATACATCATCACCATTGTCGCTCTAGTCCAATGAAGTATATCTTGAACAGGTTCACTATCTGATAAACCTTCTGGCCACATTGGTATCACAATATATACGGCAAATCTCTCTTTTGCTCTAATCTTGTTTGCCACTTTAAGTGCGATCTCCACTGGAATCAGGTTCTTGCAATTAGAGTTCCTATCTGTCTCCCACATGTGACAACCTCCAATGAAATATTGGTTCTCAATATAAATAAACCTCTCAGCTCGACGTATTGCTTCTACATAAGCTTCATGGATACTGCACTCCACGGAGATTTTATTAGGTAAAGAGGTTGTTGGTACTGAAACAGGATCGACTGATCGAAAGACCTGAACTTTCCAATCTCTCACTATATCTATTGGATTTGTACGGTGTAGATTTGGGATGGTGGTTGTAGAGACAAGTAGAGAAGGGTCACACTGCTTTGTCCAGCGTTGCTCAAAATTGCTCATTACATCCCATGCGGCGTCCCCCGTTATACAGGCATGAGCATCGTGCCAGGGCTCTCTAGGTCCTCCTTTGTGAAGACTAGCTCCTGCTAAGTTGATCTGGTAGAAATCTTGAGCATGGGATTCAGCGTTTAGTGTTTGAAACAAAGAATGATTTTCAGTATCATAGCGTCCATCACAGAGATCTAACCCGCCAATGAAACTCATGATTTCTCTATTACTACTATTACAATAAGAATCCACAGTGATGGCTTTCTGATGGTGAGTAAATAGTGCTGGAAACTTGTGGTGTAGTCTGGGGCACAACCTACATACTACTTGAGTATGCTTGAAGTAGCCGAACGCGTCTTCATCATGGGTTCTCATTACTCCTTTATTCTTGATAACAGGAAGGGAAGTTTCGTCGTCCCAAAGCATGATTCTAACAGCTACACCTTCCTTTGCTTTTCGTTTTAGAAGTTCGCCAATCTTTACCCCTCGTGCATGTGGAATATCTGTATTGGAGTCGCGGACCTGTACGAGGGTAAGTTTAATTTATAAGGAAGTAAAAATGGGGACTGGTGAAATATCACAACTTACCAGGACAATCTTAGGATTGAAAGACCATCCTGCGATGTATATCAAATGCTTGGCACCATCAATAGCTCTGTAAACATCCTCCCATAGCTTTCTTGCCCCTCCATGAATAAAACCTGGAGGCTGGAAACTAGGGTGATGATGAGCGTCTTGGTAAAGTACGACACTGCAGTTGGAACGTTGCGGAAAACTGGCATCTTTTAGTCCTTTGAAGTCTCCATGATTGAGTAACCTCTCCCAGCTTGCTTCACTGTCTGCTTGCTTAAACCATAAAATGAAGCGTAGTTTGAGCTCTGGGTTTGAATTTCCTTTCTCATTAAGGAGAGGGAAAACTCCGTTAATTAAAGTTGCTCCTTCGTTTATAATTTTATGAGCTGGGATATCAATCTTTCCCAGGACAGAGCACTTTGTTTTCATCGTAACTGTGATGGTTGAATCTGAGGAATGGGCACATAAAATTTTTAAAGTCTGGTTCCATACCAGTTCGACTTCATGACTTGTCGTTGCTACTTTTTTGCCGTCTATCTTGATGGTTACGTAGGTGGACTTCTCCCTTGAGAATATACACTAGTAAATATGTTAGTCCCATTTCGGGGTTTAAAGACTGAGAAGATCGTCTGTACTAAATTGTAATACAGAAAATACTGTATATACTTACATTGAACAAAGAGGTTGATGTGTAAGGGGTGGTGGCATGGAAGATTGTGGCTTCAAGTGTTCCATGAAGGAACTTGTCTTGCTTTGCTTTTCTCTCCATTGAAACAGTTTTTTCCTTCTTGATTCCTGAAGAAAGTTAGCAGATGAGAGAGGTAGGGAGATATCCCAGATGTATGTGTTCGTAAATACATGTCTTCCTATATATTTGAAGGACAGCAATGCAAACTTGGAGTTCTGGCAATTAGAAGACTTGTTTCGTGATACCTTAGAGGCAACCTTCAAGTGTGTCATAAGTTAGTTCATGTATTATCTTGGAGTTCAAGTTTATTATAGCTTAGTTAGTTCATGTAGTTTATTTTATATTGTTCCTTTGAATGAAACATACTTTTCTTTCTTTCTTATGATATCCAGGAGTAATTTAGGGTCCATAACTTATTACAAAGTTTCCCTGACTAATCCCGTGGGGCCTCTGCAGCACCCCGAAAACCGAAGCTTTCCAGATAGAGCGAAGATATTTTCTATTGCTGGAGGTTTGTCAGCTCAGAGAGCAATAGTTCCAGTTGAAGTTCAGTGTAACAGGCGCCTAAATTGAGGGTGCTGCCCTCAGAAGCATATATCTTAAATGTGAGGCCCTTCTTTGTGACGAGTTTGAATTTACATTCAAGGTGGTAGTAGTTTTTGTCATTGAGAATTCCTTGGGTGGAAGCATCACTGCTTCACCACAGGTTGCACATTGTGTGCAAGGTTCAGTCAGTTGTTTTAAGAACGACCTGAACCTTTTTGAAGCCAACCCTAAATACTTTTGCACTTCGAAGTTAATTTCTGTGAGAGAGTGTGAATAATTTTACTGGTGTCCCTGAGTGGTGGCCTCAGGCCGCGTTATAAATACTGAAACTGCCACTTTTGGCCGAGCTATAGGAAAACTATGGACTTTCCATACTTCAAAGAGATAAAAAAATTGGAAGGGAGTTCAGATATATTCCAAGAAGTGACAAGCCTTTCAAAACTAGTATTTCTTCATTCTTGAAGAAGCTACTGGAGTGCTATTCAAACCCTTCTGATGTCTTTGCTATGGAACATTAAGTTGGCTCACTGGAAGCTGGCCGCAGAGGAAGCTACCTTTCAGGGTGGCTGACGTCTCAATTATTGGGCATGTCAAGTGCTTTGGTTCATTTGCAGGAATTTCCGACGTTTCTACCTGTTTATGGGTTTGATTCAGTAGATATGTACGATATCCTTTCCCAGAGATTGTCAGTGTAAAAGAAATTTCATTCTTGTCAACCTCCTGTAAATATTTTTGTTTCAAGCTGGTGGAGAATATGATGTTGATATCTAAGTAAGGTTTGGTTCCCTTTAGGAGCTGACTCAAGACATATTTTACTATGACCAATGTAACGAGACCGAGATCGCTATTGTTGTTCTGAAATAGGTTGGCGATGATCATTCGCTTATTTTCTTTGTGAATTTTGAGAATTTTGATGTAAAGTTTACTTCGGTTGGTGTTAGCTGCTCAAGTTGTCATGCAAATTTATTTTTCAGTTGTAACGTCGCCACGATCTTCGTCTCTTCTCATTTTAGAGGCGGTGTAGAACTTTTATGCGATTCTTGTCCGAACTCGGGACAGAAAAAAGGACTGGAGCTTGAATTTCTAGCACGAGTAAGTAGTAAGCACTGCTGGAGGTGGTCTTACTCACACTCCTGCAATCTTCACTTCTATTCGAGAAAAAAGGGAATTCACAGAAAGAAAATGTAGACATAAAGTATGGATAGTAACATACTAAGGCAAGAAGGATTTAGTAAAAAAAATAAATCATTAAGTGAGTTCACGTCGTGCTTTCGACAAAACTGGAATAGTTTGATCCTGCAGAAGCTTGAGAGTTGAGAGGCCGAGTTTCTAGTGGTAATTAATTATCTATGTTTTTTTTTCTTTTGGCTTTGTATTTTTGTATCTAGATCATTGAGTTAGAGAATAATGAGGTTTAGTCTACCCAACCACTGCTAAAAATACAACATGCAGAGTGAGATTCCATGTCTAGGTTTTGATATCCATAGTACCAAAAACTCCATATATGGACATTGGAGCATAAATTTTAAAATTTTGACAACTGTAGTATGAATAGCTGCTGCAGCTGCACTGGTGAAAATGATGTTATGGGCATGGTGATTGTCTGGAGCACTCAGTTTTCATCAAAGTCTTATGTTAAGACTTGGTTCTTCATTACACTTCAAGAATGAATTCATGGCTATTTGTTTTCCAGACAAGGGAAGTATGAGCTAGACATGGTAGAATTTCCCATATTTGACTTTGGAACTTCACAAAATAAGAGGGAAGGAATTTATCATTCATGGTTCCCGTCCATTTCTGAGCAGGATCGTTCATAGTCATACTTGAGCAATAGTTCGCAGTCGTAATAAATGTATATATGTATAGTCATGCTTGTAAATATGTATAGATAAAAACATACATGAATATACATATATGTACATAATTATATACAGTTAGGATCCAGTGGTAGTTCGTGGTCATAATATATCACCATTTCTTCGTACTAATCCTCTCGGCCTGTAAGTACACCCCTAAAGTTGATACCTCTGCTTCCTGAAGCATGGTTCTTAATTGATTTCGTACTAGTGGAAGCTAGTAACTAGACGAGAGAGAGACAGACAGACTTTTCTCCGATTTGGTTCCCACCAATCCATTTGGCGTCACAAGTACGCACGGAAGAAACATGTTTCTGAAAGTACAGTTGCCCTGGAATGTGGTTATCTCGCGTAAGAACCTAGATGGTTAAGGGTTATTGCTCCATAGGTCGATTATTGTAGAACTAATGGAAGAGTTTGCGAACCGAAGAGCTATTAAAGATTACGGGTATCATTTAGCTGTGACTACTTTAATGAAGATCGGTGAAGCGAAGGAGAGGGATGAAGGGGATGTGATGTTCCAGGTTAAGTTTAACTGCGTCACCTTTAAACCCTTTGCGGGGGAGGTGTTACTAACCAAGGTTTTTTAAAGCATGGGGTTTTATGGACTGCAGGCCTGTAGAGATTGTTTTTCTTGCTACTAAGACAATGCCGGATTATGATTATGTTCATGGGGAGAACCCGATTTTTCATGAACAAGGAGCTTTCGAAGGTAGAGAAGGGTGTGAAGGTTCGGTTCATGGTGATGGCAACCCAATGGGTTAAGAGTGAGAGAATATTTTAGATTATTGGAAGCTTGGCGGGTGATTATCTTGGACCTATTTCTGTATCAGTAACAAGAAAAGATAACTAGGAGGAAATAGGTACCATAACTAAATTATCAATCAAGACATTTGAAATACGCTGTATTTGGACAGTTCAGAAGCAAAAAAATTTTTGTTGAAAAGGTTCAGAAGCAAACTTTGATGACCAAGAGAGTTAATGTACGTGAATTCCATCAAGTCTTTTTTGTGTTTTTCATTTTGGGCTCTGGATATCTTGTTTTGGTCTCTACCATATATTGCTTATGGACTTAGTGAAGCCTGATTTTTGTGATATTATTAACAAGTAGGAACTAAGTAATTAAACTGTGTAAGAGTTGGCTTCAAATGCCAACCTGCATCCCTTGTAAATCAAACAGATTAACAGGTTACTTGGTTTAGTAATTATAATCTGTCGAAGATTTAGATTTTATTCCAAAAAAATAAAATAAAATAAAATAACTAGTAACTATATAAAAAAATTCCATAAAACAATGAATCTATTTCTTTAAATTTTCTTCTATTTATGTCCAATCTAGTCATACTTCGTTTTACTTTTAGACGGGCTTTCTCGATTCATGATGTCAAAGAGTGTTAGCAATCAGTCACCTTGAGTGGTTTTGTACATACTCCATCTGTTCATCTCATTATATGATTATGTTACCATTACTAATATTGGTATTATGCATAAACATCTTATTTATGCGAAATTCATTATATACTCTTCACATATGCCTGCCTTAGTCGTGTTTAAGCAACTTCTTTATTTCTTTTATGTATATTCTGAATTCTGTTAGCTTCTTATTTTTCATTCATAAAGCACACGTATATATTATGTAAGATATTTAGGATAAATAGATATTTGGAAAAACTCTATTAGGGGCAGTTCTGTATGCATTTAGTGCATATATAAAAATAAGAAAAGGTAAGCAAATCCATAAAGCTAGATATTACTCTATGATATGAACTGGCACATCTCTATCCCTCATCTCTTTGCCATATTGGTATCTGTACATTGGCTCATTGAAATGCATGAGTAATATTCTGTTTCACTGGGCAACCTCTATTAAGAATACAAATTCATGAGAGACAAACATTACTAAAAATTATCTTATGGCCATTGTAGCATTATTTTAGCATTCTTTCAGTTTCAGCTGTAGTTTGGATAGTTGCTAAGTTGTTTTCATTTTATTAAAAATTAAAAATAACTTCTTGCCTTATTGTCTGACATTGTAGAATCTCCCATATTTGAATTTGGAAACTCAAGAATTAAGATGGGAGGCAGTTATTGTTCATGGTTAGGTTTGATCCAAAATAAATCTGGGATTTGGATCTACATTAGTGTCCATTAAGATGGGAGGCAGTTATCGTTCATGGTTAGTCAAATGGTGGATAGGCGAACCGGTATGGGAAACAGTAGTCAATCATGGATTGAAAGCTGCTACATATTTCTGGCCTGGATCTGAGGTAAAGAAAGGTTCCTGGACTTGTCTTTGTAATTCTGTCCACGTTACAATGGGTAGGTACCCTTCGAAGATCGAGTTGATACAGTTTTACAATATTTTGATCTTCCCCGTAATGAAATGCCTGTTTTTATGATTTTGTACTTTAATGATCTGGATAGTCATGGCGATCCATAAAGCTGGACCTGATGATTCAGAGATCACAGAGGCTGTAGCTAGAATTGATAACATAAATGGGAGATTGTTTCAAGGGGGTGTTCGAGGATGTTACAATAATTATGGTGGGTGAACATGGAATGGTTGGTACATGTGAGAAGAAGACAATTTTTCTTGACGATTTAGCTCTATGGATAAAAATTCCAGAAACATGGATCCAGTCTTCCAGACCAAAACTATGTTATATCATTTCATCAACCAATTTTTCTCCTCGAGTGTAACACAAAGAAACTACAATCATACTGCTGTTTTGTACAAGTACCAAATAAAGAGAGGTTAAATTATGTTTCATTGTTGCACCCATTCCATATTACAGTCACATTTGAGAACATAAAAAAGTTTTTGACTGGAACAATTCGATACATTCGGCTACATTCAAAGTAATTACAGGTATAGTGATTCGGGAATAAAGCTATAGAAGATACAAATGGAAAAAAAAGGACACAAACGGTATCTCCCTGTAAATATATTCTTTTCGATGATGCTGAAAAATGAGATGTTCCTAATATCATAAATAAATGGATGCTATTGGACATAATAGAATCAGCGGGATATATCCTTTCATGATCCTAAACATTCAAAAGACCATCCGCCGCAGAGCTGCCAAAGACAAATGCCTTGTTTGCCAAAGGGATGTGAGGATGTGCGATTGGAACTTCTCGAGCCCCGGAAGAACTTCTTACTGAGGCCAATAAATCAAATCATTTATACGCCACATCTGCCCAACCCAAGACAAACAGGTTTAACAGTCGAATCCGTCCCTCCTGCAAATATTCATTTGATAAAACATAGTTAGTAAATGCAGACGAAGAGGTAAACATGAACATAAGGATGTTCTAGTATGAAAAGAACCCATTTAAGTTTTACCTGATAACTTTTGGTTCAGTTTATGAAACGGGATAAATTGGAGACTCACTGTCACTGATATCGTTACTGCAAGAAGTAGTGCGAATGGTAAATATATTGCTCTAATTAAAACATGAAAATTAAAAATTCAAATTGACTTAAATCTTTTACCTCACAATGCTGTAAATCATCTGAAATTGATAATTCTTCCCATTCTCATCCATAAATGTAAATGTTTGGGATGTGAGATATGATGCTCCAGTCCTCTCCTATGTCCTTCTCGCAGCGTGGTCCCAAGATAGGACATCGAGTAATATACAATTCCTGAAGTGAGTTAACATGTTGCAATTCCTCGGAAATACACGTTAAGTAATTGCAGTCCACTACTTTCAAAGTTTGAAGTGTCTTGAGTTGGGATAAGCCTTGTGGAAGTGTTGATTTGAAGTGTCTTGAGTTGGGATAAGCCTTGTGGAAGTGTTGAATGCGGTGATTTGAGGCTGGTATTGTATTTGTAGGGTAATGATCTTGAAAGGGAACCTGCATCCCCATCTAAAGTCAACTCCTCAAGTAGCGGAGGAAGGCATGAGATTGCCAATTCTTGACAATTCTTAATGAACAGTTCCCTTACTGATTGAGATAAGATCTGGTGCGGCACTGACTTTAGCACAGGGCAATCATAAACATGCAGATCTCGAAGAAGAGGCATAACGGCAATATCTTCACTCGAGGTCTCCATTACCCACTCCTCCCAAAGCTTCATGTCCCTTATAGTAAGTTCCTTCAAATTTGGGTAAGCTATTGCCGTTGATGACGCCTCCAAACCATTAAAGAGTCCCTTGGGTGACAGTGAATCTAATTCTACTAGATAGAGAATTTGAAGCGATTCCAACATTGACAAATGCGGTAGAACCTCCAAATTTCTGCAATCACAGATTTCTAATCGACGCAGCATAATGGATGAGGATTGGAGCTCCATCCAATTAGGGAACTTGGAACCACAGTAGTCATAAATTAGTAGCTCCTCCAATAATGGATGTGGTTCAAATAACTCAATTGCACTAGCATCATCATCTCTCTTCCCCTCATAAGCGTCTTCGACGAAGTACAATCCCAAAGTGCGGAGGTGTTCTTTACTTTTCAAGTTTGCCTCGCTTATAGCCTCTTTTGATCCACCTCCTCTGATATTTGTTATATGCAGGGAACCATGGAGGTTGTTGAGATTGCTTAATTCCCGAAGCTGACAGCCTTCTTCACTCATAACGAATCTAGTCAATGTTTGAAGACATCTTAGTTCCTCAATTCCTTTTGGTAAAAATTCGAGCGCATAAACGTAATTAAGTTCAAGGTGCCTCAAGTTAACTAGTTTTCTTAGACCTTCAGGAAGTCTAGTAAGATTTTCACACCGATTAAGTCTCAGCGTTTGCAAGTTTCTAAGATTACAAACGCTTTCAGGTAGTTCCACCAAGTTTGTCTCCGATAAATCGAGATACCTTAGATGTATTAAACTCCCCACCTCATTTGGTAGTGTTTCAATTGCAACACACACCAAATCCAACGTCCTAAGACATTTCAAATGGTGTAAGAACTTTATATCTAGATTGGGACTTGGATTCGGGTATACAAATACAAAGAAACTTCGCAAATTCTTTGCATTCAAAATAGGGGGAGGAATGAAAGAGTCATTAGATTCCCTGATCTCAAGAGATAAGTGGCGAGTTTTGGAATAGTCGAATTTGGTGCCCACGCTCTCCACAATCGAGCACTCATTGTTTGCAACAAACTTTGCAAAATCATGCATAAGATCATGCATCTTACAAGATACATCGCCATACTTATCTATTTCCAGGTCTTGGAAGAATGAGCGCAACGCCAAATCATCAAAATACTCTCCGCCAATTATCTCCATTCCCCTTGTTGAGGAGGATAGGATAAAACCTTGTGACATCCACAGCTTCACAAGGATATCCTTGTTATATCTATAATCTTTTACAAAGACGACACAGTATGTAAAACAACGCTTCAGGTGGGAAGGTAAAGCATTGTAGCTTAGCAGCAACAAAGGTGGTAAGACGTCTTTGCTGACTTTGGGCAATTCCCATAAGTCGCTTGCCAAGACATCTTGCCAATCTTTCATCGTTCTTTTATAGGGCATGACACTTCCTAAGGTCTTTGCAGAAAGAGGCACACCTTTGCACATGTTTGAAATTTGTTTACCTATACTCTCCAATCTATGGCAGTCTTCTTCTGCCCTCCCGTAAAAAGCAAGACGTCTAAACAGCAACCAACAATCATCATCATCTAGTACTGCCAGATCATGTTTGTAGGTCGAACCTACTGTCACTGCAACAATCTCGTTGCGTGTCGTAACTATGACTCGACTTCCTTTCGCACCAAGATCAAGAGCACATTTTATTTGGTCCCAAATCTCTTTATCCTCAGTCCACACATCATCCAAGACAAGAAGAAATTTCTTGCCTTGGATAGATTTGCACAACTGTTGATGAAGAGTTTCCCAAGAAGTAACAGTTGGGACACTGTCACCAAGAGCTTCAATTATTTTTTCGGCAAGCTTTTTGACGTCAAATGGATCCGAGACACACACCCATATTTTCTTTTCAAAGTGGTTCGACACTTCATTGTCATTAAAGATAAGTTGTGCAAGAGCTGTCTTTCCAAGGCCCCCCATTCCTACAATAGAAATGACGGGTACACCCATCTGTTCTTCACTACTCTCGCTCAATAACTTGCTAACTATAGTCTTTTTATCCAGACCCCGACCGTATATATCTGATTTATTGATCATAGAGATAGTATCCGCTCTTACAATGGGATTCTCGATTATTGTGACCGAACTAAGACCATATTTATCTTTCTCAATAGCGATCACGTCTAGTCTTTCTCTTAACTCTTTCATCTTACGACCAATGTCATGGTGCAAACTAAGTTTATTGAAACAAGAGCAAGGAGATAAAGAGTAGGACGATACCTTTTTCTTGCTATTACTAGAGCCAGCATTGTCATCAACCCCATCCATTTGCGATTTGAGAATTCTCGTGTGCCATTCCTCTAGCAAGTCCTCAATCTCGTATGCTACATCTTTTAGCTCTCCTAACCACACCTTCACAGACTCGTCCTTGACTTGTTGGTTCTCCGCATCATTTAATACAGCATGGATTTTCTTAAACGTGGCAGTGAGCTTTTTAACCTCTCCACGGGCACCAGCCACAAGCCCCACCTCCTCTTTGAGACTTTCAAGGAGGAAGGAAGCCAATTGTTCCACCACAACGGAAACAAGTGCATCAGCCATAGTTGATATTGATTGAAGGATAACAAGAGATGGAGAAGATAAATATGTAGCTGAGATGTTCTAAACAGTTGTAGGTATTGTAAGATGTGTTCAAAGCCAAGGAATCCAAACTCAATAATAGAGATGAAGAAGAGTGAAGTCGTCTGCTATCATTGACGCAGATAAGGAAGTTTCCTCTCCACTATCTCACATTCTATAAAATCAATAATATGTGCCGAGCTGTTATGGTCATTTGTTTATGAGAAGGCCATGTGATCAAACTTATTTAATTCTTTCTTTGGTTAAACTTCACATTCTATAGTTTTAGAGTTAGTGCAGGTGCAACACCAAAGAGCTATCTTTCCAATGCAGACTTATATGGTTGTTTGGATCCATGAATATGATACAATGCAAATTCATCAATTACTCGAAACTAGCCAAATTATAAGTCAGTCAGCTAATTAGCTGGTATTCATCAATGGTTGTTGGTGACTTCCTTCAGTTTTCGTCGAAAGAGTTACTTTAGTGGTTGTTTGGAAAGGTATACGAGGAATACCTAGTCGAGCTGTTATGGAATAAATTAGCTACAACATGCTAATAATTTTTTCTTATAATGAGAAGGACATTAAACCTAAAATGTTTGATTGTTTCTAATTGTGACCTCAATTAAGTAGAATACAAATCTTTTCTTTGGGTAGGCTTGATCTGTTCACATCTTAGTCCAACACTCCCTAATCGTTTGAAAAGAAGCAAAAACTACTCTTTTGGACATACTAACTAATGGCAGGGGTGTAAGCATGACACGCCGGTTATTGGTTAGCACACATCCCCTTAATAGGGTTTTTAAGTACAACTCACGTCTTGGAGTTAAAAAAAAAAACCTTGGAGAGCTAAAAGCCTTTGTCAAGCTAGTAGGGACTTCAATCATTTACGGGGAGAGAAGCGTGAAAGATAGTGAGGGAGAGTTGTAGATGGGTTTTGGTTTGAGCCGAATGGAGAGAGAGGTTTGGTTGGGGAGAGAGCCAAAGGTATTAAGAGAGAAAAAGACAGACAAAAAACGTTTCAATGAAAATGCTAAAGTGTAGTGCAAAAACATTATACTGCACACAAATTTGGACAACTTTAATTATTCCAAAATTGCTAGAACCTTACTGCACTAAGCCTCAAACTCTAAGGTGGTGTTTGTATTTTGGGTTGACTGCAATCAAAGGACTAAGTCTGACTCTAGTCAGTGATTTGGATTGACTGAAGTCATTTAGTGCCAGTTTGTTTTTGCAACTAACTGCACTCAGATTCAGATAAAATATCTAACTGAGCCTCTTTCCACCCTGATCCAATAAGCCAGCTGAGTAGGAGGTCTGAGTCTGAGTGTAAAATTTGTCCCTAAATTGCCCTCACCAAAAATAAAAATTATGTAAAACAAACAAACACTCCCCAAATTGTCCTCCCTCTTCTTCTCCACAGCTCCTCCCCCGAACGAAACCCTCCCCTCCTCGATCTCCTCCAAACGCAGCAGCTCCTCCTCCTCAAACTAACGTTGTTGTGCTTTCACAAAACAAAATGTCAAAATTTTCTTTTTTAAACTCTCGATTCTTGATAGAAGATGATTGTGGTGACCAGTCTGAATGAAACCCAACAGATTTGAGGTGAGTTGAATACATCTGTGATTATGAGGCACTTTGTTGTGCATTGGGTTTTTTCAAAAATCCGAATTTGGTATGTGAATTAATTTTCTTATAACCCCGTTGTGTATATACATAATTATTGTTAATTGGGATTTAAAGAACTCTAAATATGATTGTGAATTTTATTAGGTTTTACTAAGTTATGTGTACCTCATTGAGCTCGTGCCAGACTATGCTGCACTCTGTGAGTGTTGGAATGCATTGTGGTTGTGTATCCAAAACGTTTGATGAACACTGAACCCAACTCTAGTTTTAGGAATTTTTCTTTATTTTTATAGTTTGTGTTAGCTATGTATGGTAGTGTTTTAATTGTTCTCTACATATGGCAATGGTGTTGGCAGTGTTTTAATTGTTCTCTATGCATCTCATGTTCAAATACCCTATTGTAATTGTTTTTTGATTAAGTGGTCTTTCTTATACTTATGTAAGTGGTGGTTGTCACGCCCCAAAATTCGCCTTCTGATAAAAATCATTAAGCAAATCCTAAGGCCTAACAAGTCGGGCATCCTACGGATGAAACCCCAAAGATGTATTATTTCTAACGAAATTAACTACATCTACTTACCAAAGAAACGCAGCGGAAAATAACTCAATTATATTAAAATGAATAAAATTCTCTACTAACTCTACATACGAGAATTAGACTAAGACGATGAAATATGAAATAATTATTATAAATACCCTACGACAGCTCAGCGATCCAAAGAACTCCAAAGAATCCTGAAACTGAATAACCAAGCCTTACTAAGCAAAATCCTACCGTGCTCGACCTCCTGAAAAAAATATAGCGCACAGGGCGTCAAGCAAGCACAATTATTACCGGTCACTGAACATGACAGACTGATCTATTATACAAAAGGACTAATGTGATATAATATCCTGTAATTATATATAAATGATGTAATGCATTGAGGAAATGAGGTTCAATTATTAAGGTTGTTTTTAAGCGTCGGCGCCAACTAGTATTATAAAATAGTTATAAGGTATTATTAGGTGTGGGAGATAACTAACAGACGATGTACATAGGGTCACTTTTAATTCAGTGGGACCACACTCTCGCACCCTTCTGTCCTCAACAGAAGTGTATCCCTTATTGGCGAGCCAGGGATTGGCGGATTCCTTTTTAGTGAGCCAGGAATTAGCGGGTAAATCACCGGATCAAGGTGGTCAAGGATTTTCAACCTACAGGTCTAAAGCCTGTTTTATTTTCACTTTCAGGGATGTAATCCCACGGGATGCTCGCGTAGCATGCAGCCGAGAAGTAACAGGGAAAGAATTTTGGGACTTGCAACCCGGGAAAACTGAGAAACAGTTACCTCATATTTGGTTTAGGGACTCGAACCCAAGGACCGTAACAGCATAGCCCTACTGTGTACATTAACTCTAAGTTATCCTATGCATGAATGATTTAAGAGACCGACACTCAATCAAAATGACCTATCTGTCCTTGCTCTATAGGCAATGAGACTATATCATATGATTGGCGATCTTAAGCTTAATGACCTTTTTACCCTCACAAATATAGGAGTAGAGTCTCAGTCGATGATTTTAAATAGGCTTATGCTAGTACCCCCTTGATTTAACATCAAAGTTCAACTTATCCATCTATAGTTTAAAGGGTTGAACACGAGGTACCAATTACTATTACCTACGCTATTGATATTGATATAATTAATATCATTACAAATTTTCTTATATACTACTCATATGCTATATATATATATATATACAAAGGCTGCCCTACTATAAACATATATACATTCTGTATCTATAATATACAATATGCATTTTTAAACATATAAGCATTATGAAACATGTTATACAAATCTGTTTTTTTTTTAGTATATATACACCTTATATATATATTACTAAACCCCTCGACTGTGTGTAAAAGAACTGTTATAGTACTTTAAATAATAACCCACATATAAATACCCACAGGAGCAACTCTTCACTAAATTGGGTTTACTGATATGCTCAAGTTAAATCTAACCTAACTACTATAATGGCTTCCAAAAAGGATTGTATATCAAGCTCTGAAATTCCACAGTAATATAGTCACGGAACAATTACGACGAGCAAACAATAAATATATATGAACTAATAATCTACTAAACATGACATATTAACTATAATTAATACACAATTTCAATCAAGAACAACGACGAGCAATAATGATACTTGCCTGATTAGGGATTTGATACAAATCGAGAAGCGAAGAACGACTTGCAATGCTCGACAAAATCAACCCAACCCACTCCAAAAATGGGCATGATAGAGAACTTAAAGTTAAGGGTAATACTACTCACAAACCAAAGTCTCTAAAGCTATGGGTTGATGGAGGAGATAGAGAGAGAGATGGAGAAGAATCAGGAAGAAATACGGTGGTGTTTGAATGGGTTCTAAAAATGATTTGGAGAAAAAGTTATGATAGCATACTTCCACAAGTAACTTACTAAACTACAACAGCTCTAGAACAAGTTATTTTAAGAAGAAAAAAAAAAAAAAGCGGGGCGCTACAGTGGTACTATTTGGGCAAACTGTTGGAAGAAACTTTGATACAAGGACTTACACCATTCTCATGGACTGATTGTTTTGTAATTTGACTCAACGTACAACAAAAACAAAACAAAACTCTAATTTGACTCAAGGACTTAAGTTTTGTAATTTTGTAGTTTTAGGGCGAGATTGAACTATATAGATTAGGGTTTTTATTTTCACTGCTAGTTTGACTGTGATGGTGGTGAAATTACTAATTATAGTAGATCAGAACCCAAGTTACAGGTTCTTAACTTGAATCATTCTGAATCAATGGGTGAACTTAATCAAAATTAGGGTTCTCAGTTACTGGGTTTTTGTTATAATGTTTTGCCCGAAGATTATATTTGTTCTTGTAATTAGGAACCACAAATTTGTGGGGTGGGGGAGTGATAGAGAGGGAATCTTCCTGGATATTAGCTTTGCTCCAAGCATTATAAGCATCTATCCTGGATAGTAGCATTTTAAGCATTATAAGGAATCTTCCTGGATATTAGCATTATAGGCATTATAAGCATTATAAAAAATCTTCCAGGATATTAGCATTACAAGCATTATAAGCATTACAAGCATTTGCTTTGTATGTGCAAAGGAAGCAATATGGATTGTATATCCATATTGTTTTAGATATACAAGCATTACAAGCATTTTGGTCCCACACATTTTTTATTCATTTGGGAGGAATCTTCCTGGATATTAACTTTGCTCCAAGCATTATAAGCATCTATCCTGGATATTAGCATTATAAGGAATCTTCCTGGATATTAGCATTACAAGCATCTGCTTTGTATATGCAAAGGGAGCAATATGGTTTGTATATCCATATTGTTTTGGATATACAATATGGATTATATATCCATATACAAGCATTACAAGCATCTTGGTCCCACACATTTTCTGTTATTCTGTTATCTTGTTAAACCAGATTCTATACACTGATGCTTTGTGTTATCTGTTATCTGTTATCTGTTATATGAACTGCTATATGTTATCAGTTTATACATATAGTTCTGTTATATGAACTGCTATATCTTGGGAAAAGATCAGCTTATCTGTTATCTGTTATATCTGCTACCAGGTTCCTTATTTTGAAAGTAACTACTATATGTTATCAATTTATACAAAGAAACAGCTATATGTTATCTGTTATATCAGTTTATAACAGTTCAAGTGCATAACTCAAGTGCATCACATTCAAGTGTTAGATGTTTAAAATATATCTAAAGATGGACTTTATCCAATTGATGTTTGCATGTATGATTGTGTAGGTGGGCAATGTTTTACATCAGAAAATAAAGGAATTATGTATGTGTGTCTATGTTATTCATACAAGCTGTGTTTTGTTCTTGTCTGACTTTAGGTAGATTAGATATAGGTAGAGTTTGAAGAAGAATCCTTTGATCTGGTTCTTGTTGGGCACTTGCTGATATATATACATATATCTCTGTTTTTGTTTACTTTTCAGTGAGAATTTATTAGCTATTGAAGTTCATATTTCTTGGATGTCCTTAGTCCTTACCGTTCATGACTGCAACCAAAACTTTAATGCACTGTAATGTTTTATGATTGAGATGCATTGATAGTGTTTACTCCTTAGTAGAAGATTTTTTTTAGAATCACAAATTTTTTTAGGTGGTCTTTGGGATGGAGGAATTCGGGGACTATGATGAACCACGATGGTGATACATTCATTTAAGATTTGAGATGAGATAATTGAGAGAGTGACAAGTTAGAGATATAGACAAATATCTTGCTTCATCTGATCGGAAGTAGACCTGAGAAAAATACAGTGCCCTTCCTAGGATTAACAGATGTACCATACCACTAACAGATGTATTATACCACTATAACAGATGTACTATACCAGAAAAATACAAATGTACTATAACATATGTACTACACCACTAACTGCCTAACTGTTATCATAGAAGTGCATCCATTTGTAACTGTTATCATATGTTATAGTACATCTGTATCAATATCTACTTAGAGAAAAGTTGTCCAAGAGATTAATCTACTTAAAGAGATGAGAGTGGTGTATCGCTACAAAATGAAAGTCTGAAATCTAAATTAACGAAAGCAGCCAAGAAAATTAATATTATGTGATTCTTAAGGGAACAAATAAACTTACAGAATTTTTTTCAAAACCTTTGCTTAAAAGGTGTACTATCAAGTAAGATGTCGCTTGCTTTAATGTCTTTATGTACGTAATGAGTTTTAGTATGCCCGTGAATGTACTCTAGCCCCGTGCTGCATCAGGTGCAATCTGAATCTTCACATTCTATGAAAAATTACTTGCATGCGCAAGGGCATTAAGAAATATAAAGTCAAACACAAACGGAGAAGAAACCCAAACTAGCTAAACTATCAATAATGAGGACAACACATAACAATGGATCACAAGACAGATAATATTCATGATGCAACTCACATGAGATATATCAAAAGCAATTCAAGTACAACTTTAATGGTGGTCTTAGCTCTCTTAACAGAGATCCTTCGTTTAGAAGCAACTAAAGCGGTATATTTACCGTTATAAATTGTATTATTGAGTCGTTTGACAACATATTTTAATTTATTTAGCTTTTAGACCTGAAATAATGACCACGATTTGGGCTAACTCCATATGATTGTCATTTTTAGCTTTTGGACCCTAATGGTATTTTTGGTATTTTAACAAAAGCTAACAGCTTCGGAGTGTTTTAGGGTCCAAAAGCTAAAAATGACAATCATAGGGGGTTAGCCCAAATCGTGGTCATTATTTTGGCTCCAAAAGCTAAATAACCCTTTAATAAAATAGAAGAAATCAAAACAGGAAAAGAGAAGGGAAAAAAAAGTGGCGCAAGGAAATCAAAACAAAATACAACACAAAATTGGCCGATAACGATTTCCTACCAACGTGCAATTACACTAGAATTGTCTGAAACCTTCCGAAGGAAAAATTGACTAAATTATAGAAAATAAGCTGGTTAGTTCTTCATTCTCGCCAAAGGAATAAAAACAAAGAAAAAAAAAATGAGGTAGATCATAAACTAAAAGCCAAATAAATCATGAAAGATGAAAAAAGAAGATAAACAAAATAAATGAGCTCATTTGGCGGATTGATATAGGGTTGTTAAGAGGAGCAAATAGGTTATGTCAAGAATGTTACTTAAGAAAATGAAGCAGAGCTCACAGCTGCAAGATGGTAAGGAGTAATAGGTGTTCAAGAATATTATGGATGTCCCGTGATGTTATACGCTCAAGGTTGCAGCTTCGAGATTCATTGTTTCCCTGATTAATATGCAGCCTTTGTTAAACACGTCTTTGACAAGATTAGAATATTATATTAACAATTAAACACATGGAATTTTTTTTCCTTTACAGGCAGGTTATACAGTTCATGATGCTTGATGTTGAGAAAATATCCATAGATTCTATTTACCTTACAGTCTGGGCATCTCCCCATCTACTTCTCCATATGGGGAAAACTGAAAACGCTAGTACAATGCCACTAGATTATTTCGGTCGTCAGTTACAGGTATATCTTGGAATTTCTTCTGCTGTATTTTCAACATTTCTATAACAACATTAGTCATGTCTATTATTCTGTTAAATTGAGCGCATCATTCTTTACTTGCTCTGCAGCCACCAATTGGTGACAAACGAGTTGAGGAACTCGGAATATGAGTTAGAAAAGAATTTCATATATCTGGGAATAGTTGGGATGTGAGTGCTGTAGATATTGCTGCTGCAGGTCTAGGTTGGTTCGCGGTTGGACTTAAAGGTGAGGCTGTTTTGGGTGCTTGGACATATGATGGAGTTGATGTTACGGTTCGCAATTCCTTAATCCCTCACAGGTCACGGTTTTTTGAGGTTCCAGGGTTCATAGTCTCAAAGATTGTCTCAAATGCAGATCGATCTTTAAATAAGCAGCTTAGTGACAAAAGGGAGAAGAAGCAGGATTACTGGGAAGAAGTAGTGTCTGAGACATTGCCAGCAGCAGTTGGTGAAGAAGATTCAAGTTCTTGCTAATATTTGTAGCCAGTGAGAAATAAATCTACGTTGAATATAGTGTAGCGATAGATGACTTCAGGGAAGATTCTCTTTGCACAAGAATGAAGAAATATGGAGATGTTTGGCCCCAGAGTTATAATTTTGTAGGATATACCATGTATGGTGCTTTATTGTGAAAGTCTTCTTCAAAGATCCCGAGAAGTGAGAGTAAGCGAAAACTTGAACTGAGGGATTGAATTGAAATCATAAGTTGAGCAGGGATTAGCCAATATATTTGAAATCATGAAGGTGAATACGAATCTCGACCTGCAAAGTCCAGTTTCACTTGTGACTGCAAAGCTGCTAAACTGTTTTCTTCCGAGAAATGTCTGAGATTTGGGTGTAATGTTATTCTTCCATCACATTTCAACACAATCTTGGTAACTAATCTCAACAAAGTAGTTGCACATTTTGTGTAGGAACACATTTGAGCATTGGGGCCGAACACCTTTTGCGCAGGAACATATTTGAGTATTGGCTGAACCATGACGTAGTGTAAATTTGATAATCAACTATGTTGATTATACAATATGCAGAAATGCAGATCCATGGAATGATAGGTAAAAGATGAGATGCATGTGAAGCCTCTTGGATTTATTGTAATAGCGTTCACTTATGGAGTTGATGTTTCTCAAAAGCAGGAACATCATCAACTGCGTGGTCTCACTTCCTCAAGGCGATATTTTTTTCCTGGTTCTTGCTCTTCATTAAATTCACTAGGCAGATTACTCTCGATGCATAGGAGTCCGAATCACAGAAAGGAAATGGTGTGAGTATTCAAATGCGTCCTAAACCCCTATGATAGTAAAAACAACATTAAGGGCTATGGTTCATTTCTATAAGCATCTCCTAAAGTACCTCACTCACTTGGTTTTTGAGGTGCTAGGTTGGATTTTCGCAATCCAATGGCTGAAGTTATGCAATGAAATTTTGCCAACTCAGGTGGCTCTTTTCAAGTGATTCCCAAGTTGTTGCCTTTCATTTGTCAAAACAACGCTAAATGAGTATGTGGTTCATGCATCAAACAGAGTAGTTTCCTCTTAACCGACACTGACATAACCACTACGGGTGTAATACCAGCTCTGAGTGCAGTCGGTCCGAAGAGATCTAGATTCCTCATCTTCTGGGAATTTGTCAACATGTGGCCTATCTCCGAAGTTTGTTCAGCCCAGTATGAGGCGTAAGTCTCTCGCTCCTCCTCTACCACAAACTGCTCACAGTCAACGAACCCGGCCTGTCTCATCTCATGTAAAGCCGCTGGACTAATATGTGGCGACATGCTAAGCGGAGGATCTAAAGGAATACGTATCTTGCTAGTCACCTGCCTCCAACATCTATCCCCCAAGTAATATTCAGTTTTCGTTTGGTACTTGAAGTGACATCCTTTTACGGGATATGAGTTTTGCATTCAGTACGTCTTCTGTCTCAGGCACTGCAGAATCGAACCAAAGTTTTCATGTGATCGTCTCAACAGTGCGGTGATCAATATGGTATCTGCCTATAATAAATAGATTGGCCGCCTGGTTATTTGTTTTCCTCCTATTCCCCCTCTCCCATGCTCTGAGGCGCGGATAGGCCGGGTACTTTGCCTCTTCCTTGACTATAGGGTGACCAACCCCACAATACTCGTAGAACCAATACTGCATTTTGAAATAACATAAAAAATAATAAGAATTTATATTTAAGACGTTTGGAAGATATTTGATTTGTAAAAGAAAAAAGAGTTAGTGTACTGGAAGAAGTTACATAAATCCAGTGATGGCACCCCCGGTCGTGACTCCGGTATCCAAACCATGGTACAGGGAAGCAAAAATAACAGAACCCCAGTCATATTGAGCAGCCGAGTCCAAATCGTTCACGGGCGCGAGATATCCAAACGGGACGGTGTTGTTGGTCGTTTAGAACCACAAATGTCCCATCATGAAGAGGATAAAAATACGAACAATAGTAATATCATCCTCCCGATCAGCTACAACGGTCAAGTACGTCCTCAAATGTGCAATGCTGACGTTCTCACTCTTTATATGACTGGAATCAATGTTGGGGAGCAATTGCCTCGCATTGGATAGAATAGACCATGTGTCGTCATATGACACCTGCGTCGGATATCGGCCGATGAATAATGATGTCAGCATAGTAAAATTGGGAGGAGTGACCCGTATCTCCGCACAAGGGAACAAAAATGTATGTGTGGTCGGCCATTAGCGCTCTGTAAGCGCCTAAATTAGCCGATTATCTGAATTGCCCTAGCGTATATCTATAAACTGCCCAAAAATATTTACCACGGCGTCCCTTACAGCTGGAATTGTGGCAATATCCTTCCACACTTTGAACACCATAGTGAATGTGCCGTGCACACGCATCGAATCTCGATTCTGTTCATTAAGGCATTTTGTCAAACACATGATATATGAAAAAAAACAAATTCACAATTACACTAAAACTTACCGTGAGTTCCTTTCTTGTGTACTAGATGTGGCTGACTCAGTCTGGGAGTTGGGTTTGGTATATCTTGGGGTTGGACATCTTCAAATTCTACTCGTTTTTTCTTCATTCTGGACCTCAAGCGAGTTACAGAACGCTATGGATCTCTTGTTCCTCTAAACCCAGGCAGAGTACTGGGGTGTGGGTCTCCCTTTGGCATATGCATTTTGATTTTGTTGGAATTCAAAGATTTTTTTACCAAGGGATTTTTGAGAGTGAGCTAGATGTAAAAATTGTGAAAATAATCAAATTACTAGTGAGTTTTACTTACAGTTGATGCGGCGGTGTTTGGAACTCTGTGCGGTATTCTTTTTACCGCGCGGTGTTTTAATCTCCTCTAAATAAATAAAAAACTCCATGTAGGAAACTCACACTGGCTGTTGGGAGAGGTCGGGTGTGAGTTGTAGGTTTGGTGGGCCAGGGTGTCAGAACTCACATCCAAACCCACACTCGCTGCTAGAGACGCTCTAAGTATAAGCAAAGATAGAATATTGTCAAGTCCTTTGCTAGTTGAAAACTTTTTGACTAGAATGTTTTCCCAAAAAGTCCTCTAATATTTTTGACACCTGTCCACTCTGAAGTTTAGGCTCTTTTCAAGGGATTCATGAATTACTTGATCTGCAACTAGTTTGGGTTAAAATACTACAAATTGAAATCAAGTGTTTCTTTGTCAATTTCTGTTTTATGTAAATTATAAGAGCATTAAAGATCCTTGGGTGATAACTGGAATGGAAGTATTATCATTTTCTCTTGAATACTTTTGTTAATTTATTTTCTCTGTGTGGAGAAATTGTGTTTTTTGGGTTTGGGTCTTGGTCGTTCGAACAACCCTCAAACACCTCCTAGAATTTTGGCCCAAGCTCTTAATTCGTTCGAACGACTATTAGGGTCGTTCGAACGAGCCTCGAACATCTACCTGGAATTTTGGCCCAAGCTCTCTAGTCGTTCGAACGACTATTAGGGTCCTTCAAACGACAATGCAAAACTCTATTTTTCAAGATGGTTTTTAAACCACTTGATTGCTTCAGGATTTGAGCAATTGTAAAGAGTTTTCCCTAGTATATAAATGGAAACTTGTTCTTTGAGAACCATCCCTCTTGATACAATCCTTTGGTGAGAACATTTGGGAGGGTTTCTTGAGTGAGAACCTCTAATAGGTTTTGAGTAATTGTAATTGGGATCTTCAATAATCTCTCTCTCTCTCTTTCTCTCTTACAAGTGGACGTAGGCAATTTGCTGGACCACTATAAACTTGGTGTTGTGTGTATTTCTTTGATTGTGCTTGTTTGAGACTAACCTAAATCGACTTGGAGTTTCGGCTTCCGGGCTTGCAACTCAACACTTTGCAGTTACAAGAGTTGCACCCACGGCCGTAACTGTCACTGCCTTGAGTCTCTTGACGGCTCCTCATTGTCCCCAATATATTCTTTGATAATATTCTACACCTCAAACAAAAGTTCACTACACCAAAACAGTCAATTTGCCACAGTTTTTTTTTGCCACATATATTATCTGTAGTTTATTAGACACAAATTTTATCTGTGGCAAATAAAATTAGAGCCTGTGGTTTTTTTTTATTTTTTATTACTAATTTGGCTCTAATATTTGGTTTCCCTCCAATATTTTTGTTTTCTCTCTTGGAGTCTATTTGCTAACTTGCTGAAACCAAAACCGAGGGAAGAGAAACCGAGGAAGAGAAACAGAGGGAAGAGCAATTTACAAACCGAAATCGAGTAGAAGAGGGAAGAGAAACAGAGGGAAGATGACTCAAAATCCCCACACACTTGATCTCAAAATCCATATAAACTGGAGAATTATCTCTACAAGTAACTAACTAATATTCCCTTTTGCTCATTTCATATTTTAAGTGATTAATTTGATGTGTTCTCTATTGGGTTTGTGTAATTATTGGGTTATGTTAGGTGGGGCTTGGATTATGAAGGATTTATTTGTATATTAGCAATGGGGTTTCGATTATTTTAAGTTTATGTTTATATATCTGTCATGGGGTCTTGTTTATTTGAATTTATGTGTATATATTTGTCATGGGGTTTTGCTTATTTGAATTTTATGTGTATATCTGTCATGGTGTTTGGTTAATTTCGAGGTTAGATGTATATTGTCTATCATGGGGTTTGGATTTTTGAGGTTTTTTTGGGTACTGTTGGCATGAGGTTTTGATGTTGTTTATTTATGTGTTTTTTGGTATTTTGTAGGTGTGGATATTAGGATAGAAAATGTGTGTGAATCTGGGTTCTATAATTATATAGCTGAGAATGTGTTTTACACTTTAAGAAGAAGAAAATTTCCATGTCGTTCTGATTACTACTGGGCTTCTGTCTTCAAGGTATAATCTCTTTTAACATACAAAATTCATTCTGCTTCAAACAATGTTATGCTTATTTTGTACAATGTTTGTGACATTTAGTTTTGAAGTAGTGGTTTAGGATTTCAATAGATTATTTCGCTTAAATGAGCACTCCTATTCTTGGATAAGTACTGTAGTTTATGATAGTTTTCTTGCTATTGCATTATATGGTGGGGGAGAAAGACAATTCTAAGGGGTACTCTCAAACTCTGTATAGTAAGTTAGTTACTTAAATAGCAAAGAAGTCAATTCAGCCATTTGTCGTGATCATCTTACTCCTCTATGTCTCTTTAGGAAAAAATGGTGGTCAAAGTGTGAAATGAAAATTTCACTGTTTACATCTAATATCATTTCTATCATTTCCATTTTCATTTTGAGGCCTTCAACTCCATATTTATTTCTTACCCATTATTTATTGTCAAGAAATATGAAGTTTACATACACCCATTATAGATTTTATAAACTTAAAAGAATCAACAAGAGCATAATAACGTCCTTTTTGGGGTATCTTAATATGTTACCTTGATACCTTCATAAGCGAAAAACTAGACAACATTGTAAGGTATGGTGCGTATCACCTTATGATAATTCACAAGAAAACGGGAAAAAATTAATAAGATCTCATTTCTGAAGTTGAGCCTATAATTAAGTACCCCAGGAAGGTTGCCTTTCCAAAATAAATTACAACTTCAGAAATGGCGTGTTTTCCGGAAGGATAATCTTCGCCAATACTTTTCGTAAGGAATGTGAAATAATAGGCTAAACAAGCAAGATTTTACGTGGAAAACTCAGTAAAGGCTGAGAAAAACCACGACCTCGAGGATGGTTTTGATGTAAAATCCAATATGATGCTAGTTATTATAAGTTTTTGAATTACTGTAGGGTAAGGAAGTAAAGAATTAGGGTTGTGGATCTGAATAATCTATTCCCTACCTGTATTTATAGTAGATGCAAACATTTTACAAAATAAAATAAAAAATAGTCTCCTATTTCGGGGGGAGTGGGCGAACTTCGCGGATCTCTAGCAGTTCTATCTTGATTAGGCACAACAACTACTTTTAGTAGGTCGAGAACTTATGGTAACTTCTCGACTGTTGTCTGTTTTTGACTATGTTATGCCAGCTTATCCTTGTCGAATCTGGGAAATATGCTACTACAGATCTCTCCAAGCTTCTCAAGCTTTAATGGAGTCTATCAAATTCTAGGTATAGAATTAAACTTACGTAGGAATGATAGATTAACAAAATAACATAAGTCTTCTTTATATACTAGATGACTAAATATAAGTGGAACAACTCTCAAGGCAAAACTCGACGTCTTAGAAGAACTCAAAAAGGCAACCTGGGAAAACTTGTTTGAACGAAGTACAAAGTCATTCGAACGACTTTAGCGATTAGAGGTTCCAGCCCTATAAAGCATACATGTCGTTCGAGCGAAATCCAGTCTTGTTCGAACGACTTCTTCGATCTTTAAATCCAAAACATAAAATTAGACAACTCGTTCGAACTACTTTGAGTTCATCTTCAGCAATTCAAACAGAACCAGCTCGAGTCTACAACTAACATAACCAGTTTGAACATCAGGTAACTTAACCAGCTCGAATCTTCAGGTAACTTAATCAGCTCGAACTTCTGTCGATCATAACCAGTTCGAATCTGAACATTGAAAATCTCATTTTCAATCCGTTTCAATCCGACTTCAATCCTTGAACTGAAATAATTCGAACTAAAATGACCTCGAACATAATTCATGTTCATACCTTAACACTATGACCATTGGACCAACTGTTATGCTTTATATCCATCTGCAAAATCTTTTGTATTTGTTTATCTGATTTGTCTATTTGTTCTGAAGGTGTAGTTTTGTCGATACCACCAAAGAAAATAACAAGCTTTTTCAAGCAACATTCAGATTTTAGACTTCACTTCATCCTAAAATGTTAAGCACATATAGACTTGAATAGAGTGTCTCGAACATCTCTGAATACTATAGCTTGGAAGGCAGTGGAAGAAGAGCTGAACAACATGCAAAATTTTCATGTTTTGAAACAGAAGGAACTGAAGAACCAATGCGATTACATGAAGAAGCAATGACAAGTTTGGAGAGGGTTGATAAACCGAACTGGCCATGGATGTGATCCTGTATTCGTATTAACTTCAAACCAGTGTTAATCATTATTTGATTTGATGAACCAATGTATCTGTGTTTGCTATATATGCAAGTTATTTTTGTATGTATTTGTGTTTGCTATATATACAGGTTATTTTTGTATGTATTTGTGTTTCTATATATACATATTATTTTTGTGTGTATTTGTGTTTGCTATATATACAGGTTATTTTTGTATGTATTTATGTTTGCCATATATACAAGTTATTTTCTATGTATTTGTGTTTGATATGTATATGTGGTGTTGGCGTTGGTGACTGAGGGGTGGTGGTGGTGGTGGTGGTATTGGTGATGAATAAGTGGGGGTGTTTGTATTGTAAATGAGAGTAAATTTCTATTTTGTATTGTATTGCTAGAGATATTTTGGTTATTCTCGTGTCTACGGTTGCTTCAGAGTCCGTTTTTAGTACTAGTGGTAGATTTACGAGCCCTCATCGTAGCAGACTACATCAAAAGACGTTGGAAACCTTAATGTGTGCGCAAGACTGGTTATGGGTTGAAATCAAATGTAATAGTTGGATGTTTCTATTCATTTTTTTTAATGTTGTCTAAATTTTAATGATTTTTTATTATTTATATTTTAAGGTTGACTAATTAGTTTTTATTGTATGATTAGATCCTTCTTTGGTAACACAATTTACAAGAAGCTCAATAAGTGAAGATGTAGATGCAGATTGGTAAATGATTGTTATTGATCATTTTTTACTATGGGTTATTTAAATATGGTTAACATATTTATTTATTAAGATTTATAATTAGGCATGTATTTAATTGATTAATAGGAACCATGTCTCACAAGTACGAGCGCTTAAGATGATGCCAAATGATGCTTTGAGAAGATATCGGGTATTTGCTATATGGATTTACGTGGGAATATTTTTGTATCTTGGACATCACTCTTGTTTTAGTTTATTTCTGACTTCGTCTACGAAATTAAGTCGTGATGTCTTGGACTAATGTATTGTTGCTTATCTTTTTATTAAGTTGAGATATTGGTTGTTTGTTATTTCTGTTGAATTTGGATATGGGTGTTTATGTTTTTTTTACAGTTTTGGGATTTAGGTGTGCCTAAATCATGTTGAATTTGGAATTTTGGATAGATATATGTACTAGAAGGTTGTTAGTTATCTATAGTTTTATTTTTAGTTTTTTCTCTCTCTTCTATATTGGCATTGCTAGAGTTATTGAGATGTGTATGATATGTTTGTGGTATATAGAAGTTTTGAGCATATAGTGTTGTGAGTTTTTTGGGTTGGCTATAGGATACTGAGATTAAAGTACGGTAAATATAGAATTTGATGTTCCACTATTCTCTGATATTGTCATTTGTTGACAAAAACAACTTAGGTTAGAGTATGTCGAGGTTGACTCACGTATCGTTTGCATATGCCTTTGTCTTTAAGAAGAGTTCAAGAAGATAAACGATTATCGCACCGAGAATCCCCTTAGTAGGTGAGCTTAGAAGTATTTATTTATTTATTTATTTGGAAATGTGGTTTTTCCTTTGAAAATTAAGAAAACGTTTTTTTTGAAGAAAAAAAAACTGCTTTTGACCTGGGCGCCCAACTGTCACCCAGGCCACGCCCAGGTCTTTCTGGCCTCAAATTCGATTTTCGTTTTGCAAGATTTGGACGCCCAGCTGACCACCCAAGTCGCGCCCAAAATTTCAAACTTATATTTTCTATTTCGAAAAACCAGTTTCTTTCGTGAAATTCTCCTCGGGATTCTCATCTCTTGTGATTTTTGAAAGAGGGTTTAAGTAAACTCTTTTAAGAAAAAATTTTAACTATCACAAATTAAGGTTTTAGGTTTCCAAGTTTCTATTGAAGAAAAACAATTGAATCCTAGAATTGAACTTTTAAGTTGTATTCTTTCCATGATATGTTCATTAATTGAATCATAAGTTACTGTGAGAGAAATTGCTAGAACTTCTCCTAAGCTAGCAATGAGACTTAATGATTTGTTAATCATCATCTCGTATTCAAAATTTATTATTGATTAATTCTTGCTCAGGGGTTCTCGAGTGTGCGAAGCTTTGAGATGCAAGCATCTAAAGTGATCCACATAGATAATCAAGACCAGAGAAGACGTGAAGACTTTGGCTAGGGCTTATCGAGCAAGCAGATGTTGGGTATGAACTCGAATTGAAGAGATTGTTGAAGTCGTTCAAACGAGCTTAATAGTCGTTCGAAGGAACTCATGTACTTTTTGGAATTTTAGCCCAAGAGTTAATCTCGCTCGAACGAGCTTAGATGTCGTTCGAACGAGATCTTATGTTTCTAGGGTTGGAAACCAACTATCGCAAAGTCGTTTGAACGAGTTTGGAGTCGTTCGAACGAGCTTCGCGTAGGTTTGCCTTAGATGTTAGAGTTATGCCTCGAGATCTGTACTACTTGTATTTTTGGTCCTCTAGTATATAAAAAAGACTTAAGTTATTTTGTTAACTTATATTTTGGTGAGTTTAACCTTAGAGAGGCTAGGGTTTGAGAGACTCCATTAAAGCTTGAGAAGCTTGAGAGATCATTGTAACCTGTTTGATATCATAATAAATTGTTCGTGGGGAGTGGTTTTTCATCCGCAAGGGTTTTCCACTTCCCTCCTCCGGGTAAATTCCTTGTGTTCTTTATTGTCTTTGTTTGATTTACTTCTTGTGTTGGCAACTTCCGCGTTTCGTTCTTCGCAGGGAAGAGAGAGTAGCTACCTCAATTCTCAACAGCAGACACTAGTGAGGTAACAAAGGCGTTTAATTTTTGTATGAACGGTTGTTTAATTGATTAGTAGATTCTTAGGGCCGTAGGTTTTCACCCATTCGTGGGTTTTCTTCGGGGTATATCTTGCGTGTCATTTAAGTTTCTGCTCCTAATATTTGTTATTGCTTGTGGTAAAGTAGGTTTGTGAGAACGATATTTTAAGATATAACCTATTCACCCCCTCTAGGTTAGTTAGCTAGATTGTTTATTCTTTCAGAATTTAGATAAGAAAAGATGTGGGTAAGTACTCTAAAGTTGAGGTGATTAAGACTTATAAATGCATTGGAAGAATGTCTTTCTCCTTGAGTGTTTTCATCTTTCATTGTTGAGTTGGTGATAATGAGAATAGGAGATAGACATATTTGGGAAAGAGGTTGTTATTTTTTCTGTTGTGATACATGATGGGGCTTTGTTAATGTTAGGAATACATGCCCTGAAGGACATGGGAAAGGAAAGAGACAACATGATAATTTGAGAAAGGATAGACAGGAAGGTACAGAGGGTATTGTTTTGGAGACCAAGGTATTATCATTCGGTTATAAGTGTTAGGAAATAAAGTTTTTTTTAGAGAGTTGAACTTTAGTTCAGGTAGACCCAACAAGACTTCATTGTGGAGGAATATTACATTCTATTGTATATATTCAGTTGAGTTCGCAAAGCAAAATTTATAAGATCTTTGGAAAACTCATATGGGAAACTAGAGAAAGTCTGCTACAAAAAGAGTTTATAGCAATTCAATTTGCTACTGTATATCCTACCCATTTACATGCTTTATGCTTTATGGAGATGGAATTAGTAGATCAAGTAGAAAGTAGATCTTTCTTTGGCTATAGATCAAGTAGAATATGTAATGCTGTAAACTATTTTTTCAGAATACCAGATTATGTTTACTCAATCACTGCTTGGTCCTGTCTTTGCTCAAAATTTTAGAATTTCAGAATATTAGCAGGTTGTCAATATGTAATGCTGTAAACTGTTTTTTTTTGTTTGTTCATAAGTTAAATGGGGCGGGGATGGTATTGAACGTATTTATGTGGGGCGGATTTGGGGATCCTTGCTTAATTTAAATGGGGATCGAGACGGGATGGGAGGTGGAAACCTAAGCGGGGATGAGGATGGTATTGGTTCCCCTGCCCCAAATCCGCCCCATTGCCATCCCTACCGAGTTGGAAGCTGCTTGCCCGGGGGACCTCTTGGTTTTCTAAGCACTAGCCTAACCAACTGAGTAAGCTCTCATCAGTTATTATTATTTGTAACATGTTTTCTCTTACGGTATTTAGAACTCTTTTTGTTTAATTATTATCGAGTATCTCCGCAGCTTACATCCTATTTTAATTTCTGTGTCTAGTTTCCTATCAATTGATAGTTGGTTCATCAGTTCATGTTGGTATATTCTATTAAAATGCTCACGTCGTCCACTGAATTCTATACACAGATAAATCCAGTGAAGAATTATTTCTGTTTTGGATATCATGTTACTATATATCTATGAAGAACGATGGAGGTATCCTCCTACCTGTCACGAGCTTGGACTAGACATGAACCATCAACCATGAAACTCCTATGCTCTTCGAGGTTTTCAATATTGCATTGAACGTTGAGGAGAATTAGTCATGTTATTCAGAAAGGGCGAAAAAAGTACCACCCTTTTTTTAATTTTTTTTCAGGCGACAGTACGGAGTGTTCTATATTTGCTCGCATGAGTGAAAAAAAAAACTTAGACATAGTCACGTAAAAGTTTATGTAAATTCTTCTCTTAATCTCTCTTTCTCTGCTTCATCCCTCCCCCCATCTTCCTCTTCTTCATCTCCCTCTTTTCGCCTTTTCCATCTCGTCGTGCTGGGTTTACTAGTATGTGTTAAGCCAAAGCATTTGGAGTTTAATATCTATTTCTGTTAAACGGCATATCATTTGGCATCTTTCTCTTTATTCTTCTGTCTCAATTGAAAACGGCATATTGTCTCTCTATCGTCACTGGTGTTGCTTAGTGCAACTTTACTCCCTCTTAACCTTCACTACTCTCTCTCTCTCTTCGAAAGATGTCCACCAAAGCTTCATCCTCTCGCAGTGCCATCTCAGGACCTCCCTCTGTAATCGATTCCGAAACTCTTCGAAGAAATCGAGTCCTCTCGAGCAACCTCTACTTCGACATATCTCCTTCAAAGGTAACTAATCCCTAACAACACAACAACACAACAACACAACACAATTCATCATTGAGTTCTGATGTATTATTAGTTGTTCTTAAACTTAGTTGATCATCATCAGGTGCCTCTAATTTACTCTTCTTCATACAACATCGCCTTCTTCGGCATCGAAAAACTGTAAGTTTACTATGTTGCTATGTTTACTTATTAGTGTAGTTTGTGGAGTTGAATTAGGTGTTGTTGATGATGTGTTTGGTTTGGGTTGTTGTGTGGATGTAGGCACCCATTTGATGCATCGAAATGGGGTCGTGTATGTCGGTTTCTCATTGCGGATTGTGTTTTGGATAAAAATCGAGTAGTTGAACCTGCAGAAGCTTCAGAAGATGATCTTCTAGTGGTAATTTTTTCTTTATTTGGTGTATCTGTTGTTTAGGCTATGTGTATTTGTTATACTATAGTAATCTTCAGTAACACGTAATAAAGCTCAATGAATCTAATACTGCGTCAATATTGTAGTCTTTTTAGTCGAAGCTTGAAAGACTGAATAATCTAAAATGTTAGCTTTTCAGATTCTGACAGAGAATTAGGCATGGTAGCTCTTAATCTTTTCGTTTCCCGGACTAGTCTGATAGAGATGGTTTAAATTTTTTAATTTTTAAATTGCAATTTAGAAGATGTACTATTTCCCAAAGAAAACCATAGACTGTAATTCCAAACATTAGAGAAAAGGCTAAGAATCTAATAAAAACATCTATAGAAATAAATTAATCCATCTTACTCATATCAGAGCCACAAATTTAGTTATTCATAATTTAAAACTTGAAAAGTAAAAGGTGGAAGTACTTTGCGTGAAAACTCACATACTCGCTCAAAGAAACGACTTAATCCATCTGACTCATACCAGAGCCACAAATTTATTTTACTCATAATTTAAAACTTAAAAAGTAAAAGATGGAAGTACTTATTGCATGAAAACTTACATACTCGCTCAAGAAGCAACGTTCATTCATTCAGTGAAAGTGAAGCCAACTGATCAGCTGGGCTGTTGATAGTCTGTTGCTGCTGAACATTCCTCAGCACAGCGATGGACTCAGGAACTTTGGCTTCTAGAGCTTTAGGCGATTCAACTAAGTGCAAAACCTCAGGTTGATCCATCTCCAAAAGCATTCCTGTTACCTTCCCAGCCATATTGTGGTCCAACTGATCCACTAGTGGATACAAGATCTCACCCAAGGTTGTCCTTTGATATTTAGGTGTTGAAGTGGCAAATGCTGTAGCCATATCCCCACTTGGCATAGGCTTCTGCAAAGCAACTTCTCCTTCTGGCCTAGCTCCCATATCATATGGGGCAGCAAGAATAGGAATACCAGGCATGTTACAACTACCAGGTGGATAATAGTACATGCAACCCGTTGGAGTCATCTGTTGCTGCAATAGGAGCGCTGGTTGCTGGTTTTGTTGTATTGGTCCCACTTCATCAGGCCTCCCCCCGGGATGTTGACCGTGCTGCTGGACCATTGGCATGGAAAAAGGCATTGGCATGAAAAAATTTCGCATTGGCGCACCATTGAGATTTGGAAGAAATTGTTGCTGGTATGCATACCCGGGTTGTGGAGGAATCATAGCCGGGGGACCTTGGGCGTAGAAATGTCCCATACCCAGTCCACCAGTGGAGTACATTGGCATGTGAGGAGCCATCAGTGGTGTCATCGGAACTGGAAGCAATTCAGGAAATCGTGCTTGCATCCTTGCTCTTCTGTCTTCTTTTCTCTGTGCAAGTGCAACATAAAGAGTTTTATTAGCAATTACCTTTCCGTTCATCTCTGCAAGTGCTCGATGTGCTTCTTCGGGAGTGGAGAATGCAACATATCCTGAACCTCTACTAGCTCCATTAGAATCTTGCATAACCTTGCATGAAGTGACAGTCCCGAACTCGGAAAACATTTCTCTCAGCTTATAATCAACAATGCTATTGTCTAAGTTCTTCACATACAAGTTCAGTCCTTCAAATAGACCCTTCAGCTCAACCTCTCTTTCAGACTTTGTCTGTGCCTTCCCCACGTACAGCTCCTTTTCATCAAATTTCTTTCCATTAAGAGCCTCAATAGATTGAGCTGCATCATCTGCATTCTCAAAATTGACAAACCCAAAACACCTTGATTTTCCATCTCCGTCTCTCATCACTACAACACTAGTAATTGTTCCATACTCTCCAAATATATTCTTTAATTCTTCTTCAGTCAAGGACTCTGGGAGATTTTTTATGAATACATTATTGAGCTTGACCTGGTTTATAGCAGCCTCCCTTTCTTGCTTACGGAGAAAGGGTCCAACAAAAACTGGCTTATCATTCATAAGCATGCCATTGAGCCTATCAATTGCATTTTGTGCGGATTCCTTGTTCTCAAATTGAACAAATCCATAGCCTTTTGATTGACCAGTAGGATCTGTAGCTATTTTGCAAGAGAGAATGTTTCCAAAATTAGAGAATACTTCTTGTAATCCTTTGTTGTCAATCGTTTTTTCGAGATTTTTAATAAAAACATTAGCATTTCCACTTTTGAAGATGTTGGGGTCACGATGACAAAACATAATTCTAATGGGCTTACCATTGAGAGGAGTGAAGTTCAGCTTATCCAATGCCCTTGCCGCATCTTGCGCATTGCTGTAGTTAACATAAGCGTACCCGAGCGATCTCCAAGTAGTTTTATCCCTGCAAACTCGAATCGAAACAACTTTCCCGAGTTGGCTAAACAGATCATAGAGTTGGTTGCCTGTCACATTGGACTCCAAATCTCCCACATACAGAGGCGTTGTTCCAAAAACTTGACTGCCCGCGCCAGTGTTCATGGCTATGGGCGATGAATTTGAAGCCAAAAGAGGAAAATGTTGTTGAACTTGAACTTGGGCCATTGATTTAACAAAAATTTCCTTTTTTTCAGTATATATCTTCCCGATCCTCTTTGTAGTGATTCAAAAAGCAAACCCTATGGGGACAATTTGGAAACAATTGATGATAAATCAGAAAAAGGAAATCAATCCGCAGTAAAGATAGTAAACTAGGATAAGATCTCTCTATCTTTCTCTATAATCTAGAGTATCTCTCTCACTAGATCTTTTGTGTGGTTTTTTTGTAAAAGTTGGGAGGATACATGAAGAGGGGAGGGATACTGTGATAACGATGTTGTCTACCGAACACAAATGGGAAAGGAGGCAGCTAAAAAACTTTAATGTTGTTGTGGCTAATATACAACGCAATTAAGGAGAATTTCTTTATAATAAATTGGGTGATGATGATTATATATTGAAAAAGAATTGGGAGTGCATGTATTTAGAGAGATATTTTAAATAATATTGATTTCTTTCTTTTCAAAACTAATAATTTCTTCAAATGTGCATTCATGTCTTCAATACGACCATTATATTTTTTAAAGAAAAGTATTTAACATTTTTCCCCTCTACATCAATTGTATCTAAATAGATTAAATATTTTCCATGTTTCAATGCCATTAAAATATACCATATGTGAAAAAAATGTAAAGGGAGTTTTTTTTTTTAATACTTGAATGGGTTTGTCTTTTAGAGGATATGATATTTTTATTATGCGTAGATTTGATAGCTAAATATCACAAATCATTCTTGGTATGTAAATCCATCAAATTTACATAATTAATTAGCAAAACCTTCCTCTACTCGCATGTACTAGGTAAATCAATACTAATGTTTGATTATTATTATTTTGCCTTAGTTTGTTTTGTTTTGCATGAAGTCCTCACCTTTCTTGATTTTGCCTCAACATATGCGTTAAGCCAATATTTATTTCCGTCTCTCTCATGTATAAAGAGTTCTTATTTCGGAATCTCGTGTATTTGACCATTGTGATAAATCATTGTTTAGTTTGTGAATACAAGTGGACATAATAGTTTGACTGAGACTCTACTAGTGACTCCATTGAAGCTTGAGAGAAATCCATGTTAGAGGGAAGCTCCATTGAAGCTTTGTGGATGAAGCGTGGTTTGGATAATAGGGAGTTTGTAACATTTTGGTTTTAACAATATGGATTGCTGCGAAAGGTGACCCTAACCCTCGGATGAACCACTATAAATTTCTTATTGTGATTTTTTTCTGTAGTTGTTTAATGAATTACTCTTTAGGCATTTCTCTTCCCCCATTGCTTTGAAGGAGAGGAAAATAAGGATACGTGCTCACGAGTTTCACCCTAACAACTTGCTTTGGACCGCTAGTTTTTTTTTGCTTTTTCTTTTTAAGGGGGGGGGGGGGGGGGGGATTCACCACTAACGAGTTGGATTGAGTGAGTTGCTCCGATTCAATCCCAGTTTTCCAGCCATAATGTCTTAAGAGAATCGAAATTAAGATCTTGAGTGAAGAAAACTGAGCTTATAGAAGGTGCAAATAGAAGATTTCTATATATCTATATACAAAGGATATTGAGCTTGCTTTTGGAGGGATTTTCATGAGACTGACAGCTATGGATGTATTGAGGTGGGAGCTTCTAGACCTAGACATTCTCGATAAAGTTGGTTGGCTCTCATAACTTCAATTTCTTTGGCATTTTCTGAATTGACATAATGATAAAGATGATGACATACTCTCTTGGAAATATGAGATATTGACTATGAGGGATACAAATCCTCGTAAAATTAGTTAATAATACAGATGTAATTGAGATCTTGGGTCAAGACTCCATTTAAAAATATCTTGGATAACATCGGATAAATTCTCGGGTCTAGAAGATAGAGGAGAAAGAACTACTAAGAATGAAGAATTCATCTTAAACTGTAAAGACTAACAAGTTGCCTAAGCTCTTAGAAGTTCCGTAGCGAATTATTTTAAAATTAGCTAATAATATTGATGTAATTGAAATCTTGGGACTCCATTTAAAATATCTTGGATAGCATCGGATAAATTCTCGTGTCTTGAAGATAAAGGAGGAATAACTACTAAGAATGAAAATTTCATCTTTAACTGTAAAGATTAACAAGTTGCCTAAGCTCTTAGAAGTTCCCTAACGAATCCTACTAAAACAGAAGTTACCAAATAAACCCAAATCCTAAAATAATAAGAACATAAAATGAATTAACTAGATTAGGGGAGTAGAAAAAGGAAAGGAAAGGGATAAAATGAACAAACTCTAAATTTTATTTAATTCAATCAACTAACCTCAAAGCCCTAAATCTAGTGGTAATGAATGACCTATGTCTATCTTTATTTTGGCTTCATATTTTCTTAACTAGATATTCTCCAATGGTTTGACAAAAATGAGACTTAGCCTACCCAACCTTGCCAAGGGGGTTGATGCAACGGTTAGAGCAACGTCTCTTAACACAGAGGTCCTGGGGTTCAACCACCATCAACGTAGTAGAACAAGTTAAACAGCAGCATAAACCCTCTTTTTATTGTTTTCTATTACAGGGCCACCCACCAAAAGAGTGAGTAACCATGTCTCAGTTGTGACTCGTGATACACACACTACTGAAAATTATATATATATGGTGATTGGAGCATTAACATTCTATAAACTGTAATATGAATAACTGTTTCAGTGGCGACAACTATGTTATGGGCATGGGGAGTGTCTCAACTCTAAGTTGCCTTGAAAGTCTCATGTTAAAAACATGATTCTTCATCACATCATGATTATTATTTGCAAAACGAGTGAAGTATTAGTAGAAATTGTACAATTTTCCATATTGAATTAAAAACTTTGTAAAATTAAGATGGAAATCATTTATCCTTTATGATTTTGTATCTATTTATGAACAGGTTCATTCAGAGTCATACTTGAGCAGTCTACATAGCAGCCTGAATGTCTCCATTATAATGGAGGTAATGAGAAAATGGTTACATGGTTTTTTAATTATATATTTTTGTTTCCAGGAGTAATTTGTCGTTGTAATTCGTTTATATATCACCATTTTCCTTGGCTACTTGAGTCCTGTGGAACACCCCAAAAGCCAGAGTTTCCATTTTGATCTCGGATATTTTGATGGGTGGCCGCTTTGGTGGAAAATAGATCCCAAGGCCTCTGCTTTCTTAGGCATGTTACCAAATTGATGTTTGACACATGGAAGCTAGTAACCTAATAAATAGATTCTGTAGAGTACCAACTCAGTTTCCGTTAATTTATTTCTAACTTTATGTCCATTCTTGCCATACTTCGTAATAATCTTAGACGCTTGATTCAAGATGTCAAATAGTGTTAGTAATCAGAAAATTTATCTTGATTTGCTTGTTACCTACTCCATTTTGTTCATCTCGTTATAATGCCATTACTATTAATAATGTTACAATTATAATGTGTTATTTATGTGGAGATCATCATACACGTATAATTCTAGTTTGCTCTTCATAGCTGTGTTTAAGCAATGTTCTGACATACTTTCTGGATGCTGCTATAGGCAACTGTTTTATTTTCAAATGTATAATTTTGATTTTTTAGCTTATTTTCTTTATTGATAAAAAACATATATATGTATGTATATGTTTTTCTTACAATTAGAAACAATAAAAAAAACTATACGATGTCACTTTTTTTGTAAACAAAATGTTTTTTATTTAAGTCTCTAAGAAATAGTTCTTTTGCATTGAGTGTATTTATAAATTAAGAAAGGGTAAATAGACCAATAAAACTAGACAATTTAGTATTGTATGAACTCAAGAGGATGACATATCTGCATCCCTATCCACGTCCTAGATTTTGAGAAATGAAAAGTCGCACCCCTTGTGCTATATTGGTATACGTAGATGGATAATTGAGATGCTTGACCAATGTTTTGTTTCACTATTTGCTTAGGTGCCTCCTGTTGCTTTACTGCCCAATTTTCTTGTGCAACAAAAGGCTCTTTATCCATTCCGTAAGCAGGTGAAACCTCCATTATACAGCCACTTGGAGTCTTTATTTAATATAGTGCTTAGTCATACTAACCAAGAATTACAGGTTGGGGGAACCATTTTGGCAGCAAAGCTTGCTAAAGAGCGAGGATGGGCCATTAATATTGGCGGAGGATTTCATCATTGCTGTGCAGAAAAAGGAGGCGGATTTTGTGCATATGCAGATATTTCGCTTTGCATTCACTTTGCATTTATCCGGTTACATTTTTCAAGGTATATAAAGTCGATTTTATTTGGAATCCCTACATTCTAGTTTGTTTCCTTTTTCTGGAAGAATCACACAGCACATTTGTTTTTAATGTGATTCACAACAATGGCTACATCCACGACTAATGGCAGCGAATGATTTTCACGAATGATTTTCACTATTCAAAAGAAACAAAGGTTATAGAATAACATTCTTGCTCTCTCTCGTTTTTCCTTGCCTCGGAGTCTCAGACCTCCTTCTGAGTACCTCAGTGTAAATAGATTGACATATCTAAACTACCAATGGATCCGGTAAAAGAAGACAATTTATCTGCAGTACCTCCCTCCCTGTAGCCTTAAGAACCAACATATTTGCAAATAGCCCGTATCTGTCAAGGTATATCCTGAGTTTCTTTGTCTGTAAATATGTGCAGGGTGATGATTATTGATCTTGATGCACATCAAGGGAATGGATATGAAAGGGACTTCTCTGATGACCGTATGGCATCCTTATGTTTCCATTTTCCGGCATAAATGGTCTGCCTCGTTATCATTTTTTTCTGATTACATCTCCATCAACAGGAAGAGTCTTTATCCTGGATGTATACAACCCAGACATTTATCCTTATGTAAGATATATACTAGCTAAGTGTTATAATTATAGCAGTAACTCTGTAAAATATTTAGTTATATTCGATGATAGTGGCACATTTACCTTTTGTTATTTTTTCTAGGATTTTGAAGCAAGGAGGTTCATTGATCATAAGGTTGAAGTTGTGGTAAACCTTTAAACCTCTTATCTGGGTGCTGCTACTGAGTTTGTAAAGTTCAAATTTATGTGAGTATATACTCAATTTGTCGACTTCACTATATTTTGCTGTCTTGAATGCTTACAGAGTGGGACTACAACAGACCTGTATTTGAAGAAGTTAGACGAAGCACTAGAGGTATGTGCTTATCGCCATAACATATCCTGTACTGTTTGACTTGACGGAAAATATATTCTTATGTTTTGCTACTTGTAAATGAAAGTGTTACAACTTCTTTATAGGGTGCCTTTATCTGAAAAATTTGGTTTTTTATATGTAAATTATAGGTGGTTGGAAACATGTTTGATCCTGAGCTGCTGGTGTACAATGCTGGTACTGATGTGTTAGAGGGAGATCCACTGGGCGGGTTGATGGTAATGTTATCCTTGGATTTAGTGAATTTCGAGTAGAGAAAGCTTATCTATTACTTACCTGGATCTGCGTTTTCATGCTTGGTTCTTGAATTTTAATGTTCAGGTCAGCCCAAATGGGATCATCAACAGAGATGAGAGGGTGTTCAAGTTTGCCAAGGAAAAGAAGATTCCACTCATCATGGTTACATCAGGTGAAACTAAACTACATATGCTGTTAGATCTTTAATTTCTCTAGAAACAGACTTGGCTATGATACCAAAACTTCTTACTTTCTGGGTTAAACAGTATGATACGTTAGGACTTGAACGCGTATACTGATAGATTTACGGTAATGGGAAGTGATAATATCATTGCCAAGACCTTGTAAACAGGTGTGACTAGGGTTCTCTCGTCCTTTATTATATTACCACGCAAAGTATTTATATTAAATTAGATGCAGTTAATTTTTTAATTAGAAAGCTTACCGATTATATATGCTTGTCTGGGAATTTGAATGTAAGAAGCTAATAAAGATGACTATGTTAAGCTATAAATTACAAAGTTGTGTACACAAGTATCCTTGAAATATTATGATGATATCTGTTTCATAGTGAGTTGGTAAAGAGCAGAGGATCTAGAGCTAAAACTAGAGGCTTAAGTCCTTAGCTCTTTATGTTGCAGGTGGCTATATGAAGTCTAGTGCAAGAGTTATCGCAGATTCGATAGCAAACCTCTCGAAAAAAGGCCTGATTGATTTGGATAGTCCGCCAGTGAGGTGAGCATATGCAATTATTCCTATATACATGTGGAGGAATTGCTGTCCACGGAAACTCTGTGAGTTACTCGTAAATAACCTTGTTTATAGTTATAATCAAGTGTATATGAGAACGCAATATTTGTATCACTTAAACAAATAATATGTAAATATGCTGTATTATAAACTATTGTAAAGTGAAATTATATTACATGACTCTTGTTTACATTGCCCATCCAACCGCAAAATATTTACATTTTAAACTCATATTTGACGTGTTTTACGTATAGAGTGAAATCTGATACATATATATTGTTTTCGATATAAATCTCCAGATGAAGTGAGAAATTAGATGAACAGAAATCTGTTAGAACCCCATTTAACCTCCAGGGTTGTAGTCTTACATCCATAGCACAAAAACCCATTTTCTTTTGACAGGTCAGGTCCTTGAACTTCCTCAAATAAAAGCTTGTATTTTAAAATAAAAATTTATTTTTGACTACGGCAATCTAATTTCACACGAGTTATGTGCTCCAACGTGCAAGCAAATTTCGATGGTAGTTCGAAATAATAAAGAAACAGACCATGTGCCTGCCACCCTTTTGATGGGTCCTCATTAGTGATAGTTATGGCTCCAATAGTAAGGGCATTGTGTTTGCCGTCTCCTAGTCTTTGTTGCCGTCCCCCCAACGTTTAGCTGAAACTCTTATCCCCAACCAGAAACTTTCGTAGAGCTGTCCCAAATCCCAACAATAATTTTATCAAATCTAGGTTTGCCGGAAAATATTATCTCCAATACCCTTCTCACAATGATTCTTGGGAAGAAATTTTGGAACAAACATATGCTTAAAAGAACATATTAAAAGCTCCTCAAGGAAAAAAATGGTCATTCTTTCGCACAAGAGGAGACTAGGAGACTGGTTGTTCGTAGTGGGACGACAGTAAGATAGTAGACCCTATATTGCGCCATCACAATTATCTATAGGTTTAGGACAACACGCAAATACAAAATTAAAGGATGTCTCACTTTTAAAGATGACCAAACATTTTGTAAAAATATCCCATAATTTCTAGTCAAACGACTGCAGGGAGTGTTTTTACGTGCACCATTAGAATCAAGTGATGTCACGACAAATGTCCATCTTTCTCTCTCAAATTAGGGAGTTTCACTTACAGTTTTTGTTTTGAAATCGTTGACTGCTAAATTAGTAGCTAATTGGGCTCATTCAACGCTTAACAAAAAACATTTTTTGTTTTGCCTCATTCGGCAGTTTCATTCAGCCATTTTCAGTAAGCAACAAAAACTTGCTTAGCGACTTTCATTCAGTAGTCATCACCTACTCAACACGTTCACGTTCAATTTATCGTCGAATCGAATCTCGACGATTGCTAAATAATTGCTCCTCGAAAGCGAGGGGTCCATGACCAATGATGAACCTTAGATACACACACACAATACTCCTCTTCATAACAATCCTATATATCCACACAAAATTGTTCCCTCAATTGCTGACTCTCTCTCTTCCTCCTCCTATATATCTCTACAATAAAACAGAGTCAAAATTTCCGGCGAACCACCGCCGGAGAGAAAAAAATGACAAATTACGGCACAATCCCAACCTCAACTTATGGATCTACGTCCACCAATCTAGACTTCATCTCTTCCGCAAAAGACCGTATTCGATCTAACCTCGCAACTCGTCGACCATGGAGATCCCTCTTCCCTGACTTCCACTGTCTCGGTATCCCCCATGGCTTCTCCGATGCGTTGTCTCGCGTTCGCACAAACTTCGCTTACTTCCGTATGAACTACGCTATCATCGTCCTCTTTGTTCTCTTCGTAAGTCTACTCTGGCACCCGATCTCGTTGATCGTGTTCATCGCGATGATGGCTGCTTGGATGTTTCTTTATTTCCTTAGGGACCAGCCGTTGGAGATTCTACATCGCACGATTAATGATCGGATTGTGTTGATTGTGTTATCTGTTGTGACAATTGTGTTATTGTTGTTGACTCATGCGACGTGGGAGATTGTGGGTGCTGTTTGTGTTGGGGTTTTCGTGGTTTTGATTCATGCTGTGTTTAGGAAGACGGAGGATTTGTTTGTTGATGAGGGTGATTTGAATAAGCAACCTTTGGTTTCATCATCTGCGTCTTCGTCGCATTAGAGATGATGATGAATATCTTGGTGGATTCAGGTGTGTTCGTAGTTTGATTGATGTGTATGAGTGTGTGTGTGTGTTTTAGCCAGGGTTATCAAATCATGAAAAATAATTTTATTATTGTTTTGTTTTGATTTGATTTGGTGATTTATGGTTTAGTGATTTAATTCTTTGGTTCATCTTGTTGTAACTTTGTGGAGTTCTTAACAAAATTATTTCAGAATTATTGGCGAAAAGTTGAGTGATTGAGAAGAGAGAAGAAGATATTTTTTTAGAGTAGGTGTCCATTATTTTTATTAGAAAGGGAGAAAAGGGTGGAGACTTTGTGAACTCTTTGTCAAGAATATCTCTAGGAGTTTCCCATAGCTCCGGCTCAGACACTTCGAATGGTTTAGGCTATGCATTTTCCTTTTGAGCAATCAGGTTGATTCAGGTTTGAAATTTATCACCATTTGCCTCACTAATCCCTTCAAGTGAGGTGAAGTTAGGAACTCTGTTTTTCAGGCATGGCTGCTAGGCCAATCCTCGGTAGTTAATGCATCTCAAAACGTTGGAAGGGTGAAAATATGTTGAGGTCAATAGTATACACATTTGTATTCGGTAGTAGTAATTGGTATAAGAATTCTTAATTTCTAGTAATTTTTCTCATTAGCCCCGCTTGTTTCTCTTTATTTGTTTCAAAACCTATGTCCATTTCTAGACGTATCTTGAGTATTGGTGACTTCCAGAATTAGACTGGCATGCTTGCAAGTAGAAGGCAACATGGTGTAAAGCAATCAAGTTTATTCAGAGTACAAATACATTTCCAGTGAGGCGTCCATTATGAGGCGCATCTTGAGCATTGGTCCCTTCATTCGTAATGGATGTTATCTGGATTAAAATGCTTAACCAGAGTTGTATTTAAAAATTAAACATGGAGCAAAATGGTAGGAAGAATAGCACAATTACACTACGTGAATACTTTTACTAGAGAGAGAGTTGTTGGATAACTTTGTTGAGATATCTTTCTCATCTTGCACCGTGCTTCCCTCACAGTTGTTTGCATAACATTACGAATAATGTACATAAAGAAAATTATCACTCAAATTAAAAGCAAATAAATAAATTCATGAACTAATGTTTTGAGGTAACTATTTGCATGTATTAGTTAATCACCTCGTATTTGGTTCTTTTATACCAAGTCATTCAAAACAACATCTAGGGCATTAAAAAAAACTTCCTGGATTTTTGATCTTAAGGGTTTTTTTTAGCGGAACCAGTAGCAACAATTATGTTAGAAGATGGCCCACTGTCTTCAAGTGATGATTGAGCCAAGCATTCTGGTAAAGGTTGGGAGGTAGATGGTGGTTCAGGCGAAGGTTTCAAACCTGATTCCTTCATTATTTTGAATGAATCGAAGTTATAGGTATGAAGGCATCAAAAGTGAACCCTTCAATTGAACGTAATATGTTTGATTTATTAGACTTTAACTCTAAGTTTGATTTTAGTGAGGGAGTGAAAAAGTCATGAATGCAAAAAAAAAAACAAAAAAAAAAAAACAGAGTTCTTAAAGGATTTGGAAGAGATAAAAGTGTTTCTAACTTTCAGAGGAATTGTTTTTTCGAAGTGGAACCTTCGGTGAGATGGTGTGTACTTTTGTTTAAGAGTTGGAAGGCTGAAAATAAGAACTAAGCATAGATAGACAAATCTATCATGTTAATCATAACAGTAATTAACTGATCAGAAGAAATAGAGAATCTACTTCAATTTCATGGGAGGAGTGTAAATCGAACATTTCACTGTGAAAACAATAAACGTTATAGTTTTTTTTTCTCAATAAACCGATCGAAATGTGTCTAGGAATGTTCCATAATTGAATTTTCCCTAGAAAAACTCAATAGAAGCACATATTTTTACATAGAATTCGTATACATCCTTAAGATTTAAAAATAAAAATGATTTTATGACTTATACCTATTAAACTTGAAAACAACATCAAAATGAGCATGTAATTATAAGAAAACACTAAAAATAAATAAATGGTTTATATGGATATACAAATATATAGATGGATGCGAAATCAGTCAACATTGCAAATGCAAATTGGAGAATCAAATTTAAGGAAGGTTGAGAAAAGATCATGAACTTAACCTGCATGTGTTTGAGGTTTTAAATCCATCAAATAAGAAGAAAAAAAAAAAGGAATTTGAAATTGAATCAACAATTTTATTTTTCCTCTATAACCCAAATTTGTTGTATTTATTACACAACACAAAGATTCGATAAATTAGACTTAAAGATGCAAAATTGCAAACCGATCACAAAACCCTCGAAATCAAATATAATTCCACACCTCACATATCTTATTTAGTTGTGAAAATATAATTTGAAGCCCTTCAACAACAAAAGCCAATGATTATCATTCAAAAAATAAAGAACAAATTATAGAGAAAGGGACGGGCAAAGGTTTGAGCATACCTTTGTTCATCATATGATATTTTTCGATTGATATTCAAGTTCTTGAGTTGCAGAAATGAGAAACTGAACGAATTTGAGCGTTTGAAGAAGAAAGAAATTCATCGGTTGGAAACAGGTTTTGAAGGAAATGGGTAAAACACTGTTTATTGGGGGGGGGGGGGGGGGGTCCTTCGCTAAAGGGTGCAATTAGAAGAGGCACGATCGCAAATAAATCTTGTATACGTGTCACTTTATTATTGTTTGGAGGGACCACAAAAAAAAAGTACGCGAACCTCAAACAATGAGTCATTTGCTTAATAGTATAGCTAGATAGATATATGTGCTCTTTTATCACAATTGAACTACTGGTGATGTGCAAAGAATTTGGAAATGGATTTGCATTTATGAACGGTTAAACAAACACCAACATAATTACCAGAAATTTATTTAGGTAACCTATTTATATATCGATTGCATTATTTCCTGGATGATCTATGATGATAGAATAAAGACCTTTATCAGTACCAATATAATTAAGAACAATTGCTCAATGGTGGTTGTACCTCTCCACCTAAAGAGAGGTCACCGGTTAACTTGTCAAGAGCACTGGCATAAAGATGTCATTCCGCAAATATGACAAAAATCCGTTCCACATCTGCATCGAACATTTCGACAACCAGATCGCCGCTCAACAAAGTAATTGCATGTTGGACATCTCTTCCACGCCTTCAACTTTGCCAGTTTTTCAAAAAGAAGGTAGTTACTATCTTTCATCTCCTCTGCAAACTCCTTGCACTGGTAACCAGAGTGCCACGGGACCTTACAAGTGAAACAAAATTGTTTCTTACAATGTGGGCACTCCGATTTTTCGACCCTCCCCCCGCATTCATTCAATATTAATGCCGAGCAACTGGGGTCCGGGCAGTACACCATCTCTAATACTAGAATCTTCGAATCACATAGATTATCGCACCACTTTTCAAACACATCTTTCGAAAGGATTAATTGGCACGAGAGACAATCCAAGAACGCGACGCAATCAGGGTCCGGACATTTAATCTTAGACACGTCATCGAAAACCTTTACCTTGATGTACTTTGCTACACAATCGACACAGAAGTCGTGCTTGCAGCATTCGTTGTTGAATCTCTTGTTTGGTGACATTATCTCTGTACATATCTCACAAATGAAACTTGAAGGAATGCCCAGAAGCAACCGTTGTCTCTTCATTTGAGTGCCACGAACCGCATAACCAGCGATTCCAGACTGATCTAACTCACTATTACTGTACGACATCGATAAAAAATCGTCTCTCTCTCTCTCTCAATGTTACAGGAGGTATAAGAGAATATTAGGGTTTGTAGCAGCAGGAATAAGAGGCACCCATAAACAGTCCTGATATCACAAGATAGCACTGATGATATCTAAAAAGAGTCCTCATCTAGTCTTCTTTCTCTTAATTTTTTCACTCCCACATCTTCGGTAGGGTAAAAACCCTACCAGAGGTCTAGGGTTCGATTCTCACTGGTGGGTTTCGAGGTTAATATTAAGTCTTGCTGGCCTTGTGTCAACGTGCCCGATCTTGTGGTTTGCGGGCAACCGCATGACCTTGAGATCTAGTCAGGAATTGACGGTCTGGCAAGTGGCCCGGAATCTTCTAGTGGGGAAAAAAAAAAAAAACTTCGCGTCGTTTTACACCCTTTGGCTTTGGGTTCTGATGGGTCGTTTGACAATTTTATATGAAATGTATATATAAGATAGTCTACGCTTATATTTATTGACTCTCTTAACATTTCTTCTCTTTAGATTCACAAAGCTATAAGTCAAATTTCCGGAGAAACATTGTCCGAGAATGACAACGTCCGATACAGTTCCAACGTCAACACCCGGATTAACGGGTCCGGAACCTGTCTTAACGTTGAAACAACGGCTGAGATCTACTTTCGGGACTTTACGACCATGGAAAACAATGTTCAACCTCCACTCACTGGGTCACCCTCATAGCTACCGCGAGTGTGTCTCACGATTGGATACAAACCTTGATTACTATCGCATGAATTACACGATCATGGGTGTTGTAGTGATTATCATTCATAGTTTGGTCTGGCATCCGTGGTCGTTATTTGTGTATTTGGTCATGGTATGTGCTTGGTTTGCTTTATATGTCTTGCGCAGGGAGTATTTGACATACGCGTTGTTGACTAATATGACGATGAGTATGGTGGTTTCGGTCGTAGTTGGGTATGTGCTTGTTTTGATTCATGGTGTGCTTAGGAAAACCGAAGTTTTGGTTGTCGAGGAAAAGAAACTGGAGTGACACACAGCCTTGAACTTTTTCTTTCTTTGTTCATCCTCTTTGTATTTGTATCAAATTCGATCTTCATTTTGCTTAAGTTGTCGTTAATTAAATCAAATATTTTGGGTTAAGATCTTGAAAGCTATACTTAGGCTCCACTGCTTAGTGTACTCCACGAAAATGTTTTCCATCACAAACATTTCCAGTGATTCAAACATTTGATAACCATTAGATTCATCGACGAGATGAAAGCTTACCTAATCCAACTGTCTTCAAATGTCTAAACCACCGGAAATGTTTTCCATTATAAATATTTTCTCTGTACCGAGAGGGGCCAATGTGTGATCGTTTCACGGTATTTCACTTGGCAGCAAAACAACTATTCGAATACTACTAGAAACATATTTGCTCCATTGGTAGGGATGATGCTTGTAAAAAATAGAGTTCTTGGAATCAATTCCTATCACAAGCAGTTTCCAGGAAATAAAATTCTCAATTCTTGGTAGGGATGATACTCTACCATCATAAAATAAGGACAATATAATGAATTCTTGGTAGGGATGATACTCTACCATCATAAAATAAGGTTCGTTGACAATATACGTCGATTTATATTAAAAGATGGTTCACTTTTTTTTCTTTCTTCTCTTTAGAGCTCATGAAACTTTAAGTCAAACTTAAGGCGAAACATTGTCCAAGAATGGCAACAATAACAACTATCGTTTCCAACTTCGTGAGTCTCTTATACCGTGGTTTTTTTCCTTTCATATCGTTGTAGTTTGTTCTTCGTGTTGTTATAGTTGTCGCTTATAAAGTGAAATACTTTGGATTAGCTTCATTGACGTAAACTGCGCATATTATTGAAATCTATATTGAGAGAAATTGTATTCGAGTAGGCATTTTGCCTTGAAATCAAATTTGGAGAGAGTTAATCGTAAGAATTATTCGTTTACCACACTAGACAAACCATATATAAGCTTGAGACATTGAAAGTAATCCTTATATTCCGATGTGGAACTAATTTTGATCAACAACGATCTTATAAGCAAAATATAACAATAAGCAAGTAGACAACAATCACGATGGGCCTGGCGATACGAAAATAATAATAAAAGAACAAATTTTCACGTTCCATCACATCTATCATGAGCGTACCAGTCGCATGGCAAAAGGTCGTTCCACACCTGCATCGAACACTAGAGCAACCAGACCGCAGCTCGACAAAATACTTGCACCCTGGACATCTCTTCCATGCCTTTTCCTTTTCTAGTTTACCGAAAATAACGTCATTCGTCTCCTCTTCAAACTTCTTGCAATTATGACCGGAGTGCCATGGAACGTTACACTAGAAACAAAACCACCTCTTACAGTTTGGGCATCTGCATTCGCTGACCCTCTCCCCACATTCGTTCAATATTAACGCCCAGCAGAATTGATATGGGCAGTATGCCCTCTCAGATTGCTGAATTGCCAAATCACAGAGATTGTCACACCACTTTCGAAACACATCTTTCAAAATAATTAATTGGCACGAGAGACAATCCCAGAGCGCGACACAATCTGGGACGGGACATTTAATCGTGGACACATTGTCATAGAGAACCTTTAATTCGATGTACTTGGCTATACAATCGACACAGAAAGTGTGCTTGCAGTTGTTGTTGAATCTCTTGTTTGGAGACACCTTCTCTATGCATATCTTGCAAGTGAAACTTAAAGGAGCACTGGGAGGGAACTGATGTCTCATCACTCGTGCGACAGGAACTCCATTTAAGTCCCTACTGTAATACGACATCGATAAAAATAGTCTCTGTGTGTGTGTCTCTTAAAGGGATTATTAGGGTTTACATAGGGATTGTAGAAGGTATAAGAGGCCTCCCATTAACAGTCCTAATGTCACACAATTGCTACTGACATATCCAAAAGAGTCGTCACTGTTTTCCTCTCTTTACCATTTTCTCTCAGTAATTACTTAGACATTTTAGTTATAAAATCTTTAGTCAAATATGAGAGTTTTAGGAGGATTGATTATCCAAATTTTGTTCAAGATCGAACTAACTGGCAACTTGACTAACTGATGCTATTAGTCGACAAAATAGAAAGAAAAAAAAAAGGAGGAACGTTAAACTCACGATTTTCACTGCCATGCTGGACCAATTCGGACTCCATGAGGAAGCGACTAGCTCACAGGAATTCATTTTGTCAAATTTTGTTAGATAGCATGGCATTTTTGTCGGCATTACATTGCATGATCTAGATGTCGTTTCACTTTCATGAGAGTTGGTATGTTCCACAGTCCACATAACAAATAGCATTGCATGACATTATTGTTATTATTATTATATAACAACGTCGGAGTCAAGTGAATTGTTGTTTTTATTAACGGATAATGATATGATGAAATGTCTCACATTCAAGTTCTCTAGATTGAGAACACTGAGATATTGGTGTAGTGTCACGGACCAACTGAAACACAAGCTTGGTACATGCGGCACTTAAAGCATGTGCCTCAAGTAAGCCTAATTATTCGTCTTCTTTTAATAATCTTTCATCACAATCTCACATAAAATTACATAATATAAGACAACATTCGACTGTACAAAGATTCAATGCAAACTAGCTTTCATTCACTTATCAACACTATTACAAAGCTTAATTCCTTCTCGGGTGTATCGGAGTCATATCTTCTACATAATAGCTACTGAGTAAATAGCTTACAATAAAAATGAAACGTTAAAGTTGAAGACTGTCAATAATCGGCATCAGACCTACATATTTGGGTGCCAGATCTTTGTGTGCTTTGTCGCTTCTGTGTTGAAGGTGGGAGGTCTTGATAAGAACAAGGTCTCCGACATGGAAGGATTTGGTCGCCTCTTCTGATCTGCCCATTTCTTCATTCTGGCGGACGCTTTCTCCAAGAAAGCACGAGCAATATCAGTATTTTTCTGCCATTCCTTTACAAATTGGTAGACTCTCGAAACTTTCCCTTTGTAACCCAAGATCACAGTATGTGGTGAAAGGGGTTGTTGTCCCAATAGTATTTCAGAGAGACTTTTGTTGGTTGAGGAACTCTTCTGCAGATTGAAGAAAAACTACGCTACATCAAGGAGTTTGACCTAGTTCTTCTTATTCGCCCTAATAAAGTGTCGGATATATTCCTCCAACATCGCGTTGAAGCATTCGGTCTGACCATCTGATTGCGGGTGGTTACTGGTTGAGAAGTTGAGAGTGGATCCCAGTAATCTCAACACTTCCTTCCAAAACTTTCTAGTGAATCTTGGATCTCTGTCACTGATAATGTCCTAAGGCACGCCCCAATATTTAACAATGTGCTTCACAAATAGATGGGTTGTTTCATCTGCCGGGCAAATAATTGGAGCTGGAATGAACGTCGCATACTTAGAGAACCTGTCAATGATCACGAGTATGAAACCATATCCTTCAATCTTAGGTAACCCGGAAATAAAGTCCAGAGAAACGCTTTCCCAAGGTCGTGTCGATACCAGAAGTGGATTCAAGCGGTCCAAGTGGTATGTCCCGGTCAACTTTGTCCTGCTAGCAAATGTGAAAAGTCCGCGTATAATCCATTACCTCTTCGCGGTCCTTTGGGCAATAGTAACCTTTGTGCAGTAAGGATAATATTCTCCGCCAACCTGGATGGCTTGCCCAAAAAGTATCACGACACTCCTTTATCAACTCCCATCTTAGTTCTGCAAATCGAGGAACGTAAATCCATTGTCCCTTCATATACAGAAGACCATCTTTTACCCAGAGCCGTTTGGTTTTTTCCTGTTTCACCAAGTTAATGATGACCTGGGTCTGAGGATCCACGGTCAACCCTTTACGGATCTCATCTAGATGGAGCCAGATGATCAGGATCACATGAGTCCCTTCTTAGGCGTAGTCTCTACCAACTGAGTGGTCACTGCACTGAGAAAGTGTAGGGAACCCATATGAGTTTCACCGTCATCACATCCTTGTAGAGTATCATTGGCCCGCTCTCCCTACGACACCGATAGGGCATTCAATGCCGTCTTCTGAGGACATTGATAAAGTTTGTGATTCCCTCCGTAAAGAAAATACTTTAAGTTTCTTGGACGTGCTTGAAACCTGGAAGAGGATGAGGCTCCACCATTATTGCGTGGCCTGTGGTACTCCCTACCGGGATTGGAACTCGAGGCGTCGCTCGTACTTGCTCTACCACTTCTGACTTAGCCTTTAGCCTCCCCTACTTCTAGCTTGGTATCCCCCATTTCTGCCTCTATTGTAACTATTAGAGGATCCATATCTCTGCTGTGACTGGGATGTAGATTGAACCTAAGTCGGTCGACTCTCACCTTGTATAGAAATGCAGTCATTGATGCGCTCAGCGGATGTCATTGCAGATGCCAAATCTTGAACCATTTGCCTTCGCAGTTAATTCTGGAACCACGGCTTTAGACCTTCCAAGAAACAGAACAACTTGTTTTTTCTGATATGTTGCGGATATCCAACATTAGGGCTGAGAACCGCTTGACATACTCACGGATGTTGCCTGTCTGCTTTAGTTGCCTTAAACTCCTCCGAGCAATGAACTCAGCATTCTCAGGCAGGAACTCTGCTTTAGTTGCCTTAAACTCCTCCGAGTAGGGGTAATAAAACCATGGGCAGACCCATTAATCAGGACAGAATACTGAACCGTGGAAATGCACTGATCTATCCACTGGTAGTATCGATTTTAGAATTTATTGTTCCCTGGTCTCTGATTGTGGAAAGTTAGGCATCTTTTAGTATTTAAAATCATAATTTCCGTTTTAAAACCAACACTTGCAAACCGAAAACACTAACATACGCGAAACAGAGACTGTAAGTACGGTGACAGTCGATTACTTGCCCCGAAAACACTATTCACGCGGACGTCGACAATCAAATTGTGGAGCTCATTATGAGAACCTACATTCTTTTGAAGCAAACAGTTGCAAACCAATAACACTAACACATATTATACGCCAAACAAAGACTACAACTACGGTCACATCCGATTAGTTGCCCCGTGAACACTGTCCTCGAGGGCCTCACCGATCATTATCAGCAATGATCGTGAGTTGAGTTACCTTGATGGTATTTTGAATGGCCGTGGCCATGGCCCTAATGATGATGACCAGCGTTGGACTCCTTATTCTCAAGAACATATTTTGAGAGCACCTTGGCCATTCTAGCCAATGGATCGATACTTATCAGAGATTCAACCTGATTTGCTGTCTCATCTTCGATCTCGTATGTGGTGGTCGATTTGATGCACGAATCACAATCTTTCTCAATGATGTGAAAGCTATCCATGTAGAAGCTACATCCTAGCTCAAGATATCCACCCTCGATGAGTCGGACCTCCTTAAGACGTTTATGATGGTCTATCGTCACAACCTTCTTCTTGTAACTAAGCGGTACTGATCCTGATATGTACATGCACGTACAATTTTATTGTCTAGGAGAGTTAAATCGACGTAAGATAATATAGTTAAGCTAATAAAACATATGATTTACCTTCAGGAAATGTAAGATGGAGAACGGTACCAACAGCTCCATCGCCATCCTTAACTATGCTTTCAAAGTCGTCGGGGAGTAACTTGTCTATGAGCTCGGGGAATGTAGGTGAGTTGTAAACGGCCCAAACATCGTCCGCCGGTGCAGCGACCACCAACTCGTTTACTAGCTCCTTCCTCATTTTGTTCCTCTTAATTGATATGGTCTTCTTCTTTTTTTCTGTTCCTCTAATAGTGTTGCTGCAGTATTGGCTATACATAGAAAATCTTAACCTGGGTCGACAAGAAGCTGCATAATCATACAACTGGACAACGTCGTTTTTTCTCCCATACTTGATAGTTGGTACTTGGTTGTGGGTACAGTTGAGTATCATTAAGATCTTAACCGGGGTCAACAAGATAAGGCATAAGGGCAACACAGCAGCCTCCCAAAACTAATTTAAAAAAGGCAATAAGTAATAAAATAATTTTTATAGGCTTTCTATGAGGCTATCTGTAGTCTAGAGAAATATTTGGTCAGCCAACTCTTATATTACGTGGGTACTTTTGATTAAACTCCTCAAAAATACTCTCTATCATAACCATAGAGAGGCTGCAGTGGATGTTCTAATCATACAACTAGACAATGTGACTTTTTCTCAAATACTTGGTAGTTGGTACTTGGTACTTGGTACGTGGTACAGTTAAAAGTATCATTACAGACACCGCAACCATCTACCTTAGAATATAAACAAGAGTTAAACAGTAGATTAGCATCTATCCAAACACTTAATTTAACCAATCCATTTGCATATTAATATGTCTTGTATCAATAAAAGATAGCAACAACTAAATTACATTAAGAGGATCTTTGATTATTAGGTTATGTTCTCTCGTGCTTAGCATGATGATTTAAGGTATTAATCCCCGACTTATTGAAAATTATTACTATTCCATGTGATTCTTGTTAGAAGTCATAACTCAGGTCCCCGAATTATTGAAAATTATTAGTATCCCATGTGATTCTCATTAGAAGTCATAACTCTTAGGTCCCCGAATTATTGAAAATTATTAGTATCCCATGTGATTCTCGTTAGAAGTCATAACTCTTAAGGTCCCCGAATTATTGAAAATAAATACTATCCCATACAATTCTTGTTAGAAGTCACTAGCAATATCATGTGTGTCTACAATAATTTGAAAATTTGTTATATATGTTGGCAATTTTAATATTTCTTGTGGAAAAAAAAGAAAGAGAGTAAGATTTCTTGTAATACTGTTACGCTTAGGTTTATTATTATGCTGCGTACGCTTGAGGTCCGAGGCTTTTTGGTATTTACACTCGAAAATTCAAAACATTGATCATTTGTCAAGAAAGTATTTGTGCATTAGGTTCTTATTATCACAGGAACAATATGAGGTTTGTATTAGTGTACTTGAACCATTAAGGTTTGTAGATTTGATGAAGCATATGAGGGTATGAACATTGTAAGGTCTGAGTAAGGCGGTAGGAGTCGCAAAGACGGAGAGAAGGGAGGAAAATAAATGAGGATTAGGAAGAAAGAGACTTGCGCAGAAATGTTAGTGTTTTTACTTGAAATTTTACTGGTTTATTCTGTCACGAAGCCATGGCCTATCTAAAAATATAATCACATCCTAAAACTCATTTATTGACATTTGATTTAAAGAAACAATGAACATCAAAATAAAATTGAATGAACACGCATGCGATGAGAAACTTGAAATTTATTTATAGTTGCTCTTGCTCGCTAAAATGAAAGGATAACAGTTAGAGACTTACAATTGTGAAGATAATGGCAATTTAGTTTAGTTACTTCTAATATACAAAGATATGTACGCCGATATATCACTTCATTTTGTAAATCATTAGTATAATTTTTACTATATATATGAGACCTAAAAAATATTGCTTTACAAATATTGCAACACTAATTATATAAGGTAGTATAGTTACTGGAATCCAATATTTCTTGACGTCCGTCACCTTCTCTGAAAATTGAAGGATTTGATGGCATAAGCAAAAATCACTGCAAACATCGCGCAGAAAAAAACCACCATCAAACCAGCAATACCCATGTAATCATGCCTAAAACCAAGCATATTTCTGAGAAGTTGTCTTATCTCAATTGAGTTAACGCCATCTGAAAGCTTCACCGTAGTATTCACATCACCAAATTGGGATGTCATAAGGCTATTCAAACTCCAGGCTACGGGGCTGGCCCAATAATACCATCTCCACCATATAGGGATCCTCAGCAAAGTAAAGCAGACTCTTTTAAGTAAAGCATCTCCGACATTAATCGGACAATAGGTTTGACTTTTTGAGAGATGGCATATGGTTCAATATCTATTTGGCTTGTAATGTGATATTTTAATTTTGAAGCCCATTGTACCGTCGAAGTAGGCTTGCACCCCTGACATTTTCTAATGAAAGTGCTAAAATGGTATTGGTAAGAGCAATTTCAAAGTTGAAAACTTCAGGGTGCAGCCTAGTTCTATATATGAATCCACAAGTAGAAAAGCCATATGTGTCATTTGTTTACCTTAGGAGGAATCATGAACCCGCTGAAGAGATTCCACAGCGTATAAAATGGAGCATAAATAATTGCTGCCACGTTATGATTAGGCGTGATTGCGGTCATCGTCATCCCAAACAATGTGAAGTGCAATACTGTGAAGTACATAAAGAATATGTACCGACTGAACTTTATAAGGTCCCACTCAAATGATGTCATTGAGTAGAACATGGTGATGTATATAACTGACTGGACGAAAACATAAGGGAACTCCATGGCTACCTGGACAAAAGATTGAAAATTTGATCATAAATGGAACAAAAGATACTAACACATTTCTAGAGACAGGAAAACGTGTCTCGAGTCTATTGACGTATAGTGTAATTGAGATACACGTCTTAAGCATCTAAAGGATTATGAGTGGCCGCAGAAAAACAAGATGCCTGTCTTCTCACTACTTTAGAAACCTTAAAATTAACTTTCCAAATAGACATATTTACAAGTTATTAGGAAAAAAGGAAACCTGGGCGAAGGCGAATGGTAGAGCATAATACATCTCCGCTGCCCTCTCTCTATAAGAAACAAATCTTTCGACAGAAACTACAGGTTGAACTACCGAGGAATTGGTAACTCCAAGGAACAGTACTACTGCATACATACATAGAACCCATGGCATTAAATATATCTTGTTGGGTCTCTCTCCAAAATTAAGTAAAACCAATCAAAATATTGAATTTAGGCATGTCAAAGCAAATAAGCATGTTTACACAAGACTTTAGAAGCCCTAGGCATAGATTGTGCAAGCTACCTAATTTAGTACAATTTAGTCAGGTACACCTAAAGTAGAATACCAATCACATTTCTTCAAAAACAAAAGAAAGGGATCAACCCAGGTAACAATTAAAATAAAGTATTCTAATTTATATCCTTTCATTTTGACAAAAAAAAACTGTATTGGGGATGAGTCAATAAGAAGAAAAAAAATACTCTTGAGGAATTCACATATGGTATTGTTGAAAGAAGAGACCTTTTTGATCCAAATCTCTAAGCAATGGTTCCAAACATGCAAGAGATGATGACAGTGTAGAAGAATCGGACAGTAGTGTATTGCGAATTTCTTCAGTACGATAGATTTTGCTTCCACAGAAGCAAGAAACTGATCCAGAAATGACTTGGAGTACTTGGCTGAAAAGCTCAAATCTTTTGAATCACTACTTAGTTTGCTTAGTGTCTCAATCAACTGTATATTTTGCCTGAAGAAGATAGCACAATTAGTCTAAAGGAAAGCATGCACAGGTGTGAACCTACCAAAATCCACTAGAAATATCTTACGTACTGAAATAGACGAGATCTCCAGTAAACTTCGGCAAAATCAACACCCAAACGACTTTCTTTAGACGAAGACGTGACCTCTAACATCTATGCAGCTAGGTTACTAGTAAGCCGCAACACAGTAGAGAACGACCGTTCTTCCCCAAATGTCCCCTCCTCTAAGAATCACTAACAACATCCCTAAATCAAGTTAATTCTATTTCATAATATCCCTAAACGAAAGTAAAGAACAAATATTTCGTGTACTGTTTTTTTCCGGAAGTAGTACTAATTTTGATAAATATACAGTAAACAGACAGCGATCACTGACGGTAAGAAAGATAAAAAGAAAAAGAAATTTTTTTTAGGTGTCTTAAAGTCCATGAGCATGCCTCTCATGCACGGGCAAAATGACATCATCCCGCAAGCATGGCAAAATGTTGTTCCACGCATGCAGCGAACCCTTGAGCAACCAGACCGCAGCTCGACAAAGTAATTGCATATTTTGGTCGTTAGACGCCCATTCGGGTTCTCTAGGGTCGTTGGCATTTTATATCAAAGCATATATAAGATGGCCTACGTTAATTTATTGATTCTCTCATATTTTTCTCTTTAGATTCAAATTTCCGGCGAAACATTGTCCTAGAATGACAACATCCGATACAGTTCCAGGCTTCCAGCATCAACACCTGGATCAACGGATTCGGAACCCGTCTTAACGGTGAAACAACGGCTGAAATCTACTTTCGGGACTCTATGACCATGGAAAACAATGTTCACCTTCCATTCATTGAGTCTCCCTCATAGCTACCGCAAGTGTGTATCACGATTGAATATTAACCTTGATTACTTTCGCATGAATTACACGATCATGGGTATTCTGGTGATTGTCATTCATAGCTTGCTCTGGCATCCATGGTCACTATTTATGTATGCGATCATGGTATGTGTTTGGTTGGTTTAATATATCTTGCGAAGGGAGTACTTGACATACTCGTTGTTGACTAATTTGGCGAATAATATGGTGGTTTCGGTCGAAATTGTGTAAGTGTTTGTTTTGATTCATGGCATGCTTAGGAAAACAGAGGATTTGGTTGGTGAGGAGAAGAAGTTGGATTGACAACCTTCAACTTTTTAGATCAACATATTGCGAAAATAATGGTTTTTTTTTCCTTTTTGTTCAGACTCTTTATATTTGTATCAAATTTGATCTTGGATTAGCTGCATTGAATTAAGTACAGGCCTACAGGCTACAGGTTAAGATGCAGGATCTGAAATCTATACTTAGGTTCCACTTGGTACACAAGAAATGTTTTCCGTCACATTCAATATTTGCTAACCATTAGATTCATGGACGAGAGGGAGCTTACCTAATGCAACGGTCAATATATGTCTAAATCACCACAAATGTTTTCGATCACAAACAGTTTCGGTGTACAAGGCAGAGCCTTAGAGAAACTGTATTCGAGTAGCTATTCTTGCCTTAAAATCAAATTTGGAGAAAGTTTCATTGGTACAGAATTGTCCATTTGCCACACCGGACTATCTAAAACCGAAATGCTAAAAAGTAATTGTGGCTATACCAATGAGAGCTTCTTCTGATGGCAGGGCTAGTGTTTGGAAACATATTATATCCGTCTTTGCTTGCTTCAAGTTCAGACACTCATTTTCAAGAAATTCATTTCTTTTGCATGTGTTTGATATGGTTTATACAGAATGCTTGACTGTTGATAAATGTATTTGCTATAGTGTGTGTAACACTGATTGAATGAAAAACAACAAATACTAATGTCGTGCAAAAAAATATATGGTAAACCAGTACCAACTAATACAGTGCCCAAACTCTAAACTTATCTTTGTAATTTTGAGTTTGCTAAGAAAAAAATACCAAAGTCATATGCATGATGCATCAGTACTCAAATTTGCATTAAAGCATTCATAATGAATAAAATGCCAAAGAAGGTTTTCATTATACACATCGAAATGTTGGAGGAAACTGAAAATTTTACTAGAAGGTGCATTGAGACCGACATAATGGATACAGACAAATACTTCAAATACGTTTCCAGAGGTCTAAAACAAATTGATATTTTTTGCCAACTTTTTAGTAGTCAGCCTTACTATGTTCATAGTTTTTTTCTTCTTCTAATTTGTTTATTTAATACGGCTACGATTTTTTTTTTGTCAGAATGTTTAAAATGATATATAACAAGTAGCTCAAGGTTTGTGCAAGATTCTGCTGAGGAGGATATGGATCAGGTTGCTTGTAGTTAGAGAAACATGTTTTACTTACATACACAAAAGTGATCCACTAAATTTTATTAAGCTTTTTAAATGGACTCTAGAACCTGCGGATGCCTGTTCTATAATGCTTTGGCATCTCCATGCCAACATATCTACCTAGACCTATAGGTACAACTTTTTTTGATACCTAAAGTGCCAAAGGAAAATAGTTAACATATCTCCCCAAATGATCATGCATATGATTCGGATTAGCATGAATCAAATGTGCTTACTATCATCAAGAACTAGATAGAATTCTCTTTGGGGGATATCTACTTTCCTTTATTTCATGTCATCTCTTCTCTCCCTCTGTTTTGTACTCTTTGGTCCCCTCAAAAATGGCGCTCTCTGAGTTTCCCTTGACGGCTCAACCCTCTATCCCTTCCTCCTTTAAATGTCCCACTCAACCATTTTCTAGGATAATCTAGTTTACAATAAAGGTTTACTGGCCATGGCCAAGGCCCAGGCAAACACAATTCTAAGGCAAAACATTTCACCCTCAAAGACACAAATTTAGTAATTGTAAACTTTCTCATTGACAATAGTATGTATTTAACAATGACTAAATTTGATCATAGATAGAGATTACATACATGCATTCGTAGATTACAATCTCTACCATGACTGAATCATCTTAAATGACTCTAACAAGTAAGAACAAAGAATTACCAAATTAAGAGCTCGGCTTTTTGCAACAATTCACCGAAGAACTGCAATGAAACACACGGAAATCACATTTTGGCGACACCGACTGTAAAAGTAGCCGTGCGGTCCCTTCTTGTTGAACTGCCACTCCTTCCTTCTCAACTAATGCGGCCGCTACAATGCTACTATATTTCCCTCCACCGCTTGCCACAAATGCAATTACCGCTGCCTGTACCGGCCCCAAGCTAGGATTATAGGCCGCAGACTCCATATACGATCCTTTATACACTTTTCCCTCAGAATCCATTAATGCCACCCCCGACGGGCACCCGCTATATGGTGAATGTGAATTATTAGTTGCCTCTAGCGCCGCGGATTTCAACAAATCATGAACACCACCATTCAAATTCCCATTACAATGGATCGTATGATTGGAATTAACATTGTCGAGAACCAATCCATTATGATGAGGCTCTAACAACAAAGGGACATCCTTATCAAGGAGATCATCAGGACCAAACCTATGAGGAAGAAAATACGATATCGGCCTAAACACCTCGTCTTCTTCACTATCTCCACCGTTCTCCGTGGACGTAATCAAAATCTTAATCTCCTTCGCCCCGCGAAGCTCTTGAAGGAACTGGCGACAATGTCCACACGGGGCAGACGATACAGCGATGAACTTAAGCTGAGTCTCCCCATTAATCGCCGCGTTAGTAATCAAAAACTGCTCAGCGTGAACAGAGTGATGAAGGGGTAACCCCGGGAACTCAAGGTTTCCGCCGAGGAAGATACGCCCATCAGATCCCAACCCAACAGTCCCAACATGGTATTTGGAGATTGGGGGTCTAGCTAGTTTCTGGGCAGATTTAACTAAAGAAGGTAAGAGTTGAAGAACAGAGAGACCTGAGTCTTTCGCCATTGATGCCACCTTATCTGCATCGATTACGAAAAGGGGTTGCTCCATTTGATTAGAAATTAAGAGGGGTTGATTGGATTGAGGTTAATTGAAATGGGTGTTTTGTTGATTTTGATTTGGGGGTCTGATTTGAGAGAGAGAGAGAGAGAGAGAGAGAGACTGTTTTATTTCCCTGAAATTAGGAAGAGAAGAGAGAAGAAGGGGATTTGAATAATTGTGAGAGGTTGTCCTTATAAAGAAAGAAGAGAGGAAGTTTTGGAGAAAGAGAACCAAATTGGTGGATCAATTCAATTCAAGGGTCTTTATCCAACCATTTGTTTTTTGGGAATCAATACTAATTTTCTTCCTCACCAGTCATCAAAGTCGTGACAATTTGTTAATGAATCAATTAGTTGAAATTTGAAAGGGTGCAAAGTTGAAGATAAGTGAGGAATCCGTCCAAGCTCTATCATCTGATTTCCCTAAAAGCATCTACACATGAAAATGGATGCATGCAACCACCTATCTTTCCTAAATGCATCTCTATATCATCAAGCTCACATGGAAATCATGCGTAAATAATAGAAAAACCAATTCAAAGACAATGCCTTCATTATAAACCATTTAATACAAATTTCAATGACCCTACGGGGGATCAGTAAGGCAAATGGCCATGAAGTCATGAACCATAAGCCCATATCACCCTCATCAGTAAAAAAACATTATAATAAACAGACTAATACGGAAACCATAATCTGCAAAACTAAATCCAAATACTCGTATACCAGGATTAAGCATTTCTGACTACCACAGCAGAATGAACAGTTATGACATAAAATCTGTTGGAAATTGGAATAACAGTAATAAGATCATTCATTACAGAAATAATCCTAGACAAAACTGTTGTTCTCAAGATGATTGATAAACTACGACAATAAAAAGGTGAAATTGGGCAGCAGGGGGATTTAATCTTCTTCTTCAGCCTCGTTCTCAGCAATATTAAAGTATCGTAGCTCGTAGATGTTGCGGTCTTTGTTGGATGATATGACTCGCAGCCAATCCCTCACATTGTGCTTTTTCAAGTACTTCTTAGTCAGATACTTCAAATACCTATTGAAATCCAAGTAAGAGATACCAGTAAATCAAATGTAAACGCAAATAACTTTGTATGGGAATAAGAGACAAAAAAATATGTTGTACTTGTATCTTAGCCATAAACTTTGAATTACAGAAGCTATACATTTGAAAACATCATAAGAAACATATTTTGTAGGACCTCGAGATGAGGAAAATCTTCTGTGAATTCATAGAATGGCCAGACTAGATAAAGAGAGGAAACACACTTCACAGGTTGCTATCACTAATCAAAAGTAAAAAAATCGGGAACCATTAAAGAGAAATTGTTAGAGACCTAACATTTAATATCTCGGGATCCATCAATCTTTCTCCTATCAAACTGTGATAAAGTGGCAGTGCCATTACTCATCTCCTTGTGATCCATCTCCGTTCAGTCACAGGTCTTCATATCAAATGTTGGCAATTATCATCTAAATTTCTATATTAGACATGTGTTATGTGTTCAACCAGTAAATGAGACACCATAGGAGCTATGAGATATAAGAGAGCAAGTCATAGGAGACCCAAAATGAAGACATAACATATGTACTGCCCTAAACTAGTCTTATAGCAAAGAATAATGACTAAGAGTTTGCTTCAAAAAGTAACAAGGAGAGCGATATAAAATAAAATTTAGGTGCACTGGATACAATAGCATCTTGTGAACCCTATCTTGGACATTCTACCTGCAACACTGATGTCTAGAATTCGCACTAAAATGTCTGAAGTACATAATGGATTTTTACTTTTTACCTATAGAAATTATTAGTGTCTCAGAGTGATACAAACTTCTGTTCTCTCAAACTTAGGGAAATTATATTGGTGTGCTAAAAGATCTAAAGTTTCGATCTCCCAACCTTAGTTGAGCGACATTTGTTCCAGAGAGGGAAGACCTAAAGCACCATCTGGTTACACAAGTGATCACGCATTATTATAATAAGAAAAAAACTAACCCAACCAATATTAGTTATATCCCCTACGATGACTGAACAGAGATGAATCACAAGAAGATGACCAACATTCAACCATCGCCGGTGTTACAACTAGCATGGGTTGGATTAGTTTTTGCTTCTTGATATCAGAAGATTTGTCTTATAATAGCTACTAGTATTACTAGAGGTACGCACTCGCTTCTTTAGCATATAGATTTAGATATTCAGTTCTTCGCCAACTCTAGCATTACTTTTCATTTTGACTATGACACTCCCACTATATCACAATTTGATAGGAAAAAGATTGATGGATCCACAGATATCAAATGTTAGGTCTCTAACAGTTTCTGTTTGATGGTTAACGATTTTTTTTATCAAAGACGGATATACTGATGACTCCATCATTGATGACTGAATGAGGATTCCGAAAAGTGTTCAGTATCAGCACGGCGAGTTGAAATTACTTCAACTGAAACAAAATCAGTACTGGCTTTTTCTCCCTAACGCTAGTTTTTATGCTAGCAGTAGTTTATGCTACCAGGAGTGTGAAACTTGCTCTCACTACCTGCTAAAATTAAATTTCCAGGAAAAGGGTATAAAACAGATGCAGTTATGGTTTGTATGACAACAACTTGTAGTTAATTCTCCATCTCGCATATTCTACCTTGAAGGCTTAACTAGACAACGAAGAAGTCTTAACTTTCTTTAGCGATTGGAGATTTATTATTAAAGAAGGTTTTGCTAATGAATCAATCATTGATAACTTCAAGCTGCAAGTCACAGATGTCCTAGATTTTCGGTAACTCTTGCCATTTTTCATCTCCAGCAGCGGTTTTCTTTTGAACTTTTTAGGTCGGGCTGATTTGGATGTGCTCCTTCACGTCTACTGATGAGCTTGTTGAGCTTTTCCCCGCTAGGGCTCTCAGAAGGTTTCAGACGAGGATGCCCTGGTTTCGGTGCTACCCAGCATCCAGTTTCATTCCTCTCAAGTGAGAGAGAGAGAGAGAGAGAGAGAGGTATTATTTATGTGCTCACATTGGAAAATTATCTTGGTGGCCCGGAATATCTAAAGTTTTAATCTCTCAACCTTAGTTGTGCAACATTTGTCACAGAGGACGGGGAAGACCTTAAGGCACCATCTGGTTACACAAGTGATCACGCATCATTATAAGAAGAAAAAACTAACCCAACCAATATTAGTTATATCCACTACGGTGACTGAACAGAGATGAATCACAAGGAGAAGACCACCATTCAGCCATCATGGTTGTCACAACTAGCATGGATTGGATTAGTTTTTGAGCCTTGATATCAGAAGATTCTTCTTATGATAGCTAGTAAGCACTCTCTTCTTTAACGTCTAGATTTTAGATATCCACTTCTTCGCCAACTCTAGCATTACTTTTCATTTTGACTAATGGCACTGCCACTTCAGCACAATTTGATAGGAAAAAGATTGATGTATCAATAGATATCAAATGTTAGGTCTCTAACTGATTGGTTGGATGACAACAGTCCCAAATGAGAAAGGAACCTAAAGCCACAGCTGGTACAAAATTTATAGTGTCATATATAAGAAGTTAATCGAACTAATCTTAGTCGTCACCCCCATGATGGCTGAACGGTGGGGATACAACTGATTGTCGTTTGACCATCATGGGGATACAAATAACATGAGTTTGATAAACTGCTTTTACAGGATGCGCTTCAATTTTTGTACCACAAGGGCTTCAATTCAACTCTTATTTTGGGACACGTGCTAACCAACAAAGATCAAAATATAAAATTATGATTTTTACAGATATATAAAAAAGAATCCAATAAAGCTGTGATGGTATGGCAGACTAAATAATTGAAATGAGATATAATTCTAGAATTTGTGGAGTTGTAGGAATAAAAAATATAGCGACAAAGAAAGAAAGAGCGTACAGGCTATCAGAAGAATTACCTTGTGATATTAGGACTCTGAGATTTTGTATAACGATGTACTACGACTAATATAACGAAATTTCATATCTCCTGAGCCGTCACAATAACTTTCAAAGTTGAAGAGTAAAGGATTTCGAAGAGAAGACTGGTTTTACGGAGTAGACTCAATGCTTGATTTGTTTCAGTTTCTTACTTATGTTCATCACTGTGTCACTCAAATTCTTGAAGGAGCAGGAAGCTCACTTCAAGCTACCAGGAGTGTGAAACTTGCTCTCTCACTACCTACTAAAATTAAGTTTCCAGGAAAAGGGTATAAAACAGATGCAGTTATAATTTGAACGACAACAACTCTTAGCTAATTCTCCATCTCGCATATTCTACCTTGAAGACTTTAACTAGACAACGAAGAAGTCTTAACTTTCTTTAGCGATTGGAGATTTCTTATTAAAGAAGGTTTTGCTAATGACTCATCATTGATAACTTGAATAGGGGGTTCCGAAAATGGTTCAAAAACAGGGTACTGGGTCGAAACTACTTCTGACGAAACAAAAATTGGCTCTGTTTTTTTTCTTTCTAGTAGTAGTTTTGCATCTCTTCAAACTAACATAACCATTAAACACTACTACAACTTAAACCAGCACAAAACCTACTGATCCCACAATCTAACCTCATAAGTACCTCAGAGATACTGTGCAGAAACCATCTTCAACAGTGTTATTAATCGAAAATTTACTTATAAATGAGATTACAGAGCAACCCCAGTAAAGCAAAATCACAGAAAATAAGGAATGGGTTTGAGAAATATGTACCTCTTAGAGAAAGGGTTGTCCGAGTTGACAGTGATCTTGCTCTTATCACGAGTGACTGTGATTGAATCACCGAGAGCACCAGCTTTGCCCCCAACTTTGATTCTCTCCTGGAAGAACTTCTCGAGAGAAGCGATGTCCATGATCTTGTCCTCGACTGGCTTCGTGCAATCGATCACGAAGGTTGCTCCCTTCTTCTTACCTCCCTTTGGTGCACCCATCTTCTTCTTCGTTGTGGTGGAGCTCATTCTCGTTGTTTTGGTTTGCTGCGGCTCAAATTAGGGTTTCTCTGCAAATGATTTGGGTTTTTGTGTTTTTATAAATGAGCCCTAATTGCAATTTGGGCTTTAAATGATGTGGGCTCTTGAATGGGTTGATGGGTTCGTCTCCAACTGAGAGTCTGAGACCAAATGAGCAATGCTAGGCTCAAAAATGCTCCTGCGAGGCGTGTTTCGATGTATTATTAGGCGAGGCGAGGCGAGAACCAGGCGCACCTAAGTTTTAACCTCTACGGTTCATCTTATGAATAAATTGGAAGGGATTTATTTATGTACAAAATTAATAGACATAGACTGTGTTGTGTTCTAGACATGTATCTCAAAATACTTTGTGAGTTTCACAATTTCTCGCCTTGAAGGTACTGGGTACATATGACATTATAACTGCATCGTTGATTGCTCTCGCCTTCTTTTGTCGTAGAAGTCCTAAATGTATCATACCTTAATAAGAGAAGTTTGGATATCAATAAGAACCCCACGATGAGTATCTACAAGTTCGGAGATGGCACATAGATGGTCAGCCAAGGTTTGATCTACTTTGGGGATAACAGGTAAGCCACGTTCGTGTCTAATACGTGGGTGTTTAATCTGGGATTGTCTAATATGTATCTCTACCAAGTAAATCGGTTCCAAAAGCTTTGGAGTTGCCGATAATAAACTTAATAAAGCTACTTGACTAACAATCTTGTCCAAGCACGAGGACTCAGAAGATTTCTTCACGTCGACAATCCTAAATTTCACATTACGGATGGGCTCCTTGCAGAGTGGTCCAAATTTTGCTGCAAACACCAACCTGTACAAAATAGAAAAATCAGACACAAACCAAACCTGATTTAATAATGAACCTAATATGAACATTGATTAAACATCGAGTAAGAAGGTAAAATTTATTTTACCCCGGAACAATATCGTCGGCATCCAACAAGTTTTCCTCAACTGCATCATGTTCAATTCCTTCGTCTTTATCCGGCAAGTAATCATCGGTAATGTGAAATTTAGGATTTAATAAATACACGTACAGTCCTGCCGACTTTAATTGTTCCACAGTAAACTCTACCAAGGGAACCAATTACAGGGCAATCGGACTCGTAATCGGAACTGAGATAACTTTTAGTCACATTTATAAAAACAGGCCCAGAGGGATTACAATCTCGCATTGCACTAAAAACTGAAGAGTCGGGAAGTTCAGTAAATATGTGCTTGACTTTGGTACTTGCCGCTTCTTTGGCTGATGGTATGTGATGAACAAGCATATCGGTGAATCCCGAGGCAGACCCAAATTTGTTTCTACAATCCGTACTTATTCTTATCTTACATGGGAAATAAAAACAATTGTCTATCCAATTTTTGTTCTGTTCTGCAAGACTTTCCTTGTATATCTTATACAGAGGTTTAAGGATCAGCTCCACAAAAGATATATCCCCTCCACTTAATGGAGGCTCATTCTGGATGGTTTTGGTATCTGAATGATAGTACAGATCTCCCCACAGACAAGATGCAAATTCTGAAGCGTCAAGTGGAATCTTCTCAAGCTCAACATGCACCTTCGCAAATGATTGCAATGTAAAGGACCATTGTGCTATTCCACTTGCAAAACATACGTTCTCAGCCACTGGATCCATGGTCTTCACAACTCCAGAAGAGAATAAGGCTATGTGCTTATTAATGACTTCTAGTATATGCTGTAATCTTAGATAAGCTTCATTTTCCGACAGTGCAAGCTCAGTTATGAGTCTGTCAACCTTGAAAGTGAAAAAAGAGAGGCATTTATAAGGGCATTTATAAATACAAGATGGGAAACTAAGAAGATAAAAAACGCATTTTGAAAGTATACCTTCGTGATAACAACGACAATAGGAAGCCCTTCCTGGATGGCATGACGGATAGATCTTTCTGTATTCATCTGAACATTCAAATAAATTTAAGCAAACAGTGTATGTTACATATTTATCCTCCTCGAATCTTTGTTCAAACTTTAAACTTAATGAAGTAGATACATATTCATGCGGTGACTGTGTGATGAAACTTTAGATAAAAATACAGATGGGAGTTTTGGTATTAACATCAAATTTGTGCACGAAAAATCTAATCTAAGGATGCAATTACACATGAACTAAAAGATAGAAATAAACATAATTTTCACAGAAGACACATTGATATTATGCAAACATCCGTCTGTATACATACGCATATAGAGCAAAACGAGAAACAATCGAGTGAGAGGCACATACCATAACTCCATCAGCTGCATCGACGATTAATACAACACCATCAGCAACCCTAAGAGCAGCGCTCATTTCATCTGAGAAATCGACATGACCAGGAGTATCCATAATGTTGCACAAATACGATTTTCCGCTACCATCTTTTAGAGGTAGTGACACAGGCATTGCTTTGATCGACTGGCCTCTACGCTCCTCGTCTGCCCTAGTATCAGTATACCGAGCGTGCTTATCCTCACCTAGCGAATAAGTTCTAATTTGAAGCCCGTAATCCACTAACATGTCCATGAATATTGTCTTGCCATGCTGGAAGTTCCCGACTAGAGCAACGTTACGAATCAAAGACGGATTTGACATTAAATCCAACATAGATTGGGTAGAAATGTAAGTCTTTGAGCCCTCCACCCCAAGCTCATACTGGACCTGGCCAACGAGCTTATAACTACTAGACCACAGTTTACAAAATGGGACTTCCTCTTTTATAATTTGTACTTGACTATTTAAAGCATTTATCTCTCCTTCAGTTATTGGTTCTTCGTCGGACTCGTTTTCTCCTTGGAGAATAGGATTGCCATATCTGTCTATGTGACTACCAAAGTCATCGTAGTCTTCGTCCAACTCCATGACTGTTTTCAGAACTAAAAATTTAGGGTTTGGTCTATAAATCAAAATGGTATCTGAATTATAACTAAAGATCTTACAAAAAAATGTCATACAGATAGGAAACGAAGTAGTAACAGCACATGCAATTTCTCAGGGTATTGGGGTCCGATTCTAAGGTATTTACAACAAAATCGTTACCAAAATCTTTTGCAATCTTTAAACGTTTACCTCTACGAAGTTCTGGGTCTGTATCATGAAAATCAACAGCTCTAGGAACATTTACTTGAGGTACATTAGGGGTCGAAGACGTAGAAGGTTGAGAACCCCCACTACCACCCCCACTGTCCCTCAGTAAGTAGGGAAACTTGTCCTCATAGAAATCAACATCTAGTGATTCAATTATTATATTATCCTTAATATCAAGAAACCTATAGGCTTTACTGTTTATAGCATAACCAATGAAAATGCATTCTAAAGCTCTACTGGCTAGTTTGGTCCGTTTAGGATCAGGTTTACGAACATAGGCTAAACAACCCCAAACCTTAAAATAGCTAACATTAGGTTTTATTTTTCTCCAAATTTCATAAGGTGATAATTCAGATGTGATATGAGGAATACGGTTTAAAACATTATTACGGATATTATCAAAATTCTTGGTGAGATTTTTAAGAAATAGATTTTTTTATTTTTTATTTTTTATTTTTATCGGAATTCTCAATGTTTAAATAGCCAAAAACAAATTGTACACTCCTTATTAGTAAGCAAGTAACATAAGGCACCGGAAGCACATAATTGCAAAACACAAATTCTGATTTTGCAGATAACTGACTTATTTTGTAATAATATTAATACAACATAGAGATTACATCATTACAAGTCTTTGAGAAAGGTATACGATGTATTCATGTTTTGAAGAAAGATAAGGTAGGTATAAAATGTTAAAATGCGATATACTTACAGATTTACATTCAGCATGAAAGATGATAATAAATACAGGTGTTTTTGTTACCTCATCCAAGTCCAATTATCCATAAATATTGTACATCACAGTGGGGCAACTATAATGAAATTGCCAATTATTCAAGACTTAAAAGGCACAAGGCTTCTTCCTCTCTGGAAAAAAGAGACTAGCTAAGCATAATTTTGCACCGTCAATATTCTTTCTTACAATCGAAATATGGAATGATTAAAACTCAGAGACCATTCCAATTAGTGACTTCACCGGTCCCAGATTCCCAAAGAAATGATTTGACCACTGAGAATCCCTCCTTTTGTTTATGTATTTCTTGTACAACAAGAACAAATGGGGACATCTTTGCCTACACTTTTTTTTCGCTAAATGAGAAAATTTATGACTGAGTTTTGGAAACAAATGGGGATCCAGGATCTTGAAAAGAAGAAAAATTACAAGTTGTAATCAAAAATCAAAACCTCAATATTCATTGAAGTGGTTGCAATATCATATCCTTTATAGCTATTAGACCAATATTCGAAACCAGTGAGTAGAGCTGCTCTGGAAGTCCATTCACATTTGGCTGAAACTTTTTCCGGTAGGAAAATCCAGGGGCGCCAGTAGTAATTGTAGAGACGTACCCCTTCCGCCTAATTTTTTTTAGAACTACATATATAAGTGAACTGAAATAGATGTACCGTCATTATCATTGCACAAGTTTGCAGAAGTAAGGCCTTGTGAGCAAACACAGCAGGAGCTTTGAGGAGTTCCCTCAAATCCTGTAAGAAATCAGAAGTTGTTTTCTCACAAATAACCATCACTGCCTGAAACTGGCAACGTCGTTCTGTAATGATTTTTTTTTTTTTTCGTTCTTCAAGGAAGGAAGCTGGAGTTAGGCTAGAAACCTCCACCAGATTAATTAAAATGTAGAAAATTATACAATAGGAAAGGGGAAAACTCCCAAAAAATCTGCCTTGCAAATATTGGCTAATTCAAGGGGAATACACAAGGAAAAGAAAAGCGTTTCTGTGATAGTCAGAACTTAGTATAAGCGTTTCTGTAATTGGTTCCCTTGGTAGAGTTTTCTTACATAGATCAACATTGTGAGAATACAAATATATTTGTGAAGAAACAAAGAGCATTAAGTGCAATTTATGTACCTCCTAAACCATAGACTTTACCAAGAATCGCGCTTTGATTGTTCAATAATCAATTAGGATGGAAGAGTATTAAGTGCAATTTACTTGTTAAACTAAAAATCACTTTTGATACCATCTTTTGAAACCATGTCAAAACAACTATTCTCTATTTTCTGGGGATTGAAAGAGAAACGAAATTAAAAAGCTTGAGAAACCTGGAGAACAAGTCTTACGTTGTCCTTGCCTTGGACCAAAAAAAATGAGCGGGGTAGCCATCCCATGGGTTAGTTGTTCATTTCCCATTAATACATTGAATCTAAAGGTAAGGCAAAGATTAGCAAGTTTTTTCGGAAGTCAACGGATCCCTCCTCCGGTAGGGATGAGAAAAGTAGAAGGCTTGAATGTTGAAAAATGATGGAAGAATAAGAATTTGATCAACTTACAAACAGTAATCTCTAATCTCTCTCCCACTGATTAAACAACTTTTTCTTTCTTTTTTTCAGACAAAACTGGCAACATCTTCGAATAGATGCTTTCGGGAACTAAAGAGTTGGTGTGATATACTTATACTTGATTAATCATCCCAACATCTTCGAATAGATGTTTATCGATGTAGAGCCTACTACTGAGAGCTGGGATAACCCAGTTCTTGCTTCTCTATGTGCTGCTGCTGCTTCCCATTCCTTCTTCCTTGCAACCTCCAAAATAACACAAACAGGAATTTTCACATCTTGAACAAGCAGTTTAAAAAAAATTCTAATTCATCATATTCGAAAAGGGAACATCAGAAGCTACCCATAGGATTAAAAAATAAGCTACGCATAACTTCAATCTTATACATTTTTGCAATGTTCAAGAGACGATAAATCGAATATCAGCAATATAAGTCGAAAGACTGAATTCCAATATGATATATCAATGACATGTGATAGCGATAGTGCCCCTGTCGAGCGGAATACATCCCCCTACAATTATTGGCTTACTCTGAAAATAGGTGCCATTGCACAATGTTCGAACAGGAACCAAGTTCCGAACATTTTTTTTTTTCTTCCTTTTGAGCCGCAACCTAACAATGTAGATATCTTATGTGGATATTATATAAAATATTAATACTCTTAAAATTGATTATTATCGTGCTCATATGTACTCTATTTTAAAGTATATTTTCCGAAATGTTGTATAAATATAGTATGTCGAATAGTAATGCTTATGAAGATATATTGGTCCGTTAATTTGTTTTTATTTGCGAGGACCGATATGATGAGACTTGTTATCCGAAAAAAAATATAATTTGGCTTTTAATATATCTACGCCAAATGATATGGCATTTCCAGAATAATTTGGCCATTTAATATAAATATGCCAAACGTTTAAACATTTTCGGGAAAATTCTATTTCATTCAAAATAACCGAATGATTTGGATTTTAATATAAAAACGCCAAATGAAACAGCATTTCCGGGAAAAACAATTTTATTAAAACATGCCGAATAATTTCATGGGAAAATTAATTTAATTCAAATTTGCCGAATGATTTGGCCATTTATTCTAAATATGCCAAATGAAATTGCATTTCCGGGAAAATCCATTTAATGAAAATAGGGGAATGATTTAGCTTTTACACGAAATAAGCCAAATGATATGGCATTTTCGGGAAAATCAATTTCAATAGAAATTGGCGAATGATTTGGCTTTTAAATAAATATGCCAAATAGCATAGCATTTCCGGGAAAATCCATTATATTAAAAATAGGTGAATGATTTGGCTTTTAAAAGAAAAATGCCAAATGATATGACATTTCTGGGAAAATTAATTTTATTCAAATTTGCCGAATATTTGACCTTTTAGTGTAAACATGCCAAATGATATGGCATTTCCGGGAAAAATCATTTTATTAAAACTTGCCGAATAATTTGCTCTTTTAATCGAAACATGCCAAATTATATGGTTTTTCGGGAAAATTCATTTTATATAAATTTGCCGAATAATTTGCCTTTTTAATGTAAACATGCCAAATTATAAGGCATTTTCAAGAAATTTAATTTTATTTAAATTAGCCGAATAATTTGCTTTTTTAGTGTTAACATGCCAAATTATATGGCATTTTTAGGAAAATTCATTTTATTTAAATTTGCCGAATAATTTGCCTTTTAAATGTAAACATGCCAAATTATTTAAATTAATTTGCATTTTTATTGTTAACATGCCAAATGATATGACATTTCCGGGAAAATTCATTTTATTTAAATTTGCCGAATAATTTGCCTTTTTAATGTAAACATGCCAAATTATATGGCATTTTCCAGAAAATTCATTTTATTTAAACTTGCCGAATAACTTGTTTTTTTAGTGTTAACATGCCAAATTATATGGCATTTCTGCGAAAATTATTTTTATTCAAACTGCCGAATAATTTGGCCATTTAGTCGAAATATTCCTAATGATATTGCATTTCTGGGAAAATTCATTTTATTCAAACTTGCTGAATAATTTGCCGTTTTAATCAAAATATGCCAAATGATATGGCATTTCCGGGAATATTCATTTTATTTAAACTTGCCGAATAATTTGCCTTTTTAGTTTAAACATGACAAATTATATGGCATTTCGAGAAAATCCATTTTATTGAAACTTGCCGAATTATTTGGCTTTTTAGCATAAATATGCCAAACGATATGGCATTTCTGGGAAAATTAATTTAATTCAAATTTGCCGAATAATTTGGCCTTTTAGTTTAAATATGCAAAATAATATGCCATTTCCGGGAAAATCTATTTTATTCAAACTTGGCGAATAATTTGCTCTTTTAGCCTAAATATGCCAAATAATATGGCATTTCCGGGAAAATTCATTTTAATGAAACTTGCCGAATAATTAATCTTTTTATTTTAAGCATGCCAAATTATATGGCATATCCGAGAAAAATCCATTTTATTTAAAATTGGTGAATGATTTGGCTTTTAATTTAAACACGCCAAATGATTTGGCATTTCCATAAAATTCTATTTTATTCAAACTTGCCGAATGATTTGATTGTTTAGTTAAAATATGCCATACGATATGGCATTTTTGGGAAAATCCATTTAATTCAAAGATGCCGAATAATTTGGTCTTTTAGCTTAAATATACCAAATGATATGGCATTTCCGGGAAAATTCATTTTATTGAAACTTGCCAAATAATTTGCCCTTTTAGTCTCAATATGCCAAATGATATAGCATTTCCAGGAAAATTCATTTTATTTAAACTTGCTGAATAAATTGCCTTTTTAGTTTAAACATGCCAAATTATATGGCATTTCTGGAAAAAAATATTTAATTCAAAATAGCCAAATGATTTCTCTTTTAATTTAAAAAACGCCAAATGATATGGTATTTCCAAGAAAATTCATTTTTTTGACACTTGCCGAATAATTTGCCATTTTAGTGCAAACATGCCGAATTATATGGGATTTTTGGTAAAATTAATTTTCTTTAAACTTGCCGAATAATTTGCTCTTTTAGTTTCAATATGTCAAATGATATGGCATTTCTGGGAAAATCCAATTTAAACAAACTTGCCGAATAATTTGGCCATTTAATCTAAATATTCCGAACGATATGGCATTTCCGGGAAAATCCATTTAATTCATAAATATTTAGGACACCCCTTACTCTCTACCAGACTCGCCTATAAAGATTGCTACCCTCTCATTGATAAACCAAATTATTCGGCAAGTTTGAAGGATAGCAAGAACAGCTGCAGCCCCAAGCATTCAAGGCAAGGTTCCATGTGTCTACGACTACACCGGATCCCAGGATGAAGTTATCAGTCAAATAGGAGAATTTATCGTATCTTATCATAGAAATGAGTAGGAACATATATTGAAGTTTATTATGCTCTTTATACATACATGGCTGAAGGCAAGTTTAACCAAATACACTATAAATTGTCCTCCTGTAATGAGCAAATTTTTTATGGGGGTAACTATATGGGTTGACGGAGAATATATTATGGAAATCATATATTGTCGTTTCTAACCTATGGTTTTTTTAAAGGAAGAACAATATAGAATTATAGACAAAGTGGAACTTCACCTGTATATTCCCAAATCTAAAAGTAAAATCATATGTCAACACATAAGAGCTCATGAATCAAAATTCTTCAAAACATTGATAGATACCGTGATCTTCTAAAGGCTATTCCTTGTGAAAATGACAATAATATATGATTTCCCAACAAAAATTCTACCATAAATTTATTATTCCATGCCAAATGTCATATAAAAATTTCATAATAAAGTAGTCTAATAATTAAATTCTTGATGTCCCAAAGAAATCTAAACATCCTCAAGATGGCTTAGCAAATATAATTAAACATAAATAAAGTTCCATAACATGCATGTACATCTCTATAATTGCTGCAAAATAATTTGCAAGTTATAAGATACCAAACTATACCATGTTTGTTCAATAAAATATCACAAAAGTCTAAGATTCTTATAACATACAAACAATTATTGTTATGGAGGTGATTGTCTTGAGAAGTCCAACCTACGCGTCATACATTTGGGTATGTATAGTGATGGTTGTACGTGCGGCGAAGATTGTTGAGTTAACATAGCAGTAAAACTCTAGTAATTAACATTAAAGGAAAAAAAAAATTGTTACTTTTTTTTCCTGGTAAACATGTTTAACAATTTCAAGTTTGAAAAACAATACCTGATTGGATTGGATGCCTCCCATAAAACTGTTTGTTACTTTTTTATGTAAACTAACATGGTTATGCATATATTGAGGAATATTAGGCCATATTGGTAGGTAAGGTGCATGTCTCACCGAACCAAATTGATTTATCCCAGCTTACTCAGGGTTCTGCGAAGAAAACAAGGGGAAAATTTGGTCTAAACCCCAAGAAACCAATACTAAATACTAAGACAAACTTAACAAAGGGTAAAAAGTTAACATCTTGGCGTTTCATCACCAATAACCTCAACTATAATATGAGTATCACTCTTAATTTTCTTACAAAGAAACTATTATTTGATTCCATCAATCCCTTTTATCATAAAAACAACAATGTCCCCATTTTTTTTCTTACATAGATCAACATTAAAAAAAAAAAAATGGCTAAAGAAAGAGACCTAGGAGTCTCCAATATAAATATATGGAGACTCCCTCACAATGTAACTAATGATATTTGGCCTTTTGGAGCTTTAATAAAATCTCTCTACTTCTCTCTATATGTTCTCTTATATTGACTAAATATTATAGACGATTACATTGCTGACAATGACATAATAATGCTTCTAATTACAGTCCTATAATGATTGACATTTCATTTTATCATGTAATCAAAATACATTGACCAAGAACATCAAAAACTTTAACTTACTACTAATACAAAAAAAATACGATTCAATAACTCGCAGTATCAGCTGATGTTGCTCTAGAGAGTAAAACGGACTTGATAACTCATTCGATGTTTGCAAACCGTCTATAAGTTGAGTTCACATGAACATACATATGGTAATGACAACTGTGACTGTGACTGTGACTGTGACTGTGACATACACCAAATACAGGTATAGAATTTTTAGTGCTATAGATGCTAGTATTTTACTATAGACGATATAGGGCCATATATTAATATTGGAGACCACTTAATTTAGTCATGAAAAAAACTCCAGAATCACAAGATGGTAAACTCTCGCCTTCAATAGGAGGATATGGAGCTGGAGCAAAGAATACAATTACGTATTAAGGCTATAAATTTATATTCCTAAATATTGCATCAAGACATTCATACTACCCAGAATTTGACGACTTCAATTTCTACTCAAATCTAGATTAAATATTTGGAAATTTAATAACATTTACTCATGAATCCAATACACTTCTTACCTTCGACTAGTGGCAGAAAATAAAATAAGTTAGCTCCGTATTTCTTTACAGTTCTCGGCTTATATTCTTAAACAGTAAATAAAAGGTTAATAGGTTCTCTGATCCCAAAGTTTTCTAAAATAAAATTGTAGTAATGGGTAACATATAGTTACGGGAATCTGATCTTGCCACATCACTGTTTTTGCTCGTATATCTGCATATAAGATTCAGATGGAGCAACCAGCTGAAAAGCAGTTTGTGCGACATGCCAATCCTGCATCTCATACCTGGGAATGCCATAAATATCATACAGAAATAGTGATTCAGATCACATGAAAAATTAACATAAATAACTGGTGAGAAAGAGGGATTATGGTTGGCATACTGTCTTGCAGTTGTTGCCAACAGTTCATCAATAATAACCCAACTTTTTGATTAATATTACATAAATATTAATGTCAATGGATTGGATTCAAACCTAAGTTAATACGAACTAATTTTGGCAAATCCAAATTCAAATCAAAACATGATAAAAGGACTATTCTTTAACTATTTTACCTAGAATCAAATTTATTAGACTCACATAGCAATAAAGTTTAGCATGTGAACACTTGATACACATAAAGCCAGCCCCGTATCTGATACCCAAACTATAACAACCCTAGTTATTTAAAGTCTCATGAAACCCATCTCCAACTACACTTCACAAAATTCCATATAAGAAATAATAAGCAGGTTTACAAAATCAAGAAAGGACAAACACTTGATACACAAAGCCAGCCCGATATCTAATAACCAAACTATAACAACCCTTGTTATTTAAAAGTCTCATGAAACCTATTTTCAACTACTTCTCAAAGGGCAAAAAGTTCTACTTCGAGGAAAGAGGTCCATCAATGTCTTTCTCAATTTAATTTTTTAAATCATTTTCATTTATAAATGCATATATTATTGATGAAAAGAACCGGAATACAAAAAAGAAAAATAAATATGCCTCTCCAAGAGAAGGAACAAGGAAAAACAGCCAAGAAACACCCCAAGAGAAGGAACAAGAAAAATCCAATAACATACATTAGATAGCTATACATCAAATATACATGAAAAGAAGGTAGGAGATATTACCATAATTCTTCTAATTTTTGCTCTACAAATACTCTGTAGCACCCTTCACCAGGCTTTCCATCATGAAGGATATTTGCAATCAGGTCATACTTCTCATTCTCCTTCATTGCTGGCAAAGGAATACATTTCTTCAATTGGAGGTTCTTCACAGGAAAATCCACTGTTCAAACAATCAATAATGAGTACATATTACAATGGAGAAATTTAGAACTCGACAGGATGGAATTATTAAAAATGACTGTAATATCCAGACATGACGATACAAGAGCAAATATAAACTCTTCTTCAAGACTTGCTTGCCAAATATAAAGTTGGTGAATGTTAAAATTTTAAAATCATAATATACGCTTTAATAGGAAAAATGCGACGAATATCCCAAACATCTAATTGTCTACAACAAAAATCATAAACGCAGGCAGTGAGTGGTGTACCACTTTTTCCAAAATAAAAATAAATAAAAATTGTCCTACAAAAATGTTGTACATGCCCAAAACCCTCAAAGCCGAACTCACGTGCCCACACATCCCTCTCTTTCTCCAAAAATCCATCCCATGTCTCTCTCTCTCTCCTCATGTTATAGTGTCTACATCTCTTCCTCTAAAACCCTCTTAATCTTTCCTTTTCTTTCTTTAGCATAAAAAGAAAACATTTTCTCTCTCATGTCTTTCATTTACATGATTTCACTGTTTTATTTAGTAGTTGTTCTTGTTTCTGAAATTTGAAAATGAAACACTAAAGAGTTTGATTTAACTTGTTAATTAAGTGCACAAATTAGATTGTTTGTTATAGTAATATAAACAGGTTATACTGTATTTGTTTTTCAAATTACAAAAAGCTCCAATGTGAATCATTTTCAAATGCGAAAAATAAATACTCGTATGTTACAGAAAAACCAAAATCACCTAATACACCCCAACCAACATACTCATACCCAAGCCCAATCCTCAAAGCACCTAGTTAAGAAAATCCAATAACTATCTTACTCTATTTAAATAGTACAAAAACTCACCAAGTGTAGGGTTTTTCTCGATGAACAATCCATTCTTTGTGAACCGACGCATGTGTAGAATTAGATATGGCGGCAATTTGGTGACGCGATACCTAATCCTTGCCATGGTAGGCCTTACAACTTTCGTAATAGACTCGCCATCAAACTTCTTCAGCATATTATAAATTGAAACCTGATCAATACATAACAGTAAATCAAATAAATGTCATCAGCGGACATCTTCAAACCTCGTAGTAATGCATATAATAATAAATGAAATTCAAGATATTTAGGGGGGAAATATCCAACAAGAAGTTTCAATTTCAGTACCTAGAAACATAAATGGCATCGAACTGATTCAAACCAAACCAGTAATGAACAGGTTTGAATTCCATTCAGAGAGCTGGTTTGATATTTTGAAAGGGTTCAACCCTATTGAGAAATGGAAGTCAATCAGATTCGGATATCCAAATCATTCTACATGGGATTCCAGGTGTGCAAGAAATCAGCTCCGAGAAAAGAAAATACAATGTATGAAACAGATATTAGGTAGATCTTTGATATATTTGGACTTTGTTTTTTTCTCAGGTTCCCTATTGATTATTAGAATATGGTTGAAAAAAACTGTCTCAAACCATCATGTAACAAGGACACCCCATTTGCACAAAATTTGGACCTGGAGCTGGATTTACACTTAAGAAGATGCAGGAGGTATACAGAATGATCACACTAACTTGACCTAGTTCAACCTTGATCTAACCTTCTCCATAATCTAAAGATAGCTGATTGTATATATCAAAGTACTACTCGGTTAATATTTTTTGATTGACAGCAATTTAATACAAAGAAAAGGTTTTGTATGACAAGAAATACATGGATATTGACCTTCTCAAAAACACATAAAACGAGACGGTTGGCAATTGTAGGGAAAGCACATAATAATTAGTAACCCAATCATGCATATATAGCTAGAAGAATGGAAGTTGCACAATAAAATAGCAGGCGCCAGTCATGTTTGTAATTTGAGCCGAAATGGAAAATAAAACCAAGTATAACTAGTACCTCTGGTATAATACTGTTTCCCACAACATTTTTCGACGAAGGTGGTGACGGCAAATCAAGCCCAAGCATTAAAAAACGCATTCTAGAAGTCTCTGTGAACACATTGTCACGTTCAGTCGCACCATCTACATCTCCACCATTTTCTTTCTCGGTGGAAGACTTGTTTGGTATCTCTTTGACAGCCTCTAATTCCCCCTGTATATATAATGGTAAATTAGACAGAAATAATAAGTAACGCTTATCAAACAAGAAAAAGATCGTAATCCTATTTAAAACTACATAATAACATTGGAATCCAATTCGTACAAGAAAAATGGACAATGCACTACAAATTCAATCCTAGTAAACTCTAGTAGGATTTATCTGCACCAGCATAAATTGAAATTCATATCGGACTCTAAGACTATTGATATGGATCGGATTTGGAATGCAGAAGATATATTACTAAGTTTGAATAGACTTAGATCCAATCCCCATTAGACCCGTCAAATAAAGTATAACGGTAGCAACAAATACCTGAAAACACTTATAGATGATGCTTCCTTTTGAACCTCCAAGATCTGTATGGAGCTTGTTCAGAAGCCATGACATGAAGTAAATTGGATCTGATTGCACGCCTATTTGGAACTTTCTCTCACTAATTGCCAGCAAAAACTCATGAGGACTCACCTGTACAAAAAATCAAGTCTTAACAAACATTAGGTTCATGTTCAGAACCAAGGGAGGGAAGCAATTTCAAAGTCGTCAAAGAGTGGCGACATGAGACCTACTTGAAAACACATTTATAAAATATGTGTCCCCGACAATGCGTTAAAGTCTTTTTCAAGTACGAACATCAATCAAAATTTGGTCCAAGTATAAAAGTGAGGACGTCATTATGAATATGGTGCAAGAAGAAAACTTATGGTTTTCATACCGTTTGCCACCTGTGATCTCACCTACAGGTGAAAAGTACGTTTTTATGTCCAAATAAACTTTCAGTTATTTAGACTATCTCCCTACAACCAAAGTTAATTGCTTAAGAGAAGGCTACTCCCTTTTTGTCCATCAACAAAGACTTCAGTCAAACTTCCGGTTGAAGATGAAGGAGGGTGTTAGGAACAATGTTTCCACCGAGTTCATTTTAATAGGGCAATAGCTTCTCTCTTTGAGTATTTAGGTTTTACGGGGTGTTTTAGGAGCCCAAAAGAGCCTAATATTAAGTAGGAAAACCATTGGGCTCTTGGCCTAGTGATGGTTATGACTTGTAACCCACCACCAAGAGAGTCGTGGGTTCGAAAACCCATGGGGTTGGAAACTCAGGGTTACGGGTCCCTATATAAAGCCAGACTGCCTAGCAAAAAAAATATTAAGTCGAAAATCAGTCTCTCTCCTTTCAAATTTGACCTAATCATTACTAGTCTAATTGTACAGAACAATCGCAATGGAAATGCTACAACATAAATGAGGTTATCGCAAAAAAAAACCTGGCCATTAAAGTTCCGGGCATGCCAAATCTTTTGAGTGAGTTCTCCAAAACGATTAACAAGAAGGGACCTACAGTTCTGGTAATTCTCTGGAGTAAGGAAAAAGTCCCTCAAAGGAGTAACTCGCATCAAAGACTGAATTGTAGCATTCACAAAATCAGTATTATTACTGATATCAAGGCTCACCTGACACAACAAAGATTATCTGCATTAGAATTTATACTCTGAAGTTTAATTAATAACCAAAATAGAATAGTAACTACAAGTCCAGGAAGATAATCAGAGCCATCGGGTGCTCTTGACCACTGCTTGTTTTTGTCAAGTTGTTGAGCTTGGTTTTCATTACACCTGTATATACCAAACCCATAGCATCATAAAATTAGAAATTCAGGATCCAGTTTTAAATATTTGCAAAGTAGAACCTTATATTGCATTCCAAATGTTGTTCTTCAAGTTGCACTTTAATATAGAACATCTATTGAAATACCTTTGTGCAACAAAAATACATATATAAATCTAATTTCCGTAAAAAAACATCATTCGAGCAGTCATTTTCCATTAGGATAGAACAAATGGCGTTCCAGATGTGGTATTTGGGTTTTCAAACGCTGGACGTTGGAAAATAAAATAAAGAGTTCACCTTGAGTTGAGAACGTGCCGGACATCATCTAGCGATGGATCATTTATCTCGTACCCATCCGGAAGACAATACAGTTTGTGTGTTTTAACATTGATATAAACATAGTGATTAGCTTCAAGGCTGTGCGTATATGCATGAGAATTCATATCTCTTCCTTGGTAGTAATTTCCACAGACCAAGCATGCATATACATTCAGATTAGACAAAGAGACTAAGCAGAATTTGTCCAAATGAGATTCTTGCAGCACCTGCAAAACCTATAAATAAGCTATTACCACCAGTAAATAAATATAGAGTTATCTACAAGCAGCACATTATTTGACAGAGTAGGTAACTATATCTACATGGGGCACCTTCACGAGCCCCTGGTGCAACTCACTATATATACTACAACATGACACGCATTTATAAATTTTGGTTATATAGCTACGTGATTTACATCTCATTTTACTTGCGTACAAAGTATCATATCGTTTTGACCTACAAAACTCGCTAATCCAAGTAGAAGAATGTATATAAGACCTAAAAGGCTTCCTTTCTAAAGACTAAGTATGCCGGTACATTAGAGTACAAAATGATCTACATTCCTTAGGGTCTTAAATAAAGGCTTGATACATACATTCCTAAGGTTAAGAAGTTCATAACAGGTAGAACATGAAAGCTTAAGTGGAGAGTTGCATGCTTCAACTTATCAATAATCTTAGCATTCCCCCTAAGAAAGAAATAATAGGTTTTTATTAGTAAAAAAAAGAATTATTTCTAAAAATTCCTGTGTTATTTGCTGGTTCCTTATAAGGACCCACTTAGCAGACAGCTGGAGAGACCAACGATTCCAACAGACTGATATATGGGCCTCAGAATATATTGTGTTATGTTGCAAGGATTGAAAGGACAAGACCCGTACTTGAGACTATATAAGGAAAAAAATGGACAACATAACACTTGGCATTTAACACTTAACGTGTTCAAGAGGGGGGAGTGAGAGACTCGAAACCGTCACCGGATTTCGACAGCCAAACGAAGAAATTACACTCAGATCTTGGTATCAACAGACTCGTCTCATCAAAGGCTAAAAAGGGATGCTTAGAATTTCAGTTTTTCGGTAAATCTACCTTGGCCCCACATCTGATTTCGGTTGAAATTTCAGGTCTTTGGGTATGATTTTGGGTACTAATGCTCTTAGTCAAGTTTTCCCTCTCTCCATTGACCATTACAAGTTTGATCTGGATAGTTTGAATCCATTTGGGAACTTGACCATTTTTTAAGGTAGTTTATGGGCTGACTTTGGTTTACAGATGATTGCTTTTGGTCCAATCACGATTTTTTGTAACCCACCATGCCAAATCAAAAATTGGGGTTCATGGGCCAACATCAAGGATTTATGATACTATTAGGTCTGGGTGTGATTACAACTGATCTGAGTGCATTTTGGGCTAACTTTCATGTATACGGGCTTGATTCCGTTTTATAAAGTATGGGTTTTAACGATAATGACTCAAGTTTGTTTTGGGTAAGTTTGGACATGATTTCATTGTTATTACAACTGAAAGTTTGAGGTATTCACTCTATTTTCTGATAGTCGTAGTTTAAACGATAAAATTAAACATGGGTTTCGATTGTGATATAATTGTGTTTCACTTTTATGAACCAAAACCTGTCTTTTCCTTAGCCGTTCTTTTCAGCCATCTTTTATAATAATTTCCTGAGCTTCCCTATTTTTTCCTAGTAACACTCACATTGTTAAACCACACTTGACTATGATGACAATAAAATGTCAAAGATGACAAACAATATAGCTTAAAATATATACCTGAGGATTGACGGTATCCAGGTAAGGACACTCACTTCGAATTTCAACCAACCTTCTTGATCTTCTGTCCAAAGGAGAATGGTCATGAAAGAGCTTCTGTCTCTTCAACTTCGCTTCGCTGTGCTCTTCTCTCTTCGTTTTCATCCTCTCCACTTTCCTTTCTCAGTTCTCTACATAAAATTTAAGATTAATAACATAAAAAAGCCAAACATGCAACTTATTTTGGCAATTTCTAGCATCAACATCTTACAAGAGTTAACCCTCAAAGGACCAGTCACAATGCAAAAAATATCAAATAAATATTAAGCTGTTTAACAACATCCATGACTTAGCCAAAACATCTATAAACTTTCCCCAAAATTTGATTTGATTTTTGGGTGGGAGGAACAATATTCCTAAAATATCACTCTAATTGCAAACGATTTTTGAGATACAAATAAAGAGAAGAAACACTAATTACCTTTGAGAGAGATTTAAAGCTTTAAGAGGTTTCAGCCAAAGATAATTCACCAAACATTCTAAGAGCATCTCCTAAAGTGCCTCACTGCCTTGGAATCCAAGGTGCCACCTAGGATTTTCGTCATCCAACAGTGCCTCACTGACTTGGATTTCACCCTCCAAAAGCAAGGTTGAGTCTTGGATTCCAAGACTCAACCTTGCTTTTTAACGTCGCGATTGGGCGTCCAAGCTGTTCTGATTTTAAGCAGGCGCCTAAGGTTTGGGCGCCCAATTGTTTTTTTTTTACAAAAATTCAAATCGGGCGCCTAAGACTTGGGCGCCCAAATTTAATTTATTTTATTTTAGATTCAAATTGGGCGCCAAATTTGGACTTATGAAAAGAGAAAAGATAAAAAAAATGCCCAAGTGTTGGGCGCCTAAAATATCCAAGTCAGGTACTGTTGGAGGAAATAGAGCCTCACTAACTTGGATTTGGCTTTTTTTCAACCAAGTCAGTGAGGCACTTTAGGAGATGCTCTAAGGAATAAAAACGGTTACACTTTGGCCCATGGTGGCGCAATGATTAGGGCTTTTGTTTGTGGGCTTTTTTATAAAGGTGTACAACCACGAGTTGTGGGTTTGGACTACACCGTTTAAGCCAACCAACGCTATTTGAATGTCTATATAAAAAAAAATTCCCTCCCTCCTTTGAGTTTGATCTCCACTAAATAAAGCTCTCCTTTGAGTTTGATCTCCACTAAATAAAGCTTACTCTGCAGTTTCTACTTGAAGGTAAGAAAACCTCTCTCTCTTCAATTAGATTTTCATCCAGCTTTGTTAGTGATTTTTGCAAGTTTATGCAAAACCCTAAGCACGTAATTTTTTTGTTTTTTTTTTAGGTTCTGCTAATTCAATTTTTTTTATTAAGGTTTTATGTAAATTGAGAAAGCCAAATGGAGATTCCAATGAAAGTCGAACAGAAAACATATATATACAAAACTACTCTTCAGTTAAAATTGGGTGAAATTAGTTGTAGGTCATAACTTACAAAATTATGTACCTAAAATATCACTCTAATTGCAAACGATTTTTGAGATACAGATAAAGAGAAGAAACACTAATTACCTTTGAGAAAGATTTAAAGCTTTAAGAGGTTTCAGCCGAAGATAATTTACCAAACATTCTAAGTCGGCTAGTACTTGATTGAATAACCTTGAGATTCGTTTTGTGCATGATCATCAATTTTTTTATTATCAACTGAGACTAAATCAGGCATGGTTAAATTGGACAATATTCAGTAAGAAGGCGCTTAGGGGACAACAATTTTCCCTCCTAAGTGCAAAAGAATGAATTTTTTTCATCAAGATGTGGGTTTCACAACAATTCCGAATATCAAAATCACATGGTCAAATTTATCTCAAATAATTATCTATTAAATCTATGCTTATGATCAATATTGCATATTGCTTATCATCTAGGTAATCTATAATGTCGCTAATGAACTAATTCAGTTTTAATTTTAAAAATCAATAGGTTTTCATAAAACCCTAATTAAAAAAAATCAAATTAGCAAAACCTAAAAAAGAAAGAAAAAAAAAATACGTGCTTAGGGTTTTGAACAAACTTGCAAAGATCACCAACAAAGCTAGATGAAAATCTAATTGAAGAGAGAGAGAGGTTTTCTTATCTTCAAGCAAGGTAGTCTGATACGTTCGTTGCGAACGCAATTGCGACTGTTGTGTCTATTGCGAAACTAGAGCGCTTCGCAACAGACCTCGCACCACCCCTTGTTACGGACATGCGCAATTGCGACGCAATATGACGTAATATGTCGCATCACATGTTGCGTCGCAACACTCGTTGCGATCTGTTGCGACTAGTTTCTCTTTTCTCTCTCTTTTGTCTCGAGATATGAATACCATCACTCAAATACAATAAAATGTTTCAAGATACGATATGTTGTTTCCATCTCTCTCTCTGGCGGAAAACCAGAAGAAGAAAAAAGAGAAGAAAGAAAGAGCAGGTTAGTGTCTCTCTCTCTCAATTTTTTTTTCTGAAATTCTCACTTGATATGGAGATTTTGGTGAGAATTGAGAGATTGAGGGTTGAAAACTATAGATATGGAGATTATATTTGAGTACAATCTCAAATGAGCTACACCCCCCGTGCCTCTCGCGTACGATGCGAGTGCTCTACCATATGAGCTACACCTCCTTTGAAGATTTCTATATATACAATATATATATATAGTAGGTGTAGATATGTTATGCTATGTATTTTATGATATTGCATATCCATATATACATTATTTCACTTAACATATCGCAACATGTCGCATCGCGGTCGCAATACACATGTTGCTTATTGCTAGGTATGGTCGCAATCGCATCGCAACACACATTGACTACCTTGTCTTCAAGTAGAAACTGCATAGCAACTTTTATTTAGTGGAGATTAAACTCTTCAAGTAGAAATTGCAGAGCAACCTTTATTTAGTAGAGATTAAACTCAAAGGAGAAAGGGGATTTTTTTTTTTATAAAGACAGACAAATAGTGTTGGTTGGTTTAAACAGTGCAGCCCAAGCCCACAACATGTGGTTGTACACCTCCATAAAAAGCTCACAAACAAAAGCCATGATCATTGCACCTATTATTACCATGGGCTAGTTAAGTGTAACAGTTTTTATTCCTTTGGCAATATCACATGCATGAGCATATGCAAGATTGATTAGTTTATTTTAGCACTCTAAGGGCCTGTTTCGATACTCTCCAAAATTGGGTTGGTTTAGTTCAGAATCATGCTTACCTTGATCTGAGGGAATAGAGAACGATGAAATTGACAAACCTTTGGGAGAAATCTGCCGTGAACAAACTTCAAAATTGGAACGCCAAGCTTGCGAATTTGGAACCCAAACGCAAGGAATCGAACTATCAGGAACAAACCCTCTCGTAATTGAGCAACAATTGAATTAAGGGAAGAAGGAGAATCAAGGTTGGGGGAGGTGTGAGTCGGTGAGAGTCGTGGTAGTTTTGAGAGAGAGTGAGTCGGTGTTTAGACAGAGAGAGAGTCGGAGTCGTGGGAGTTTTGAGAGAGTGAGAGAGTCGGTGTTTAGAGAGAGAGAAATAGTCGGTGTTGTGGGAGTTTTGATGTTGCAAACCGCTCAGAGCACCTGCAGCAGCTAGGTGCACCCTGAGGTGGCAGGGTGAATTCTTTTCCACCCAAAACGTCTCCCTGCAACTAGGTGAATTCCAAATCTTTACAGCGATCTTCCATCATCCGTTTTTCATCAACAAAAGCTTTATTACGTGCTTCCATTATCGTCGTGAATTCGTCCATGTATCCCAACACAACCATTGATTCCTCCATACCAAAATTATTATGATCCCTCTCCAAAACATCTACGTCAAGATTTAGTTCAACCCTCAAAAAATCCACCTCCAATTTGGTCTTTGTGCTAATCAATTCCCCAATTTCCATTTGGTACTAACTCCAGCAGTTGTTTTGCGTTCTCTAGAGTCCCTATCTTAAGCCAATGTTTTTTTATTAACTCATTTTGTTCGTTGTTGGCCTACTCTAACTCTTTAACCCTAATATTAACGGCATGGCACATTCCCTCAGACTTATGAGCACGCCCATCTGCCTCCCTCACAAACGCTCGCATATCAACTACTTTAGCTTCAAGCGTATTTACCTAAACTTGCAAACTTTTAACACTATTTTCTTCTTTCTTCAATATCGTCAACAACTCTGTCAGTTTAGTTTGCGTAGGTATTAGTTCCGCCTCCTGCTGAGTTAATCGTTCCAAAATATTATTGGCATGACGTTGAACATTTTCAATGTCAAACTCTTTTTTTCTTTACAACCTCCTGTAATTCCTCTATTTTCTTTTGCACAATGGCTTATTCAGCATCCTTATCTTCCAGTTGTTCGGTCAAATAATCTACCTTATTTTGCTCTTCAGTTACCCTCACCTCCATTTTTACATTTAACTCAGTAGCACTTTTTAGTACTTCCTGATTGAAATTTAAATCAGTGTTCAATTTTTTATTCAACATGTGCAATGCTTCACACTGACTTTGAACCTCTGCCAGTTCCCCCCTGTAGCAACAGTTAACTTTCACATACATACCAGTTCATGTACATATCACAGTTAACAATTTTACTCAACAATATAATACTTGAGTACTATCGATCCACATCTTTACTTATATCTATATTGTCATCACAGAGAACATATTTTATTTATCATCAAAACATGACACAAACATCTAATGCATATGCAAGTTGGTGAAATGTTTAACTACTTTACTTTTAATCTCTCGAGTCACGAGAGTATTGCCCCCTATCTCTCGATCTCCTTGACCTATCTACGTACCTGCACATTCAGAGGTGCAAAAAAGGTTACAACCTTCTGCTGGCGTTACTTTCGTCACGACCGAGGTATCAAACTTTCAACCTCCTCCTCGTCATCCTTTGACAAAGTAGGTGCCGATCTAGGAGCTGGTTCTTCAACACTGGTTTTCTCCTCATCCTTTGTAAACCACATATTTCCACTTTTTCGTTATCTACATTAAAATCTTTCCCACAATCTATTACATACTTCCCAAATTCGTTCTTTACCCTTGCCAACCCCCCATCCATAAAATTCAATCACACTCTCTATATGACGCTCATGATCCATTTAAGCTGCGACCTTTGCTCGGGTCGGATACAAATGCTCCATCAATTGCATATGCGATTTGTGAAGATGCCTACGTGTATCCTTTTGTAATATCCCCAACTTTTTCAAATCCTCCTCTACCTTCTTTCTAAGCATTATTTCTTTCATCAGTTCATTTCCCAGCGAGGTATTTTTCTTTGTATTTTGCTTTAGCACATTTTACAACTCCTTTAACTTAAATTATAATTTGTCTTGTACCCCTATTTTTTTTCCTTATTTTGAAAAACAAAATTCTCATTGCTCTTCGATCCTATATAAAGCCAAAAACATCAGGTAAGGGTCTTACGTCACCCCATATAACAGACATGTCAGCTCGAGCTGGGTATTTTTTTGCCTCTGCACTATGGCGATTATGTATTTCTTGAGTTAAAAACATAACCCGACCTGGGTCAGGCACTACACCTTTTTCTTCAAAAGCTTTACATCAGCTTCTTTTAAACCCCGCTCACTATCTACTTCAGCCTCAAAATACAATGTCAGAGTTACCAAAAGCTTCTGACACTTAGCTTTATTCCTCGAGTCACTAAAACAAGCGAAGTCTTTCGGCTTTCGTACTAATACCCTACTTATCTCTTATTTTCTTAAAACCTCGTCCCTCTCTATTTTTAATTTTGCATATCTACATTGTAGATCATATAATTCCTTAAAAAAATTCTATAAATTAGACTTAAACTGTCTTCTCTCATACTCAATTTTATTTAGTACCTGTTGAATACGAGCCACAAAATCCCTTGCTCTACTCAACGATCTTTCCAGGGTGGAAACAGTTTTTCTCAACCGCTCTATCTCCTACACATATTACAAATTTATTGTTATCACATAAACATTCAAACAGAATACAATAAAGAAGTGTTTATCAAACTTAACAGTTTTGGACCACACAAAACGCAATCTCATCACAATCAAGATAAAATAGTATAGTTCAAAATATGATACCACAAAATGATTAAGTATTCTTGCTAATCTCTACCTCAGACAAAAGATTTACTTTAGTAGCAGCAGCTCGAACTTGCTCAGTTTGCAGAATAGACATATTAAATAGAGCAACAACATCTTCTACCAGCTCGTCTTCTGTATCTGAAGTAAAGACTATCTCCTTATACCTGCCAGCTCGGCCCAGATCGATATCAGCAGCAGTCAATCCAAAATAACGATAAGATTGGATCAGATGGTCTCTCTTAGCCTTTATCTCTACAAATGCCTGAGACACAATTTCCTTGTGCTTAGAAAATTTTGTATATCGCTCTTCAGCAGCCTTCATATCTTCTTCATTGCTCTATTTCTCCTTCTTGAGATCCTCTTTGAGCTCCTTCATCCAAACTACTTGAGCATCAAACTTTTGGGTAAGCTCACCAAACTCTTGGTTCATCTTCTCATAAAACTTGTCGCCCCCTTCACCATTATCGTGTGCTGCCAATACAGGACAGGATATCAGTAAGAGATATATCAGTTACAATATAACAAGAAGAGAGTATCAGTACGTACCCCCATTGTTTGCTCTTGAAACATCCCTTCGAGCTGCTTCGGCTCGGTCCCCGTCATCCTAAAAAATTAATGCTCCATTTCTCTCAGTTTGGATACAACCTTAGCATGAGTCTGGTTACTACCCTCGATCTCATGTTGTTTCCTTTTCAGAGACATCTTTTATGTATTTAAAGGAGAGATCTCATTCTCCACCTGCTCCTCCACTACACCACCACCAGTAAGCTTACCATTTTTTCCCTTGGGCTACCACCACAGTAAAAGGAGCAACTTCTGGCGCTGGCTTTTTCAGCCTTCGAAACTTCTGCCCCATGCTCGTACTCTCTGGCTCAGGCAGAGGAACAAAGCCCCCTAGAGGAAGAAGGGTCTTCTTCTCAGTCATAACTCAATTCTTGTGAGCACGTTGTACTTTGGGAAATCTGGAATCTACCATTTTATCCCTACGGATATTCAACTCACTAAGTACTTCCTTCAACTTGACCTGCTCAAGGGCTACGCAGTCGAACAAGCTCGTGTTATCAGAAATAGATTTGAGACCAGGACCTGCCAAACAAAAACAAGAAGATCTTTAGCAGTTCAAAGACAAACTGATGGTTGGTCGAGTGAGCAGATGTTACTTACTTGGATTATAATATTTATGATTCAGGACGAGCGTTGGTTCATCTGAAGCCTGCATATAATTGCCCCTACCTATACAAGGTGGTCATTCCATGGTCTACCAACAGATTCGAAGTCAAAGAACTTCAATTTAGAGGAATCACTAAACAGCTAACCACTATTTCATCCTTTAACGTGCTTCATTCTATAAAATTTTAGTACATCCTCTGCTGCGAACTGCTTCGCAGTCCCACACTCTCTCTCCACCTCGCATTCAATGCCTCACACACCCTCATTATCTCAAATACATTCCCATTTAATTGGGTAGGGCAACACTATAATTCATTCATTACCCCTTTTTGAAAGAAGGTCAAGAGAATCTTAAGGCCATATATGACCTGGTTCAGATAACACAAAAAACCGTCATTTGGACCTGCCATCTCCGCTCCAATATAGTACATAATTTTTACATTGCCATTAATGTTTTTCTCCTTTTTCTACATATCCCGACTGGGAACTTGGCAGTATACCCATTTTTCTTCTTTTTCTAGAACCAAGGTCCTAAACCGTAAACCTTGCTCCGTCAAATAATTTCCCCACTCTCCTATTAACTTCTTAAATTTTAAAAATTATCTCCCTACATCTACTCCCTCAGGATATATGTAAAATAATTTATCTTTCACTCCTGTATCATCTTCTTTTACAATAGTGCTTACTACACTAGGTTCTCCAGCCTCTACACCTACAATAACTTCCATCCTATCTACAGTCTCTCCCATCCTACTATAATCGTCCTTTCTACTTGATGATGAGGTTTCATCTGAACTAGATGACGCTATAAATTTACTCATAGGCTTTATGTTTTCTGAACGCATACTGGACCTACAGGTACACACAATCTTTAATTATTTTCTCTACATCTATGATTCAACACTTACACAATTTCATGTTATACCGTACACACAACAAAAACAAACCCCACTTATACTTTTTACCCAGTCAATATATTTATTTTTAAAAGTTTCCAAAATAGCAGAAAACCATTTTCAACTTTCCCTTTTCTTCTCCAAAAATAATTTTCTCTTTCTCTCTAGATTTTTGTTCACATACCCAAAGTTTTTACAAACAGTAACTGTATACAGGTACTACAATCAATTTTTAGCCCCTACATTTCCAAATTTCACATCCTCAATTATTTACATACAAAACCGATGAATACATAAATGCATACACAGAGTACTAGACAATATAATCAAAACAGAGGTATACACATTTACTACCCTCTACTAGAAGATTCGCAATCCTCTACTTTGCTAACTGCTTTTACATAGAGTGATTGATCGCATTGTTTCCCCAACATAGTTTTATCCCTAGAAGAATCTTTCTCTATGAAATTATACACAAAACTCAAATGTTTCCTCTTTCTAGATACACTGGTTACACTACTTTTTCTTTCTCTATAACTGTAGATAATTTATGAGGAAGAGAGATACAAGTTTTTATAATCTCCCTCCGTTTATGAAAGGATGGCTCTTTCAGACATGTGTCAGCCACCCCTACTTCCCCTACGGGCACGTCTTTTCATCTTACAACATCATCATGACTTCTGCGATAACGTTTACTGTCATCACGTCTGTCTCTACCTTCACCCATTAAACAATTACTACCCTCATTCCCAAGACAATTTAAACGATCCGTCACCTTACTTTTATACTCAATCCAGATCGTACCATAATATACGTCATTCCCAAAATAGTTAAATATTCAAAATTCAAAATTATCTGCACAACTGTTAGCATCAGACAATTGTAATCCACAATATTTGTTACATTAACAATTCCACAAGCACATTGATCTTATTTTTTCCAATTCGCAGATTCAATCTGCATTATTCTACATTTAGCAGATAATAAAAATAGAATACTGCAAACCGGTTACTTATTTATTTTGAGCTCTCAAAGTTTGAGTTTGTAATCACATGTAATTATATTTAAAGTAACCTGGATGATTTGCTTCACCACATGGAATTATCTCCCCTCCTTCTGCTCTCTCGTCTTCTTTAGCCAGTTTATCCCGTGCAATCTCTTGAATAACTCATTATCGCAAAGTTGCATCTAGCAGTAACTCACAGAACACGCCACACCATAAATAACGATCATACTTTGTACGCCTACCTTTATCATCTAAACCGCCCAACTTCAATGGCTACTCCGGTAGCATAGCATTATAAGACAGCAAGCAAAAGTAGCGCTCACAAAGTTCAACCACTTTGATGTTTAAGTTGTCTTTCACTGCATGAAGAACACGCTGAGAACGTGTCCTCACCATGATCACTTATAATCAGCCAACAACAATTTTTCCAGCAGAAGATACAAGGCATCACATCAACAAATCAACATCTTATATAATTAGCACGAAGATATATTTACACCACTATTGACGTCTACCTAACAGAATTTCTGGGAAGATATATTTTACAAGAAAAAATTTTGGAAACAAGAATATCAGTAGAAGTCACTAATATTTTAACATCTACTACTTTCCATTCTACGAAGTATATTCTCAGATCTTATTCGCATGCCTCGTACAGATGACATACCTGCAAAGATGAAGTTCGTACAAAATATGCAAGTACGTCCAACAGTAGTTCCAACCAAGCACCTATAGACATATATCATATACTTGCCTACATCAAGACATTTTCCAGTCAGTTCGATGGAAAAACTCTTGCATATACCAAATTTCTCTCAATCAATAAGATCATATCAACGTTCACCAAACGACCTCAATTACCTTTTCAAACTTACCTTTTGCAACCTCACTTCCCATACCTTCACTGATATATGTACTAAGTTTACTATAGTTTAATTTGTTCAGGACCATCCTACCACAATTTGATAACTTGAACCAAATAAACCTCTTTTAGTTCGGCACAAATGTCTATCACACTTCAACATACGTCCAAAATTCTTTTTCGCCTTTTTTACTTTCTCATATTTTTGATTCCTTAATCGTTCGAGTTACTTTCTCAGTTCGTAGTTCCCTTTATCAAACAATGAAGTTTACAAGTATGCTAGACTTATAGATATCAGTTCGAAATACAATACACAATTGACATAACATGAATATTTTATTAGCTCGAATGATCCTTACATTTTAGAATTTACAGATTACTTTATAGATAACAAGTTTTTCAGACAGTTCTACAGATTACTTTACAGACTACATTACATTAGTTCATAATACAAAACTCGTCTTCAAGAAAAAGATAGCAGCAACAGAGGAAGAAGATGAAAAATTGAAGCATGCTTCCAACCCCTATTTTCCCGCATGAATGGTCCAAGCAATCCTTCACACTATTTACTTCTTCAAGTAGCTGACGTAGTTAATAGATCTGTGCTTAAACCAACCCTCAGGGGAAGGATCTTCTTCACAACAAGAGATAATGATTGTGCGAAATAAAAAATTTCTCCACCACCGTCTCTTCCACCATAACCCCCACCACCCTGCGTGACAAAGAAAGAAGAAGGGTCCTAGTTTTTAGATATAACCTACTCACCAGTAGGGTACCGGCGAGACTCCCTCGGATGAACTCCTACCGCTTTATCTTTAGTTGTAACAACTTTTTCCGCCTGCAGACACAGCTCATGCTTGCGCTCCTCCTCCGATGTCAACAAATAATGGAAACGCACTATTTGATGATCAACATCATCATCATCCGCCCCCTCTACCTCTTCAAATGTCATACCGTGGTAGGTAGGACACACCAAAATCGGCATAGGAAGACTCAGGGACTGGTTCCCAAAGTATCGGAACCGCAGTTCCTCTACTTTCACATGAATCCTAGCCTCCTGAGATTGATGTCTAATGGTTACCATCCTCTCAAAAGAAGGAAGGTTATAGACAACATAGAGAAAGACAACAAAAGTGAAAGTTTAGAGAGTTAGAAAGATACTTGGTTAATTACAACTGCAACAAAAATCCACAATACTATTTATACTGTAGTTAACATTAAAGACAACTTTTCAAATTCCCAAACGTCAGCAGGAATTCCCATACAATGATCTTGACCAGAACCATTAGTTCTAGGGAACCCAACAACCACAATAGATATTCATATAGATGCATTGGAAATGATTCTCTGGTATTTATTACAGTATTAATGAAGTTTCTCAACCAGCACCACTCGCCCATACTGGTTCTCGTACTATTGGCTGAGAGGGGGCGGTTGTAGTAGCTTATTTCACATCTCGAACTCAAGCTCCAACTTTGTCCATCATTCGACCACTCGACCTCGTCAACGTACACGTGACACATTTATGACACACTACGAAACAACTACAGAGTTTTGTTTATTATTCTCGACCTCTACATCAATAGATTGAATCAAACAAACAATCCGTCATTAATGAATCCGTTACAAGATAGGAAGATAAGACCGTTACACAATCAGTTCAAAGACTCATCAAATCTATACTATAACATTTATCATTAAAAGTAGTAATGGTCGTCAAACGGTCATATTATAAGACCTATAAATAGGAGTAGAGAACTTCATATGAAGGACGGACGAATCTTCACTCAGTAACTCTATATAAACTATTCAGAACATTTTTTGTAATATATCTAACAATCATAAAATAAGATCACTCTCTTTCTAAATCCTTAAGAGGGGTTGTAGTTTTTCACCTATTCAAAAGTTTTTCACATTAAACTTTTTGTTAGAAGTTACTGATTGATCATTGACGCTCTGATTATCTTTGGTGTAAAGACTAAGTTCAAAATACAAAATTAGGTTATTACAGGATTGGCTTCCAAATAATGTCTAATTGAAAATTCATATAATATGACTACATCTTTTTCTTAAACAAATCTCATACATTATTCAAAAGTCATCTCTTGATCGATTCTTATAACATCGTCTTATGAATCCAAAACCTTGGATGATCATTGTTATTATAGCATTAGTCGTTGGCAATGTCATGCTTATGATTGTCACATTTGGTGTTTACTTTGGACTGTCAAAGAGCTTCTTCATCCATGGACTTGATATTGTAGGGATTCTCTCTACCCTCGCATGGCTGTTTCTCCACTTCTTTGGGGATGGCATGGGGCAACTGGCCGAGCCAGGAATCTAGTCCAGTGGGGGCAAGGTAGTAGGAGTTCTTGGCCCCGATTTTTTTTATGTATGAAATTGGTTTTTTGTAAGTTTTTTTTTTTGTTTAGCTAACCATACAAAGGACTACCCATGCATAGGACACTGTTAACTTTTATAAAGATATATTATATAGAATCTAATAGAAATAGGAAGAGAATGAGCTCTACAAGTAACCTAACATTTGCATGGTGGCTATATTTTGGCTTTCGAAGTAGTTTGATATCTATAAGAATTCATGGATTTACAAACTAGGCGAGAATCACAATTAGTTAATGGAAAGAGATCACAAAATTGCACAAGAAAGATGATTTCTACTTCAAAATAGGCTGAAATTAAAATTACTACTTCTTTTAAAAGTAGGAAAGTAGAATATTGGAGCTCTAGATTCACTCAAAAGTCAAAACTCAAAAAAGTCACAATAGAAGAAAAAAAATCCCTTAAATTTAATGTAAGTTTGATAGTGATAAACTACAAAAGGTGAAGTTGTAATCTATAAGAGTTTGTTTCAAGTAGTGATCATACAGATGAAGAGTCCCATATGTATATAGAAGATTGCCCCTAGATGCTCTCGTGGATATATAAGCTACCTCTAGCACATACAAATATATATTCGAGTTAGTTACTAACATCCTCTTGTGTTCTGTTTGTTGTGTTTTTTGGTGACTACTTTGGTTAGACTTGAATATATTTATGAAGTCGTACTATTTTTTATCATCTCTCTCTCTCTCTCCTCACATCTCATGATGTTTTTTGTTTTAGCTAGGTTATCTTGTTGTCTCTGGTTCCATTGAGAAGTCACAAAAGAGCTGAAGAGGTACAGGGAGAAAGCTACACACGACTTCAAAAGGTCAGCTAGGCTTGTTGTTGTTTCAATCTGAACGAAAAATAGCAATAAGAGAAAATCACAAATAACAATGGGTATTTGGTTGTACCTAGAGTAGCCATTTAAGAAATAATAAAATTTGTGCTCAGCAAGCCGCTCTAACATCTGGTCAATGAAAAGTAAAATGAAGTGATCTTTCTTAGTGACCAAATTAAGCTTCATATAGTCTATGCAGACTCTTCATCCAGTGGTCGTTCTAGTGGGTACGAGGTCGTTATTCTCGTTCTTTACAACGGTGATTCCTGACTTTTTCGGGAAAATATGGTCGGGCTAACCCATGGATGATCCCAGCATCAAGGAGTTTTAAAATCTTTTTCTTAACTACTTCGGCCATTGTTGGGTTCAATCTTATTTGTCCTTCCCTAGACTTTTTGACATTATCTTCCAAGTTGATTTTATGCATGCAAATCGAGGGACTAATTCCTTTAATGCTCTCTATACTCCAGTCAATAGCTTTCGTATTTTCCTTAAGAACACGAATCAACTTCTCTTCCTGAAGGGGTTCTAGGTCAGCGACAATAATGACGGGCATAGTTTCGTCTAGACCTAGAAAGACATATTTAAGGTGTGAGGGAAGAGGTTTAAGCTTAATCTTTGGGGAGGCTACTTGAGCCTCTGGAATGGGTTACTTAACATCTAAGATTTTATGCTCACCTTTCGGCTCTAAAATTTCTAAAGCCGAATCTAATAAGGTTTTTTTTTTTTTGATCGAATTTTTGTTTTATTTATTTAGCAAAGCAATAGTACATGTGAAGGACATAAAACCCGACTATTAGTTTACTGCCTAATAACAGCTGTTCCTATTTTATCCATGAAGTAAGTTGCTCGAATTTGTCGGGGTAACATGGACGCATTCCAAAAAAGTTGTGAATATTGGGAACTACCAAGCTTTGATAGTATATCAACCGCTCTATTTCCTTCTCTGTAAGTGTGGAGCATGATGATATGAAGCTCCCTTCCTAGCTGACTAATAAATTTCCAAGTTGTGCTGTACCTATTTGGACATGTGTGCTTGCACCTGCACCAATTCAATAGGAGTTCAGTATCCATCTCAACAATGAGAGGAAGCCAACCATGCCTTTTGCAGTGCAATAAACCATGGAGTAAAGCGAATATTTCTGCAGATGTGTTATTGCCATTACCCAGTATTATGCTGTACCCAAGCTGAAGTGCGCCAAGATTGTTTCAAATAATACCGCCCGCACCACTTAATACTGAAATAAGTGCTAGACCGTCACTGTTTAATTTGAAAAAACCTATAGGCGGCTGTCTCCATCTGACGATAATTGGTCTTTTTATGGGTGTTGATTGTTTGGCGAATCTAATAAGGCTTTCACCTCATGGGGCCAAGAATGCCCCTAAAGGATCCGAGGTACTTGACATCTCAAAAGTGTTACTCACAAGGCTCTGAATTATATTGTACTCGAATGTTTCAAAATTAGAAGGGTAATGCGATGCATTAAAGATATATAATTCTAGTGTCATGTTCCTGAATGTTACCTTCATAATTCCACTCCAGCAGCTGATTGCCGCATTAGATGTTACCAAAAAGGGGAGACAGAGAATCATAGGGATCTCATCCTCAGGTTTTGCCACTGGCTCAGTATCTAACACAACAAAACCTACTTGATAAATAAACTGCTCAATCTCGATTAACACATCTTCAACTACATCCCTAGGAATCCTAATGGATCGGTCTGTTAGGTGCAATGTCCTATTAGTGGGCATAAGTACTTCGATATTCAATTGCTTATAGACAAAATTAGGAATGATGTTCACGGAGGCACCTAAATCAAGTAAAACTCTTCCTATCTTACGGGTCCTAATCGAACATGAAATAGTAGGGCATCCCGGATCCTTGTATTTGGGAAGGGATTTGCGCAAAAGGACAGAACTAACATGTACATCTAAAAGAATAGACGCATCATCACTCTCGTGAACATGAAAAAAAAAAATTCGAGACATGTATGCGCCATTTTAAGGTGCAAAGATCTTTGAAATTTTTTGCGTAATTAGGAATATGCCTTATGGCCGTAAGAATAGGAATGTTAATCACACAATGCTTAAAAATCCATAAAATCTCCTCATTGGCATTGCCCTTCTTAGCCAGAGTTAACCGCTGAGGAAAAGGAGCCAGCGGTTGAACATGTATTATCGCAGTTTCTTTCTCACTCATAGGTTCTTCTATGAGTTTACTTTAAATTTCCTTCTTGGGTTCCTTAGGCATTTTTACCAGATTATCCACTTTCGTACCACTCCTAAGAGAAATGATGGCGTTGACTCCGTCATGATTGGAAGATCTAGGATGTTCAATATTCCCTTTAGGATTAGCTTGAGTTTGACTAGGGAATGTTCCTTTATTTCTCGTACTTATCTCTGCTGCCATTTGACTTATTTGTCCCTCAAGTTTGGCAATAGACGACTAGGTACTTGCATAAATGCCTTAAGAGTATCTTCTAGGGACGTAGTAGGAGTAGGCAGATTCCTATTGTGCGGAGGAACATAAGGCACATTAAGGGGAGCTTGGTATGACGGATTTTGTTGCCACAAGGAACTAGACTGTTGATAGTTTACTTGGTTGTGCGGTTGATAAGGGGCGCTACCAGAAGAACCTTCTTGGTAATTTCTACTTCCCCGAGAATTGGAGTTGTTAGAATTATTATTTCATCCACCATTGAAAGGTAGACTATTGGGACGTTGATACATAATATTGGCATGGTCTTTTTCACCCTCTCTTAAACTAAGCACGTCAGGGCAATCTTGGACCAGATGGTCTGAACTTTCACAAACCACACAAAGTGGCATCGCCACATGGTTAACAGAAGATGTGGTTGGATGTTTCTTCCTTTTCCCGATCTATAAGTTCTCGATTTTATTAAGAATGGTTTGAAGAGTGGCAGTCTCTGAATTAGAGTCCACTTGGTACACATTTGCACTGTGATAAGGTCTTTCCTCTCTCGTCGTTTGCCATTGCTAGGTCTTATCCGCTACATCATTTAAAAATTTATAAGCTTCAGTGTCAGTTTTCTCATCGAATGTACCCGCGCATATAGACTGAGCATGAGCTCTAGTGTCACAATCTAGACCTTTATAGAGAGTTTGAACTATATCAATCAATTGAATCCCTTGATGTGGGCATCCTTGCTCTAAATCCCTAAACTGTTGTAGGTAGTCATATAATGACTCTCGGTTTTGTGTGAAGCTATAGTTACTCTGTCGTATCTTAGCAGTTCTATGGTTAGGAAAATATTTTTTCATAAACTCCTAAACGAGTTGTTTAAACGTGTTTACAGAGTTTTCCTCAAGAGTGTACAACCAATCACGTGCGTTTCCCATAAGCATTAAAGGGAACACACGTAATTTTAGAGAATCCTTTGTAATACGTTCAAAGTTTAAAATAAGCATATAATCCCTAAAGTCCCTAAGATGGTTATACGGGTTTTCAGTGGGACTACCATGAAATTTGAGGAGCTTAGACAAGAATCCCGGTTTTAACTTAAAATTTCCTACATTTCTAGGAATCACTATACACGAATGTTTACTCACAACTGTAGAATGCATTCAATTGCAGAGAGTGATTCTCTTCGAAGCAGCCGCAGGTTTGGGACCATTCCAAGCAACAACAGGTTCGGGACCATTAATCCCATCAGTCCTTCTCATATTGATTCTAGCAGCGTTCTTACTCCGAGTTTGGGTTTACCTCAATTTAACATACAACTCAATCAATATATGCGAACACACTAAAAGAGCTAAAAAATAATACAAGCACTCAAGAATGTTTTACTGGTCTATTTTTTAAGTTAAGTTGTAAACCTGGTCTCAGGGTTCATTAATGCTCCTACTCTTGACAGTAAATCAGTTTGCACTTAAGTTGTTTTTACTCGCTTTGGCGATAGCTCGCGTGCTGTCTAGTCACCTAGATGCACCTGTGCTGGAAGGCGGGGCGAACCGCTTAGAGTCACCTATCCACACTAACTATGTCACGGAACGTACGTCCTCTGGCAAACGTAACCACTTATCAGGTTTTTCTATTGAGCGTGTTGCTCCATGTCCGAGCAAAGCTTTTTGATTAACTATATTTTTTGTGGCTCCTTATCTGAAAATCTTTCAAGAGGTCGGGACTATCGATACCGAAAAAATTAAAAAAACTGGGTGATGAACTCCTGGGGTCCTAAAGCGTGGGCACGCACGGGTAATGAAATCCCGTTTTGGTTCACCCTTATCTGCAAGTGGTTACAAAAATTAAACATTTAATCAATCAAACAATAGTTGAACAACTATGCACCACGATAGGGAGGGTGCGGTGAAAAGATGATTACCTACAGGGCGACATTTTTAGGGGCACATTTGGTTACCCTAGCGAAACTGTTGGGAAGCCCACTTAGGATCGTTTGCAAAGTACACATTGAAACAATTTTCAGCCTGAGTGGGGGTTCCAAAACTGTACCTACAGCAGAGTATAATTTTATCACCTTACAGAGCGTCACTCATTAAACTTTATACAAACATTTTCTTAATCCTTACAATACTAAAAATATATAAAAATTTAAACAACTAGATGCCTTCTTGGCTTTCTTTGATATTGGCTTTGTCGCTTTACTTTAATCAACCATGTCTATATCCTTCAATAACTTGAGAAGCAGTACTTATGTATGTCTGTGTTCGTGAAACAAGTATGTAACAAAAATGCTGCTCAACTGTCTAGATCAAACAAAAGATACCATCGTTCCTACAGAGGAATACCTAGGTAGAGCTTTTAAACAACAATTGTTGAATCAGACTTGTTCATAGCAAAAACAAGCTCTATAATACTTGGTGGATATGAACAGAGTTATACAAAAGAAACCGTATGATGATAATGATAACAACCCTGATCAATTACCAAAACATAAAAATTCAAACTTTAACTCATTTTTAATAAAATTAATTAAAAATATAAAACCAGAAACAATGTAAACTACTGTAGTAGCAAAGTAAATAAAATAAACTAAGTAAACTACTGTAGAAGCAGAGTAAACAAAGTAAAACCCCAGAGATTGTGATACGATTTACCCGTCACAAATACAATTAGTCTCGAAGCTTCAAATGAAAACATTAGTATTTGTGGTAACTCAGATCAGCAATGTATACAACAGGTACTCAGGCAACAAACAACAAGAAACAACACAGTTATTAACAGTGGTTGTAATCACAGTTTCAACAGTAATTTGGGAGGCAAATCAACTGTTAAACCCAAATTAAACCTAAATCAGCAGCAAGCCAGATTCTTCTGCAATCGCTGAAACAGTTAACAACAGCCCCAAATCACCACTGCATTACAATCCAGATTTTTGTACAAATCACCAATAGCAAAACCCTTTTAATTTTTGAATCACAGACTTCAATCACAGAACTTCAATCACAAATTTACCAACCAATGCACACTCCAATCACCTGCAAGGAAATACCCATGTCCGCAGAATCTAATTCCAACAATACAAATAATCAAACACCCAATAATCACAAACAAAATCCTTCAATCAACAAGCACTAAGCAACAATCCAAATTCCAAGCACCAATTTCAACACAGTCACAATAGAAAGAACAAATTGAGCGCGGAACTTGAAGGAGAGAGATCATAATAAGCTTACCAAGGCAAGGATGGAAGAAAGAGTGATTCCAAAACAAAACTAGGACAAAACTGTCGAGATCAAACCATAAAATTAAAGCGCCAAACTTCCAATTTAAAGTGGAGGAGTAGAGGGCATACCAAACGCAGAGAAATCCCTTCCAATCGGGAGCAAAATCGAGCTAGAGAGAGGGGAATTACTGAAAAAGGTAGAGAACTCGAGTCAGTGAGAAAAAGAGATAGAGAGGGGAAATTGAGAGAGTCTGCATTTTGAGAGAAAGAGATGGAGAATTTTATGGGAGATTATTTGAGAATTTAGTGAGAGTCTGTTGTTTTGAGGAGTAGATGGAGTCGGTGTTGTGAGAGTGTGTTTGAGGAGAGTTTTGAGAGAGCTAAGAGGATTTAAGAGAGAGAGTAAATTTTGATAAATTGGGAGTCTGTTTTGTGAGAGAGCGAGTGTTGTGTTCTGAGAGTCAATTTTTTTAGAGTTGTAAGAGGATGGGCAGCAGCCTCGCTAAGTTAGCGAGCCACCTAGGCATAAATTCAGGGAAAATATGACATGTACCTAGAGCTAAATTTTTTTTTTCCAGGGTGAGGATGGATGTCAGTTTTTAATTTTTTAATTTTTTTTTTAATAAAAAATAAAAAATAGAAAAATTTAAAAATTTAGCGTCCAATTTTTTTAAATATATATATTTTAATAATAAAATAATATAAAAAAATATACACTGCGCTAATTCAATTGGCGCAGTTAAATATTAAAAAAAAAACCAAATAATTTTTTAATGATAAATTATTTTTTAATAATTTCTCTGACATCAAGAGCTCGCCACAGATAGCCACTGATTTTCTTAAAATTTGTGTAATTTGACTGATAGCTAGCCTGAAGAAATGATTTTTCCCAAATTTGGATCGCTAATATAGAGATACCTATCCTGCTGCCCATGCTCTAACAACTTTACTGCTTGATTATCACCTGCACACAACACAACAAATACCTCAAGGAACAAAGCAGTAGAAAAATCACTAATAAAAACAACAAAACAATAATTTAATAACATAAACACGATTTTAAAATCGATTGTATTCCCGGCAACGGTGCCATTTGATAGACCGTATCAAATCGGGAGATGTAACATAGGTTAGGGTTGTCATTCTTTAGGGATGCATAGATAGAACTGTGTTTCTCATATCAAACTGAGTAAATATAAATATAAATTAATATGAAGAATAGATAAGAACTTACATTATTGATTTCCTAAGATTTTCCAAAAATAATTCAAATCTCTCTGGAAGAATACAAAATAAAGCTACGGTGGTTCCTAGAGAGAAAAGATGAACTCTGCAACTCTATCTTTATCCCTAACATAGTCCTCCTAACTCTCAACAACTCCTGATTTTGTGGAGATGTTTTAGCAAGTCTTGACTACTAAGTCTTCCAGCAGCTTTTGACAATACTTGCTTGTAAAGATCGTGTAATAAAGGGTAAACAATCAAGATTTTATGTGGAAAACTCAGTAGAAACTGAGAAAAACCACGACCTCGAGGAGGATTTGATGTAAAATCTAGTAGATGTTAGTTATTACAAAACTTTCTAAGTATTGCTAGTAATTAGGATAGAGAAATGTCAGATGTGTCGGGGGTCTTTTGAACCTATTCTCTGCCTGTATTTATAGCATATACATGCAGTTTACAAAAAAGAAAGATAGAGTCTCCTATTCCGGGGGTAGTGGGCGAACTTTGCGGATCTCTAACAGTTCCTTCTTGACCGGGCTGCAACGACTACTTTTGGTAAGTCGAGGACTCACATAATCTTTTAGAATGTTGAGCTATCTTCGAGTACAGAGTGTTGAGCTATCTTCGACTATAGAATGCTGAGCTGTCTTCGAGTACTGAGTGTTGAGCTGCTTTTTGTCGAATCTGGGGAATATGATACTACATCGGGTACAGTTCAAATTATGCAAGTTTCACAGACCTAAAATTGTCGGGTTCGACAATTATTGTTGGGTACAGTTCAGATCGGCAATTTTTGTCGGGTACAATTCAGATTATGCAAATTTCACATACTCGAAAATTATGTCGTCCGAGTACATTGGAGAATGAGGGAAATGATAGTAAGCCCAAATTTGGTTATACACAGAATGCACAATGGATCAAAGACGTTTGAGATAAACACTTCAAAGCCGAGGATTTCTTCTAGAGATATATATAGAGAGAGAGTTCAAAAGATACACAAAACGGCAGCAATGACTCTTTGAGAGTGAAACTCCAAACGACATCGATGGTCCACCAAATGTATCACCCACTTTCAAGATTTAGGTTGTTTTAGACTTTAAGTTTTATGAAACCCTAACCTTACTTAGTGATCATGATGAAAGAGGCTGTTCAGGCAACAAAGAAGCAGAAGAACAATCATCATCGGACTAGAGAAGATGACAACAGCAACAACAACAACAAGAAGAACTCAGTCATCAATATTCCTCGCGAAATCATCATCAACCAGATACTCTCAAAACTTCCCGTTAAATCTCTGGTGAGATTCAGATTAGTTTCTAAACTCTGGGATTCCGTATTCTCTGATCCCTACTTTCTCAATCTGTATGCGAAGCGACACAACCCCACCACCACCACACTTCTCTGTTATGTTAGTGGTAACAATTGTCTTCAATTTTCTTATTTGAGAAAGAGAGAATATGTCGACTTGATGTCTATAAAAACGGATCAATCAACATCCTATTCACGCGTTTGGCCTTTATGTTCATGCAATGGTTTGGTATGTTTCTCTGAAACTATATATTTCCCCGGTCTGGAACCGGGGCAATTCACAATAGACTCAATTCATGTGTGCAACCCTTACACTGGAGAACTCATGAAGGTTCCCATGGATGACCCATACCAGAGTCAAAACTCTTTCTGCGGCGCTGTTGGGTTGGGGTTCGATGTAACAAGCAACAAGTACAAAATACTCCTACAGTTTCGGGTAAATTGTCTTCTAAACTACGGTCTAGGATTTGAGTATGAGATATTCACTTTGGGTTCTGAAGATACAAACTGGAGGAGAATTGGAGAACTCCCTAATCATGAAGATGTCATTCATGTTTGCTCTACTGTAAAGGGGGCAGCGCATTGGATGTTTAAGGGTAAACATCTTAAAAATTCTATCCTGAAGTTCAACTTTGGGGACGAAAAATTTGAAGTTATTTCCTTCCCTAAATACATTGAGAACGGTGATGTGCATCTGTCTGAGCTCGGTGGTTGTTTAAGCATTGAACATAAACGGTCTAAAGAAAACTTAGACATATGGGTGCAAACAGACCATGCAAGTAACACTTGGGCTAAGAAAATCTCCATCGACTTCAAAGAACCCATCTTCTTCGATTTTCAACCTCAAGATATCAGCATTGCAGCCATTGTGGATGATAATATTATTATTACCTACTGCTACAAAATCTACTGTTACAGTTCACACCACCAAACCTTGGACAAAATAGATAGTGCAAATGGTTGTGTTAGAATACTAGGAGCCTACACTAAAAGTCTGGTCTCAGTTAGAGGTGCACGAGAATCTCGTGACACTGTCACAGGTTAATTTATGTAGAGTATTTCTACTATTTCGTAATTTTTGGAGTTCAGTACCCGGTGTCCAAGTATTTACTATTATGTAGGATATTGCATAAACATTAGATATTTCTTTTGTTTCGGATTTTTTAATTTTGATTTTCAATAAATATGGTATTTGTGTGCAAACTATCCAAGGGTTATTTTCTATAATTATTAGCAGATACTATCTATTCAATGATGTAATTCTAGAAGAGGAATGATGATCATCACAAATGAATTATTCTTGACCGTGCGTGAACATAAATCGTGATAGAAGACACTAGATTTGATATCTAATATGTGCATAAGAAGTTCATACTCCAAGAGATCGACCACGAAATATGAAAGAAAACAATGTTGCTAATAGATCCACCAAAAAGTTACCAATGAAATAAGGTGATAACACTCCTTATCTGATAAAAAAAACCCTCTAGCAATACTAACCTAGTATGGCAAGAAAGTTAGGTGACTTGGGAGAGGTTAATTCGCGCTGACCTTACGGTTCACCCAGGGATGGAACCAGGATTCTAGGTTGTGTGTGTGGGGGGCTAAGATATTACGGGGGTTGAAATTTAATTTTGAGGGTATATTAGTAATTTTAGAGGGATATTTACTAATATTATTGATTAATTAAGGAGAAAACTCATTTGTTTGTGCTATGAGCCTGGATAATGATTGATATGCTACTGTTATTACATTTTACCAATTAGAAACCAACAGTAGCATATATTGGGCTTACATTTAATTGAATGAGAATTAAATGAACCAATAGTTGGCAACGATGAACTGAAATATAGTACAGGGACTCATATCAAACAAAGAATATATAAACTTTAGTTTTGGACTTACAGAAAGATTGTTTGATTATAATGCATCTAGTTGGTGCTTCATTGGCTTATATGTATGTAACATGAAGAATAAGCTTGAACTTCAACCTGCAAAAACAATAAGATTGTTATTATGTGAAAAACAACCCATTAATATTGAGTTTCTTCGCTTCAGTAACTTCATCCCCAAAACTTGAAATGCTTTGTTTGAGGAGCTCTTCATTGATATTGTAGGAAACCCCAATCCACCAAAGGAGCCCATGGTGAGACATAGAATCTTAAAGCCTCTCTTCAACCGACTTAAAAAGGCTTTCAGTATTACCTTCCAGAGTTTCATGTAGAATTGAGTGCCCTCCAACTAAAGATATCGACATTGCAGGCGTAGTTGCAGCAGTGCAAGTTCCATCCTTCTCATAAGAAGCACAAGAGCCGACAACGATTCTTTGCTCCTAAAATATGTATCTGTCATCGCCAATCACAGTAGCAAGTAGCAACATCATCACTGATACAAAATTTGCAATCAGCAGGCACTGGATGGAGATGATGGAATAGGAAGAACACACTGTGAGGCACAATAGGAAGAACACACTGTGAGGTAAAAAAGTAACAAATAACTTTTACAGAGTCATTTAAATTTTCATCCTCCCTATTTTTACACTCTCTCTCCTCAACAATAGGGAGTGGGAGGAAAGTTTTGGGTAGCCATGTAAATGTTTCTCCTTATGTGGAAAGTGAAAAGTGGTTTTTCATTTATTTTGTGCATCTATGGTTATTTGGCTCCCTATTTAAATGAGTTTGAAAATGAAAAAAAACAAAAATAGAGTTCCACGTCACAACTCCCTATTTTTCAAGGGAGGTTGTTGTGGATGCTCTTAATACCTCACTCTCGATTCAATAATTCATCAACTCTGTTGATGATTCGCTATAGGTATAAACTGAAATCCCGACATTGGCTTTTCTTTATTTCCGTCACTAATGTACAAATATACAAAGGGTGAATTTAATTTGCTACAAGAAAAGATAACCAAAACTAGATCTAAAGAAAATAAATAGACAAGCGCATTTTATTTCACTCTCTGCCTTACAAAGTTTTGACAGGGAAGAGGTTTTGTGAGACAATTCTCATTAAGAAAGGTATGCTTGTAATCTCGTTTTTAAGCGTTTCATCACAGAGCGTTAGAGTTGCAGGAAGGATGCTTAAGGGAAAAAAATCATATCATTTGAAAAAAATCAGATAATTATGGGGCTACGTTTGGCCTTTTCAAAAATTATTATCCTGATCTCATATGTTCTGCTATCACCGAGAGTTTGTTTTGCTTTTACATCTTCCCCCCACTTTGAACTATTTTGAATCCTAAGAAACTGGCGAGTCAAATGTAAGATGCAAAATAAATTGGCAAGTTTGAACAATTTTATAAAGTGCCGGATCAATTGGCAATTTTAAACAGTTTTAATTTTTAGAAATTGCCGAATCACTTGGCTACTTATTTAAGGAATGCCACATAATTTGGCAGCTTTGATCAATTTCAAGAAATGCCGGATAATTTAGCTACTTTGAACAAACTTTAAACAGTTAAATTTTTAGAAAATTGCTGAATCAATTAGCTAATCATTTAAGGAAAGTAAAATAATTTGGCAGCTTTAAATCTTTAAAGTGCCGAATAATTTGGCAACTTACTCAATTATGATTTTTTTTGAAAATTGGCGAATCAATTGGCTTCTGTCAAGGAAAGACCAAATAATTTGGCAACTTTGAATTTTTTTATAAAATGCTGGATAATTTGGCAATTTTGAATATTTTGACAATAAGTTGGCTAAGGGAAATGCCGAATAATTTGGTTACTTTAAGCATTTTTTTAAAATGTAGAACAATTTGGCTCCGAATCGGTGTTTTCACCCTTAGGGTTTTCTTAATGGCCAAAGCACAGATGGATTTGCTTCCTCCAACGGGTCATCCTCCTCGAAGAATGTAGGGTATGGTAATAGTTTTGATGGATATTATAACATACAAATCCTAGAGGGTTGGAAATGTATTCAGGATTACACTTGATATATATCACATTAGATGTAAAATAACAAGAACTCATAAAGTGTGAAGAAAATCTTTACTTGTACAATAATTGATTTGACCTCTAACTACATGTTTTCAAACTATTTACACTAATTGGAGTTCTTAAACTTTGAGTTTGTAAGATGAAGTTAGGGAAGCCTAAATTCATATGTGCAACCCTTTGCGTGGATGGCCCATACCAGCGACAAGACTATTTCTCCAGTGTTGTTGGGTTTGGGTCGATATCACAAGCAACAAGTACAAAATACTCCGACAGTTCGTGGTTAAATGCCTTCCAAGAATTGGAGTACGAGATATTCACTTGGTGTTCTGTAGACAAACTGGAGGAGAATTGGAGTACTCCCTTATCATGAAGATGTCCTTCATATTTGCTATACTGTAAACTTTACAGGGCACCGCATTGGATGTTTAAGCAAAAACATCTTCAAAATTCTATCCTGAAGTTCAATTTTGAGGACGAGAAATTTGAAGTTATTTCCTTCCCCAAATACATTGAGAATGGCGATGTGTACCAGTCTGTGTTTGGTGGTTGTTTAAACATTGGACATGGATGGTCTAAAGAAAAAGTAGATATATGGGTGCAAACAAACTATGCAAATAACACTTGGACTAAGAAAATCTCTGTCACGGCCCAACCCGGGGCTTCCTCTACAGTGCCCGGAGCACAGCGGAATAAGGGACCGTCCGGCGTACACGGACGTGCGGTCGGCGTGTACCAGCCATCTTCACGGGCGCGGCGTGCCAGTGGCATACAATCCACGGATGCTAGAGCGACATCCGGACAATCCTAGATACTCGTGAGGGGTCATCGAATATGTATTCGGTAAAGGCAACAACGCTGAAGGTTCCCTCAATAATCCCTACAGCGTAATCTCTCGCGACGCGCGCGAGGTACGGAAAGCACACCTGTCCTGTAGCGAATCAGGGTAGCTCAATATGCCGGTTTCCAAGAAGTGACTCATATATGAAGGGGCGACGAGCCTGGACTAATTATAGTGTCCATTTGTAAGGGGCGGTGCGTCTCGGATAGCCCGCGGGGCATAGCGGCGCCCTCCGAAGCCATCTATTGAAAATCGGCCCGCATTGCGAGGCAATGTCCCCTGGCCTTCCCTAGGCCTAGGAGAACTCATGACTATCCCTTATAGATAGCCCATGAGTCGGGGTCCTTGATGACCAAGCATTAGTCATTGGGAGGATCGGACCAAGGTTCCTCCTTAATAGCTATTAAGTGAATAGTCAAATTCCAAAAGGAAACGTTAAAACATGAGACGAAACGTACTAGCCCTTTTCGCCCCCTTAACCGAATCCGATTGCGACGAAACTTGGCGTACAACTATATTAGGATATGGAGAACATATACATTCGGACAGAACTCAAAACGCTCGGGTAAATTTGGCCGGCGTTCGGTAGGTTGTCACAATCTCCATCGACTTCAATGAAGAACCCATCTTCTCCTTTTTTCACCCTCAAGGATTCACCATTAAAAACGTTGTGGATTTCGTCCTCAAGGATACTCTCGAGACTGCCCGTTAAATCTCAGGTGAGATTCAGATCAGTTTCATAACTCTAGGATTCCGTCTTCAAAGAGCTGGAAACATCCTTTGCCGTTCTCCCCATCCAGCAGTTGCTAGGTTGGCGGGTTCCCCTCTAAGAATTTTCACAATACATCCCATTCGTAAAGTCTCAGTCACAGTATCTAGACGCCCTCAACATGGAACTAGTGTCTATACGCAAAATTAAAGTAAGAAGGATGAGGTTGCTCCCTGATAGTAAGAGAAATCGTTTTCAGTTATAAATTGAAAGGATAAAGAGAGCTTTCTAGCCAGAATGAAGCACACAGTGAAGTAACATTGTGAGCACTGACAAATGATGGTATTATAGGGCCTTACCCTTCTCCGCTCATAGCATGTGCTCTCACTGACTCCAATCTAGCCGTATGAAGTCTTTCAAGGACTTTTAAAATTCTGGATCATTCAAAATCTCGTATTCATGGAGACTCGGAACTCCTTGATAAACAAAACCATAAGTCGAGTGCCATCAGTACAAAAACTCTATTATCATAATGAGAACTGCTTTATAGACAAAACAGACCAAGTAGTTTTTGAAGACACTGGATTTTAAATGTTAATTTGGGTTCTTTTTCACAAAGATTGGAACGTTAGCAAGTTTCTTGTCTTCAATATTAGAGTTAATTTCAGGTTTTCTTTAAAATTCTGATGAAAAAATTACAAATTAAATATTTTTGATAGAGGTCCGGAAAAAATAAAAAGTAACCATATAGTGTAGATATTAATTAGATTACGGGGTTGGGCTAATATTAAAGAGCGGCTGGATTGAAGTCTGGCTAATGCTGATTGGATATTTATCTTTCCGACAGCTAAGGTTTTTCATTTACCCACCCTAGGGTCGGATCATACCCCGTTAAGCCTTGATACTACCCCTCAATTTTTGACTCTAGGTAAATGCTTTCGTTTTCAAACCATGTGGACTCGAGAACCTCAATTCCCTCTTTTGATCCAAAATCTCTGGAAAAGTACGGAACGCTACTCCTTAGCCCAACTGGTCAAAGGTAAACTTTTTAAATACGAAAGCCGGCCTTAGAACCTGGAATAAAAAAAATTGGTCACGTCCCTAGTAGACTTTTTGCGTTAAAAGAAGATATATCTTGTATACAGGCTTTTCCCTTTGATGAGGGAAGCGCTTCCCGGGAACAGGAACTTCTGGGGGAGTTGGAAGAACTCTAGCTGCGGGAAGAAATGTTTTGGCATCAAAAATATCGGGTGAACTGGTTGGTTGAGGGGAATCGGAACATAAATTTTTTCCATATGCAAACTTTTCCCAACGGGAAAAGAATTCCATTGATTGGCTCAAGAATGAGGCCGGCTCGTGGAACTCGAATACAACAGAGATTGGGCAAATTTTCATTCACGATATGGCTCAGAACTACCAGACATCCCACCCGGTGGGTGTTCCAGAATTACCACATTTTAGCCCGTGTATTACGGCAGAGGACAATCTGTCCTTGTTGCGGGAGGTTACCCCGGAGCAGATTAAAGCAACTCTTGATAACATCGGGCCTAATAAAGCTCTAGGACCCGATGGCTTCCCCGCGTTGTTTTTCCAACAATCGTGGGATGTGGTGGGACCTGGTATCTGTAACTTGGTCTCCACCTTCTTTGCTTCTGGCTTCATGCCTAAACATATCAATGCCACTCATGTGGTTATGATCCTCAAGAACGGTAATAAGGCCCATCCTTGCGACTTTCATCCTATCAGTCTGTGTAATGTGACGTATAAGATCATCTCTAAGATCCTCTCCACGCGTCTCAAACCCCTCCTTAATAAGATTATCTCTCCGTTCCAAGGGGCTTTCGTGAGTGGCCGCCAAATTTCGGATAATGTGTTGGTGGCGCATGAACTTATTTATACGATGAAGCGTAAGAAGAGTCACTCCAGCCTCATGGGTATCAAGTTGGAAATGTCCAAAGCTTACGATCGGATCGAATGGGGAATGCTGATTCAATCCTTGGAAGCCCTTGGCTTCCGCCCGATCTGGTGCCATTGGATTGAGCAGTATATTTCTACGGTTCGTTACTCTGTCCTGATTAATGGTTTTGCCCATGGGTTCCTTACACCCAGTCGGGGCCTTCGGCAGGGCGACCCCCTTTCTCCCTTTCTGTTTATCATCCTGATGGAAGGCATTTTGTGGGCGTTGGGAGTAAAGGAAGCGGAACAGACAATTTATGGCCTCAAAGCCTCCCGTCGGGCTCCTCCGGTGTCCCACCTTCTATTTGCGGATGATTGTCTTCTTTTTTGTCGCGCGGATATTGCTGAAGCGTCCGAGATGAAATCTATCCTTGATAAATTCTGCGAGGCGATGGGTCAACAACTTAATTTGGCTAAATCGAGCATTTTCTTTAATAAGAATCTCCCTCATCGCTTGTGTCGCCTTGTCACCCACCTTCTCAAAATTAAAATCATGCCTCCATATGAATGATATCTGGGAACGAATCTTTTATTTGCCCGGTCCAAAGCTCAGACCCTTCATCGCATTGAAGAGCGTATTTTTAATCAGTTACAATCTTGGCGAGGGAAACTCCTTTCTCAAGCGGGACGTACTGTCCTGATTAAGTCCGTGACTTCGGCGATCCCTACGTATCAGATGTCCTACTTTGCCTTACCGAAATCTACATGTAAAAATATAAATGGTGTTCACCGGGACTTCTGGTAGGAAAAAGGGAAAGATGCCCGGAAACTGTTATATTTGAAAAAATAAAAGGATGTCTGCCATCCGAAGCGCGAAGGGGGGGGGGGGGGGGGGGGGTATGGGTATGCAGGGGCTACTAATAAGGCGTATCTCTCTAAGTTAGTTTGGCAGCTTCATCAGAAGCCTGACGACTTATGGGGCCAGGTCCTCAAGGCCAAATACTTCCCGGACTGCTCTATAATTCATGCCCGCCCGAAAGCGGATTCGTCTTGGACTTGGCGTAGTATTCATTTTTCCATTGCGACGGTCAATACTCATTCCTGCTGGCAGATTCGATCGTGTTGCCAGGTTCATTTTTGGATGGATAATTGGTGTTCCCCGCTTGGGGGAGGGTATTTTGTTGATGGACCGACCTCAGTGGGTGTATCATTTTATTGATCCGATACGATGTACCTAGCAAATGAACGAACTGTATAAATGGTGCGATAATGCTTCGGCCGACCATATATCTCATATCATCATTCCACGACAGGGTGAGATGGATAGTCTAAAATGGTGTCCCTCTTAAGATGACAAATTTTCGATCAAATCGGCCTATCGCATCCTGATGACGGGGATGCATTTGGAGCCGGTTACGGGAACTTTTTTATTTCATCTCAAATTCTGGCATAATAAGGCTACTCCTAGAGCACAATTATTTGCCTGGAAATGCTTACGGGACATGATACCCTGTCGAGCTAAAATTTGTGAGCGGTTAGGCCTAGCGGATATCTCTTGTCCGTTGTGCTCGGCCCCCGTAGAGACCTTGCATCATCTCTTCCTAGAGTGCTATTTTACGCGAGTGGTCTGGTTTGGCACGACCTTTGGGGGTCTGTTCCATGGGTTGTCCCATCTCTCTCTTTCAGCGTGGATTGAGATGTGGATTTCGCCACCCCCGACCTGGCCTATTGACCGGTCCACATGGACCTTGATGGCTTTCTTTATGTATTGGTTGATTTGGAAGGCGCGTTGTGCTTGGGTTTTTCAAAATACTAGGCCGGACCCGTCCTAAATTTTTTTGACCATTAATAAATTGTTGTATACTAAACCAATTTTTTCGTAATGACCAGCTTGCTATCAAGGCTTCATGGATTCCTCCAACCCTGGGTTGGGATAAAATAAATGTTAATGTCTCTTTCTATAAAGATAAACTATTTAATCACACCGGTTTAGTTATTCGTGATACTTACAATACCTTTGGTGTAGCCCGAGCTTCCTCTCACCGATTCGTATCTAGTGAAGAAGGTGAGGCATTAGCTGTTCTGGACGCGGTCCTCTGGGCTCGGGAGCGAGGACTCCAGAGGGTAATTATCAAGACTGATGTTGAGGCAATGTACTCCTTTTGTAAGAACGGCGAAGCAACGATATCCTGGACTACTAAAGCTATTCTGCAGGACTGTTTGGCTTTGTTTGGACAGGCTATTAATAGTATATGTTATGTATCCCGTACTGCTAATTCAGTTGCCCATGTGATTGGCACTAGGCCTATGAGTGACAATTTTTGTCTTACTTGGGCTGGTTCCCCGCCTGAATGGTTGCAGATGTCTCTACAGGGCGACGATACCTCTTTTATAACCCCTTCTGATTATTAATATACGGTTTACCAATAAAAATTAAAAATTAAAAAAAATTAGATTACGGGATATTTGGGAGCATTTATGTACTGCATTGTTGTCTTTATTAAAAAAAATCCCCCAACTTTTATTGCAATGCAAATCATTATAAATGCATCGAATTTACTTTGCATCGTATTTGCACTTTAATATTGAACGAACGTTACAATCATGGTATTGATAGTCTTCATAATGATTTGTGTAACGGCTTGGGCAACTTTAAATTTTTTTTGTAACTGCCTCATAATGCGCCATAAATGTGCCACATGATTGTATGTTGACGAGGTCGAGTAAATGTATGATGGTCGAAGCTAGGGATTGAGCTCGAGATTCGGAACAAGACTTTACAGTTAGAACTTAGAAGTATTAAATTAGCTACAACATGCGATCAAGGCTAAGCTGTTATGGAATAAATTAACTACAAACATGCTAATATTTTTTTTTCTTTTTATAATGAGAAGAACATCTGACCTAAAATATATGATTCTTTCTAACTGTGACCTCAATTAAGTAGAATACAAATCTTTTTTTTTTGTTGACTTGATCTGTTTATATCTAGTGCAAGGCGCACCCATCATATCCTAGCTCATTGTATACTTCCAAAGTTCCAATCTAGACCTTCAATATCGTCCTTAAATCTATCCTAAAGATTGATTAAGGGTGACATTGGGATTTACAAATATTGCAATGTTATGTTGGCAAGGTATAAATAAGTCAATCAAATGGGTGGTTAAAAAGACTTTCAAATGTGATTACTTAAACCTAAATACAAAAAATAGATTTAAAAATTGTTAAAAATACATACCATAAGTAACTTTTGATGGATATTTTAGAGCTACCTTTGCCTTCAATATTTTGGAGGGTGTTGGTTTGTAGGAGTGTCTCCAACCGTGTTTCGCATCGAGCACAAATATTATAACTTCTTCATATGCAACTGCCACCCTTATGTTGCAAACCGTCTCAACAAGATCTTGTTTTACGGTGGATACCTGAAGTTGGATATGATAAATGTAGCTACTCTGATTCTATTGAAAGCCGAATGGGTTGACATAATGTCGTTAGTGAGAAGGTCATTGTGATTTGCTTGGGAGTGATAGTCGTTGGGTAACCGTTCTTGATTGGTGATAATAGTAGTAGCAATTCACTAAACATGCTATCATATACTGTAAAATAAAAAGGAATTAGAGAAATTGAAGGCCAACATATGAATGGAAAAAGGTACAGATGAAGCCTTATGAGTAGAAACTATCTCTTCTTATGGAGCGGAGAGTCAGATGAATACATATATGTTAGTCCCATTGCAATAGATTTGGTATTTGGGTCATCTGGCTGCTTTGGACTGCGGCGTAATCTAATCTAGTAATCTATAGCAAGTTAGTTGCTTTGAAAGAATAAGTATGATGATAAAAAATATATATATATAGCTCCACACTCAGGTTCAGCTAAAATTAATACGAAAAAACATTAATTATCAACACTTTCTTGGTTAAGTAAGATCAAATTTGATGAAGAAAAAAAATACAAGCCTGAAGACAGACTATAAAACAAATTAATACGAAAAACATTAATTATCAGCACTTTCTTTTAAACTTGTCTTTTTGAAAAGTGCAAAAAATCGCAATTACATAGATTCGACCTTAAACACCAAGAACACACAGCCGACATAATCTCCCGCTCCCTCATCTCCGGAGATTAGATCTTACACACAGAAAATCCTTATGGTAAACTTCAGGAAAGATCACCACTTGTTCCCCCCCCCCCCCCCCCCCCCCCGAAAATAGATAATAAACTTCCCAGAGATATGACAAACATCAGTATTTTGGTATCTATTTTAAGCGTCAAGGAACCTTAATCAGAGCATTGGAAAGCTTTGCTTTGGAAGAAAGAGGGCAGCCGTGAGCCGCCCCTGGAAAAGTGAAAATGGAAACCAATTACTTAGAATTTAGAACTTGGGGCCATTTGCAATCCTGCGACGAAGACTCAGACAGCAGTGGTCACAGCTGAAAAGAACACCAAGGCAGCCACATCTGGACAAGAAAATGAAGATGAAAATAATTAACATCTTGGTGTAATTAGTATTCTTGAAGATGCTTCAGCTGAAAGTAAGAAGGCACGGTGATTAATGCATTTACATTTGCAGTTGTAACGCTGCGCTAAGTTGGACTTCATTCCGTTCTTTCTGTAGCCGAGGCATGCACTAGGACGCGCATAAGCCAAGATGTTATAGCCCGATTATGTAGTTGAAGCGATACAAGAAGCCTTCTACCAATTGAAGAGTTAAGGCAGAAGATGCATACTTCTTCACCATGTCCGATCAGGCTTTCCAGCTTCTGTAAAACATTGATCTCTTCCAGCTCGTAACTTAATTCCATGAGTAAACGCATATCAAAACACCAGCACCTTTTTGAATATGTATGACCTGTAACCAAGAAAGAATAAAAGGTGGCAATCATTTCAGTTAACCCAATTTCAAGTGTTCGTTATGCACCTTACAAACATACACTTGCAAGAATCAACAATATGGTCGATTTCAGTCTTCACTATAATTGCTATATATAATATATGTAACTCAAACCAAATTCAGAAATGGGCTCAACCAGGGGCGGAGCCAAAATTTCATGTTTGGGGGCCAAAATTTTTTTTTTGACCATTTAACGGTATTTTAAGTTTAAAATTTAATCAAATATAACATTATATTTTACTAGCAAATTATACGGATTCACTTCTCCTATCGTCAAAAAATCGAAGCTTTTTACGGCAATGACATGATCAGTTTAAGGTGAAAAAATTATCAAAATAAATTTCTTATTTGATGACATCAAGAATTGAACCTTAGACCCTTAGATTATGAGCTTCTCACTTTACCAATTGAGCTAACTTTTCTTGATGTTATTAAGACAAAGAAAAATGTACATATTTATAAATAAATAAAAAATAATATACCTATATAGGTATTTTTTAACCAAATTTTTTGGTGAGGCGACCCCCCCCCCCCCCCTAAATCCGCCCCTGGGCTCAACTTAAATGTTTGCCTCGTAAATTTTGGTCTGTCTTACAAACTCACAAGAAGACGTTACTGCGATAAGAGTAAGTAGGGTTCCATATTGATAAGAAGCAGGGAACACTTTAAATCGAAGTTTCAATTTTTTTATTTTTTTGGAAAGTAAGCCAGTTTTAGGGTTCCGTAACAACAGAGTAACAACCAACAATCCCCGAAGGGCATCCAGAGCCCGAAGGCAACCACAAGCCCCAAAGGGTGAAGCCTCCAAAGAGGTACAAAACCCAAAGGCCCACAAGACAACCTAAAGGATGTCCACACTTTAAATCGAAGTTCCAAAATTTATGAACAAAACACGAAGATTCACCTCCGATTTTTCTCTTGACGACGCCTTTTACAAGAGGTCCAGTTCCACTGCGGAGGTGCATCCTGTACATGAACAAAACACCAACGGTAATCACTTAGAAGGAAAAAAACTAGACAAAAGAATTTGGGTATTAAAGAAGGACACAAACAGAAAGGGTTTTAGGGAACTTCAAAAGGACAACATTTTTAGGGATTTAAAACCCAAATCCATTCCTCTAGGTGGGAAGAACATTAATTTTTGGTGCTGGTACTAGTGAATCTTTGGCGTGTGCAAACGTTTCTCACAGGATCTTCTTGTAATCAAGGTGCCTCAAATATGGTATTCTTAGTGAGTGTGTCACGCCCAAAAAATTCGCCTTCTGATAAAAATCATTAAGCAAATCCTAAGGCCTAACAAGTCGGGCATCCCACGGATGAAACCCTACAGATATATTATTTCTTACGAAATTAACTACATTTACTTACCAAAGAAACCCAGTGGAAAATAACTCAATTATATTAAAATGAATAAAATGAATAAAAATCTCTACTAACTCTAAATACGAGAATTAGACTACGATGATGAAATATGAAATAATTATTATAAATACCCTACGACAGCTCAACGATCCAAAGAACTCCAAAGAATCCTGAAACTGAACAGCCGAGCCTTACTAAGCAAAATCCTACCGTACTCGACCTCCTGAAAAAATATAGCGCACAGGGCGTCAAGCAAACACAATTATTACCGGTCACTGAACATGACAGACCGATCTATTATACAAAAAGTACTAGTGTGATATAATATCTTGTAATTATATATAAATGATGCAATGCATTGAGGAAATGAGGTTCAATTATTAAGGTTGTTTTTAAGCGTCGGCGCCAACTAGTATTATAAAATAGTTATAAAGTATTATTAGGTGTGGGAGATAACTAACAGACGATGTACACAGGGTCACTTTTAATTCAGTGGGATCACACTCTCGTACTCTTCTGTCCTCAACAGAAGCGTATCCCTTATTGACGAGCTAGGGATTGGCGGATTCCTTTTTAGTGAGCCAGGATTTAGCGGGTAAATCACCGGATCAAGGTGGTCAAGGATTTTCAACCTACAAGTTTAAAGCCTGTTTTATTTTCACTTTCAAGGATCTAAGCTCACGGGATGCTCGCGTAGCATGCAGCCGAGAAGTAACAGGGAAAGAATTTTGGGACTTGCAACCCGGGAACGCTGATAAACAGTTACCTCATATTTTGTTTGGGGACTCAAACCCAAGGATCCTGACAACATATCCCTACTGTGTACATGACTCTAAGTTATCCTATGCATGAATGATTTAAGATACCGACACTCAATCAAAATGACCTATCTGTCCTTGCTCCATAGGCAATGAGACTATATCATATCATTGGCGATCTTATGCTCAACGACCTTTCTACCCTCACAGATATACGAGTGGGGACTCTGTCGATGATATTATACTCTGACTATTAATGATCTTCTACCTTAAGTTATTAAAGGATATATCCGTAAAGTCCTATAATCGTGGCTAAGTTAAGTCGTGTGCCAAATACCTCTCTTGACACTTACAAAAAATTTGGTATCTTATCATGTCGTAAAATGTATATTAGACTATCCGATAACTCCCAAAAGTTAGGGTATTATAGAGTGCCAATCCTATGTCCATTAATTTACATACTAATACCAACAGTACCTGCTATGTTATATTAGGTTATCATTTCTTCCAAAATTCAGATTGGTGAAAGGATGTTTTAAGTAATAGTTCCTACATTAGCTAATACATTACCACTAACAGTTGGTAGCTAAAGTTTAGAGAGCTTAGCCTAATACCCTTACAAGTATACAAATTTCTAAAGAGATGCCCCACCATAATTTAGATTTCTACAATACTTAGTAATTACATATTCTCGACCATATACATCATCCGAGATTATGAATTCCAACAGGTAGTAATTACAGAAAACATGGAGAAGAAATTATGCATTATAGCTAACGATAAAAGAGTTTAACATGGCTGCATATTATATACACTAACTCGAACGATTTAGATGAACTATCCTACTCTTGAACGCTAATATTATGATCTTCAACTACTCCCTTATAGATTAACAGACTGTCCATTATTCTGTTGAATGAATTAATATAAGGATTTCAAGGTATAATGATAACTCTTAACATGGAATTTTGCTTATACCCCAATTTACATCTATACATTATATCAATATGTCATACGATACTCGGAAATAATTATACTTGCCTGAAGATTGAATGCTTAAGAAGAGCAATGCAATGATCCTTCCCTTTACTAGAACAATAACAATTTCACTCTCGATCACTCGCTCAAAATTTCCAGCCACAACAATCGATGAAAGATTTGAAATAATACTTCCAAAATCAAGGGTTAATGGAAACAATAAGCTTGGGGTTAACTCACCTCTCTCCTGATTTCAAAATAAAAAGAGGGAAGAAAGGTTAAAGGAGGAGAAGGAGGAGGAGAAGTTTGGGGAATTCGGTGGTGATAGTTTGAATGGGTTCTCCAAATAATTAAACAAAACCAAGAACATGCTAATGTAATACAGGTGCAAGCTAAGTAAATAACACTGGAAGAAGAAAAATAACGGGGCGCTACAGAGTGTTCCTAAATTATTTTATGGGTGTTTGCAAAAGGTAACGTCGTTTTTATCCCTACAACTAACAAGAGTATAGATATCCCTCTTTCAATAACAATGGTATTTTTGGTGCTATGTTCAGTTGGCAGGCTTTATTACAATACTTGCTCTCAACTTATGAATCGTGATACAGTAAAATGGACTTGTAGTCAGGAAATTATTGTAATGAAGTTCCTATAGAAAATGTATATACTTTGTTTTCATCGTTACATTATAAGTGAATACAATAGCTGGAATGAAACATCAAATAGAAAGTACCCAAATATAAACATAAACATTATTAATATACAACGGGGTGAGACGTCACAACATCTAATAAAAAGTACCCAAGAGTTCCCTTTTCTTCATATCTGGAGCGAGCCACACTTTGAAATTTCCAAAATACTGCCAACTCCCTGATGTCATTATTGCCCAATATTTGATTATTTTCTCATAGTGAAACTCACTGATGTCATTACTGCCAAACATAATAACAAAGCTTAGTATAATGATTTTCATAAAAACAAAGTTTAAATTGAAACAAAGCTGAATTTCTCACCTTACAAAAACAGTTGTGAATCTTTGGCGTGTGCAAACGTTTCTCACTGGATCTTCACTTTATCAATGTAAATGTTTGGGATGTGAGATATGATGCTCCAGTACTCTCCTACTTCCTTCTGGCAGCGTGGTCCCAAGATAGAACATCCACGGATATTCAATTCCCGAAGTGAGATAAGATGTTGCAATTCCTCAGGCAATGACTTCAGCACAGGGCAATGAGAAATTGTTAGCTTTTGAAGAAATTCAAGTCTTCCAAGAGCTGGTAATACCTTCAAGTTTTTGCATGAGTAGATTGTAAGTTCACGAATTGATCTTCCTTCCCAATTCGGAAACTCCATCCAATTTGGGAACTTGGAACCATTGTAATTCCATATTACCAACTTCTCCAAGTTAGGATGTGGTTCAAGTAATTCAAGGACACTCTCCACTGCCTCATCCTCATTATTGAATCTCAATGTGAGATGACGGAGGTATTCTTTATCTTTCAATATTGCCTCGTGACTAGCCTCCTTCCCAACACCTTTAATATTTGATATTATCAGCTTACCACGGAGGTTGTTGAGATCTTTTAATTCTCCAATATCAGCTCCTTCTTCACTCACAACGAACTCAGGCAACGTTTCAAGATCTCTTAATTTCCCAATTCCTCGAGGTAAGCATTCAATTCTAGATCCCCTAAATTCGAAGTGCCTCAAGCTAACCATGTTTCCTATCTCATCCGGAAGTCTACGAAGATTGTAACACTCATTAAGTTTCAGTGTTTGCAGATTGGATAGATTACCGACTGTTTCAGGTAATTCTTCCAACTTTGCCCATTCAGCTTCGAGGTGCCTCAAACTGACCAAGTTTCCCATCTCATTGGGAAGTCTACGAAGATCACAACAACGATTAAGTCGCAACGTTTGCAAGTTACTAAGATTAGTAACTACTTCAGGTAGTTCCTCTACATCCGTATCTGACAAGTCGAGATACCTTAGATGTATTATCTTCTCAATTTCTTTTGGCAATTCCTTAATATTAGTGAAGCTCAAATCAAGTGTCCTAAGACTTGTCAAATCACTCAACAAACTCAAATCTTCACAATCGATGCCGGACACAACAAGTAATGTTCGTAAACTCTTCAAATTCCAATTGGAAAAAGGAATTCGACCTTTATCCTCAGCAGAAAGCATTATAGATAAATGTCGGGCTTTCATGTCGTTTAACTTTATCTTGCTACTTTTGGCAACCAAGCATTCATTGTTAGCGACGAAAGTTGCAAAATCGTGAATAAGGTCGTGCATCTTGCAGTACCTTACATTGCCATCCATGTCCATTTTTAGATCTTGGAAAAATGAGCGCATCACCAATTCATCGAAGAATTCTGCACCTATGCTTTCCAGCTCCCTCGTCTCACTTGACCGGATACAACCTTCCGCCATCCACATCTTGATCAGGCGATCTTTCTCTATTCTACAATCTTTTGGAAAGACCGCACAATACGTAAAACAACGTTTTAGGTGTGACGGCAAAGCATTGTAACTCAATAGCAAAGGTGACAATACCAATTCGCCGGCAGTAGGGAGTTTCCATATGTCACTCGCCAAAACATCCTTCCAATCTTCCACGCTTCTTTTTCGGGAAATGAGACTTCCTAAACTCTTTGCATAGAGAGGTACTCCTTTACACCTATCAGAAAGTTTTCTTCCGATAACTTTCAACCTTTGGCAATCGGATTCTCTCCTCCTCCCCTCAAAGGCAAGATGTTCAAACAATAACCAACAGTCATCATTAGATAATTGTTGTAGGTTATGTTTGTCACTTGTGCCTACGGTCAGAGCAACAGCATCATTGCGTGTTGTAACCATGATTCTGCTACCTTTCTTGCCAAGGTCAAGGGCAAGCTTTAGTTGGTCCCAGCTTGCTCGATCCTTAGTCCACACATCATCCAATACAAGCAAAAATAGCTTTCCCTCAAGAGATTGGCATAAATGATTATGCCAAGCCTGCCTTGTTGTAAGATTTGGGACACCGCCACCGAGCTCTTCTATGATCGCCTTCGCTATCCTTATAAGATCAAAAGGCTCTGAGACACAAACCCACATTTTCTTCTCAAAGTGGTTCACCACCTTGTCCGCATTAAAAATGCATTGTGCGAGAGCAGTCTTTCCTATGCCCCCCATGCCAACTATAGAGACGACGGGGACACTTGACTCAACATGACTACTACTCTCACTCAATAACATGCTTATTAGTTTTTCTTTCTCCAGATCCCGACCATATACCTCTGATGCTTTGATCCTTGAGATGGTGTGCCTGCGCTCTTCCTCTAGACGTACTTGCTGCTCATCATCTTTTTTAGTTACTTCGAATTTATATTTTTCTTTCTCAGTTATGAGAAGATCAAGTCTTCCCTTTAATTCTAGTATCCTACAACCGATATTATAGTCCAAGGTGGCCTTGTTGAAATAAGGAGATAAAATGCCTGACCATACCTTTTTCTTGCCAGTGCGAGCATCATCTGAAGCACTACTTTCATTCGCAGCAATTTCTGATTTCAGGATTTTTGTGTGCCATTCGTCCAACATGCCCTCCATTTCGTAAGATACGTCCTTCAGCTTCTCTAACCATGCACTTTCAGGAACCTTCTTATTTTCATTTTTCTCCAAATTAAGGAGAACATTCTTCACATGTCGCTTTTCCGCATCGTCGAGAACATCACGGATCTTGTCAAATGTATCATGGAGCTCTTTAACAGCTTCAGGAGCACCCAATACCAGTTTGACCTCCTTCTTGAGCTTTTCAAGGAGGAAGTGGGACAATTGTTCCACCACAACGGAAATAAGTGCATCCGCCATAGTTGATTGGTTTCTGATAGTAAGGAGGATAGTGTGATCTGAGTACAAATTTCTCTCTGAAGATAATGTTAAATTTGTATGAAGAAAAAAATGATACAGGTTGCTGATATTATTATGAGAATGATAGGTGACCAAACATATTTGTTTATTTGGATGGTAGGAGGCAATTGTGCTTACTTTTTCTCTCTAAAGTAGACAATTGTGCAATTCAACGAAGGCGGGCTAGACTTTATGGCTTTAATTCACATGTTGTGTATGTTACAGTCTTATATTTTGGCTTCTTGAATGCTCCAAAGTTAAATTGGAAACTATATCTCTAAAGCAGAAAATGAGAAAACATTACATCCAGGGCAGAAGAACAGTGTTTCATATGTTTTCTAAGGTTGCATTGTGCAATCATAATGTGAGCTATCTAGATGAAATGCAGTGCTTTTTCCCGGAAGATGTACCCACCCCTTGAGAGCATAATGACAAGTACGTAGATATTTAGGCTCATGAGAGTCGGTGGGGCTGTTTGGGTCTCCTTACAAATTCATTTCGTTTGAAAACGCGTACAATTTTAACCAAGGCGCCTATTATGTGGTCTAAATGAATCTTATAAGACCCCTCTATAATAGAATCACTTGGCAATTTAACAAAGGCGGGCTAGACTTTATGGCTTTAATTGAAAGAGAAGCTGCTCTGTAAGATGTAAGTGGTAAGGCTAGTAGCAGCAGTAACCTTAACCGTATGAGATCTTTAGGTGTTTGATCATCATAATCTTCTTAATTACTAAATCAAATACATAAACTGAAGTGTGAAGCATATCAATAGTGTAATTGAATGGACCCATACATTGCTTGTAGCCTAGTACATTTTCTTAAGAACATTTCAAGGTGAAAGCAGTTGGTGATGAGGAAATGAAGATACTACTGGCGTTTGAATCGATCTGGTAACAATTTCAGGTACCTTTCAAGCCAGGCTAGTTGGCATTATTTTTTTACCGCAGTCTTCAAACCATGTCAGTTGCTTAGCAACCATACATAGGCACTTGTCCGGCCATGGCCGTGGGTACATGCAGGAGCCATTTAAATTCGCCAATGACAATGAAATGTAAATCCATAAATCAACCAACTCAAATTAACGAGAGAATTTTCAGAGGCTGTGATTTGTTAGAGGAGACTGTGGGATGAATAGTTTTATTTTCAATTTGTAACTGAACTATCAATTTAACATCATTATAATGATAGTAATGTGCAGAAATTCATAACTAATCTTGAGGACTAAATACAAACTTGCGGTGTTGAGGATTATGAATTTACATACTACAACGATCAATTTTAGGCTGCCAAAGCTTAATAGTTGTTCACCGTAACAAGTTCTGCAATCACTCATTATACAAGAGCATTCACATATTTATACAGTTCTGACCAATGTTGAGGAACTAAATAATATTAAGAGTAAATTTGACTACTAAGAGTATTAGAGTAATGTAAAACTGTTACATTCACCGTATACATCACGCATTGGTATGTAACACAACAAATACTTGTTAACTTTGAAGGGGTGAATCTGTACACTATTACTCACTTTCAATTTTCTCCTTTAATTTTTTCGTGAAAAATTCATCTTATTGTGCGCCCCTGTCTGAACTGAGAATGGTGCTTTGTTCTGATTCCCAGTTATTCGAGGGCAACCCAATCTGATAAGTAAAATGAGACTTAAAATTGGGGGAAAACTCAACCCCCAATTTGATACTCAGAAACAAAAGACAATGAAATATAAGTGAGAAAGGAAGGGGTTTTGGAGTTTATATATACACAACAGTCTCAAGAGGGTTGCAAAATTTTAATTACAATTCCGAAAATACCATCAAAGAAAATGGTAAATAAGCACCTTATCCTTCCCCAGGAAGGACCACTCCAGTGGTGATGGATCGTTAAATAAGTTTCGAAACGATTGCCGAATAATCAATAGCCTAGCCTTCCGAGTGTAGACTGCAAAGTATGGGGTGAACGTGCAGAATACATTACCCTCGCGCAATTTGATTTTTATCCGTTATCCTCATAGCATACAAATAATCAACCAAGAAACATAGACACAATAATTCATGCACACATAACACAATATTTACTGGAGGTTCACCTTAAGGCTACTACTCCCCACCACCAAGTTAGAAATCCACTATGTATCCAAGTTTAATTACAAGCCCTCAAGATATTCCAACAAATATAGAATTCTCTAATCTCATATTACTTGTAGTGGTTTATTATCCATCTCGGACTCATGCTTCATCTTCGACCATCATACGACCACTCGACTTTATCAACATAACACGCAGCACTATTGAAGACATATTACAGTTATAGAGTTTTAGTCATCACTTTCGACCTCTACATCAACAACAGTTTGAGTTAAGCAAACGAACCTCTACATCAACAGTTTGTGTGATAACTCAAAGATGGGTTAATTTTCAGTACATATCTGTCAAAATGATACATGTAAGACTTCAAATGAGTTTCCAAGCTCTGATTAATGGAAATATGTTTTCATCATTATACTAAAATATGTAAATGGGAAAATGACATTACCAAGACTTGAGACTTGAAAATGGGATCACAACAGGGGTCCCTCCCTCTTCCTATGACTTAACTCTATCTAAAGCAGACTTGTGAGAGCAGATAACCAGCAGATTTTGTATTATTGGTACGACTGGTTGGTTAATTACCCCACATCGTCACTAGTTTGTTGTTTGTTGTTACATTTCCCCAGTAAACACTGTTTGAAATGGTGACTTTTCTCTAATTGTGAGCTAAGAAGAATTTATTGAACTACAACTTTTGTGTTGTCTCGTACTCTCATTAGACTAAGAATCACATTAATAATAGATAACTTGCAATATCTTCAATTAATCAAAGATCATGATACCATTAAGTTACGACTGAATAATTATGATGCATGCCCTATAAGAAGAAGAGAAATTGTGTGATACCATCATAAAGTGCAGTACAAAAGCAAAATAACACTAGAAAACAGCATTGCCGTGTTTCAGCTGCAGAGGAACATTTGTTGAAGGAAATTAATACAATATATAGCGATATCATCATTGCTATTTTAAGCCGTACATACATACAATCTCAGGGTTAAGAGCCAAAAACATGTTCAGAGACATCTACATCATGATAATATATTCACAATAATAGTGGCCACCTTTGTCCACATTGTAAAGATGAAAGAAAGATTGAATTTACTAGAATGAATATTATTGATACTCAATCATGTATTTATATTATATTATATTCTAGATTATTCTAGTTAGGTATTACAATAGGAAAACTAATATACACAAATATTTTATTTTTAGTATGGAAGATATGGAAGTTTGACTTCCTAACACTCCCCCTCAAGTTGGAGAGTGGATATCCTGCAATCCCAACTTGTGAACCATAGGAACAAAGATCTCTTTCCCCAAGGGCTTGGTTAAGACGTCTGCTAGCTGATGTCAAGAATTTACATATCTTGTAGTCACGGAACCATCTTGGATCTTGTCTCTAATGTAATGGCAATCCATCTCAATGTGCCTAGTTCGTTCATGAAAACTGGGTTTGCTGCAATGTGTAAGGCAGCCTTGTTGTCGCAATATAGCAAAGCTGATTCGTGATGTGAAAGTCCCAAGTCCTCAATAGATATCGGAGCCATGTCAACTCACAACAGGCTCCCGTCATTGCACGGTATTCCGCCTCGGCGGAAGAGAGTAAAACTGTTTTATGTCGCTTCGACCTCCAAGATATTAATGAATGCCCAAGAAAGACACAATAACCCGTAGGTAACCGTTCTTGATTGGTCATATACCATAAAATAAAAAGGAATTAGAGAAATTCAAGGTCAACATATGAATGGAAAGGTACAGATGAAGTGTTACGAGTAGAAACGATCTCATCTTATGGAACGGAGAGTCAGATGAATACGCTTATGTTAGTTCCATTGGAATAGATTTGGTATTTGGGTCATCTGGCTGCTTTGGGTTGCGGCGTAATCTAATCTAATAATCTATAGTAAGTTAGTTGCTTGGAAAGAATAAGTACGATGATAAAAACAAAAAATATAGCTCCACACTCAAGTACAGCTAAAATTAATACGAAAAACATTAATTATCAGCACTTTCTCGGTTAAGTAAGATCAAATTTGATGAAGAAGAAAATACGAGACAGACTAGCTATAAACCAAATTCAGAAATGGCATTGGTTTCTCTTAAACTTAACTTTTTGAAAAGTGCAAAAAATCGCAATTACATAAATCCGACCTTAAAAACCAAGAACACAGCCGAAATAATCTCCCACTCCTTCATCTCCGGAGATTAGATCTTACACACACAAAATCCTTATGGTAAACTTCAGGAAAGATTATCACTTGCTTTTTTTTTTTGCCCGAAAATAGATAATAAACATCCCAGAGATATGACAAATATCAGTATTTTGGTATCTATTTTAAGCATCAAGGAACCTTAATCAGAGCATAGGAAAGCTTTGCTTTGGAAGAAAGAGGGCAGCCGTGAGCCGCCCCTGGAAAAGTGAAAATGGAAACCAACGACTTAGAAGTTAGAACTTGGTGCCATGAGCAATCCTGCGGCGAAGACTCCGACAGCAGTGGTCACAGATGAAAAGAACACCAAGGCAGAGCCATATCTGGACAAGAAATTGAAGATAAAAATAATTAACATCTTGGCATAATTAGTATTCTTGAAGATGCTTCAGCTGAAATTAAGAAGACGCGGTGATTAATGCATTTACATTTGCAGTTGTAACGCTACGCTAAGTTGGACTTCATTCCGTTCTTTCTGTAGCCGAGGCATGCACTAGGACGCGCATAAGCCAAGATGTTATAGCCCGATTATGTAGTTGAAGCGATACAAGAAGCCTTCTACCAATTAAAGAATTTAGGCAGAAGATGCATACTTCTTCACCATGCCCGATCAGGCTTTCCAGCTTCTGTAAAACATTGATCTCTTCCAGCTCGTAACTTAATTCCATGAGTAAACGCATATCAAAACACCAGCACCTTTTTGAATATGTATGACCTGTAACCAAGAAAGAATAAAAGGTGGCAATCATTTCAGTTAACCCAATTTCAAGTGTTCGTTATGCACCTTACAAACATACACTTGCAAGAATCAACAATATGGTCGATTTCAGTCTTCACTATAATTGCTATATATCTAACTCAAACCAAATTCAGAAATGGGCTCAACTTAAATGTTTGCCTCGTAAATTTTGGTCCGTCTTACAAACTCAGAGGAAGACGTTACTGCGATAAGAGTAAGTAGGGTCCTATATTGATAAGAAACAAGGAACACTTTAAATCGAAGTTTTGAATTTTTTTATTTATTTTAGAAAGTAAACCAGTTTTAGGGTTCCGTAACCACAGAGTAACCAACAAGGCCGGAAGGGCATCCAAAGCCCGAAGGCAACCACAAACCCCAAAGGGTGAAGCCTCCAAAGAGGTACAAAACCCAAAGGCCCAAAAGACAACCCAAAGGATGTCCACACTTTAAATCGAAGTTCCAAAATTCATGAACTAGTTATTTTACCTCACAAAATAGAAAGCTCTGTGAATCTTCGTGTACAATTGATGCTAATGCCGTCGCCTACTTCCATCGCACAACAAATCAGCGGTCAAATCCGTCCCCCCTGCAAATATTCATTTGATAAAATATAGTTAGTAAATGCAGACGAAGAGATAGCATGAACAAAAGGAAGTTGAAAAGAGTCCATTTAAGTTTTACCCGATAAGTTTAGTTCAGTCTATGTAGATTTTATCACAGGACAAATTGGACTCACTGTGTCACTGGGGATTTGTTACCCAATCTTCTTATGTTTTTTCGCTGCTATTCCTAAATCGTTCTTGAACAACTATCATCTTATACGCCACACATTATGCATTAAAGGCATACCACTGAGATTTGGTCGATCCACATGATCGTCGTGTGGGGTACTCGTGGTCTCTGTTAAATGTAATGTTCACCTTTTGATAGAAAGTAAAACCATTTGTGCGGCCATTTGTTTGGACAGAAGTTGATACCCACGCCCTTGCGAGACACGTAAAGTCTGCGTTCGTCCAATGCATTCCAGCATCATCCGTCTCGTCCAAAAACTCAGCATCTTCTTGCACTTGCACGTTTGGTCTTTATTTTGCGGATACTTTTTTCTTTCTTCATTTTTCTTTTTCTTTCTGGGGAGCCACAACTTCAACAGGTATTGACGCATTTGCGTTACTTTGACTGTGCTGAGTAGATTCACCATGGAATAGATAGTTCTGAAAATAATTTGGCGGTTGAAAACCTTGAGATTGAGTGAGCGGATAGGGTTGATTGTACAGGTTAAACACCTGAGGTTGCGGTTGAGATAGTATAAATGGACTTTGATATTGTCCATAACTGGGATCCCCTTGCGACATAGTAAACGGAGGTGGGGTCTTTGATTGGAATTGAGATTAAAATTGCGATAGGTTTTGGTAGAGGTATGGAGTGAATTATGATAATGGTTGTTGAGCGAATGGTGTTGAAGGTGGGTTTTGAGAGGATGGGGTCGGGGGTGTAGATTTATTACTATTAATGCCAGAGTTCGCCATTTGGGGAAAGCGTAGAGGTTCTCCTCTGCTTTGAAATTGGTTTTGGGGAAGAAGAAGAAGTCAGGGAGTGTTGATCAAAATAATTGAGTTTGGAGGTGTTTAGATCACCGCGCGGTGTTCCTTTTAACGCGTTAAAAGGAACACCGTCAAACTCAATTTTTTTTAGTGTGAGTTCCCCACACTCAGTTGAGTTTCTGTAGCGCTAGGTCACATAACTCACACTCAAACAGTGCCTGCTGGGAGACGTTGAGTGTGGGTTGGCAAACCCAACTCAACCCATACCCTGCTGCGTTTGCTCTTAAGAAGACTTTCAAATGTGATTACTTAAACCTAAATACAGGAAATATATTTAAAAATTGTTAAAAATAGATACCCTAAGTAACTTTTGATGGAGATTTTAGAGCTACATTTGCCTTCAATCTCCATTTTGGAGGGTGTTGGTTTGTAGGAGTGTTTCCAGCGGTGCTTCGCGTCGAGCACAAATTTTATAACCTCTTCATATGCAACTGCCACCCTTATGTTGCAAACCGTCTTAACAAGATCTTGTTTTACGACGGACACCTGAAGTTGGATATGATAAATGTAGTTGCTCTGATTCTATTGAAAGCCGAATGGGTTGACATAATGTCGTTAGTGAGGAGGTCCTTGTGATTTGCTTGGGAGTTATAGTCGATGGGTGACCGTTCTTGATTGGTGATAATCGCAGTAGGGATTCACTAAATATGCTATCATATACCGTAAAACAAAAAGGAATTAGAAAAATTCAAGGTCAACATATGAATAGAAAAGGTGCAGATGAAGTGTCACGAGTAAAAATGATCTCATCTTATGGAGCGGAGAGTCAGATGAATACACATATGTTAGTCCCATCACAATAGATTTGGTATTTGAGTCATCGGCTACTTTGGGTTGCGGCGTAATCTAACCTAGTAATCTATAGCAAGTGTAAAATTATAATCTTATGAACCTGTAATATAGCTTTCCTCATTTGACTTGTGACAGCAACTCAGAAGTACAACTAATATTCACCCCAGATAAAGGTTCACAAATAGCAACAACTACTTAGCACTCCGATAAACAGCAGCGTAGCGCAGGAAGTATTCTGGTCAGCAAAACAGTAATGTAAACAGTAGGTATTCCGGTCAGTAAAACAGCAATGTAAACAACATGTATTTAACAGGCAATACTCAGGTAAACATCGCAAGAATGGCAAGTTATTAGCGCAAGAATAGGCAGATTTTATCGGCAGTTTCAGGCAGATTTTATCACAAGAGAAATGCAGTTTCAGCGCAGCTTCAGGCAAATTTCAGCACAAGAAAAAGGAAGTTTCAGCAGCAGTTTTGTAACTACAAGATCAGTTCTTGTTTATAGCAAGATCAGTTCTTGTTTGTAGCGACAGGAAATAGCAGTTTCAGTAGCAACAGGAACTACGACAACAATTGGTAATCTCCAGTATTAAACAACAGTAACAACGCAGTTTGTACTCCGGGAAAACGCAGTAGTAAACTCTGGCGAATAGCAATAATGTATTAGCACAAGAATAACATGCAGGTTCAGCTACAAAAACAGTTGGATAAATAGCGCAAGTTCAGGCTTCAGGCAGCAAAAGCTGTTGGGTAAGGCAGGTTTCAGCTCCGGCAAACAGCAAGTATTAGCGTAAAAATAACAGGCAATTTGTAACAGTAAGAACTGATAAATAAGGAGAAGCTCGAGGCGTGGGTCGCACTCTCTTTAAAAAGTATTTCGACCTACCTTGGGTAAGACAACGAAGGTCTGATCTCTTCCAGGATACAACGAGCGTAACGTATACAGTAGCTTCAATTATCCCGGAAGTCTACGTAAAAGAATAAGTGTGCACCTCATGTAAACCGTAAATGAAGTTAGAGAGAGAGAGAGATGAAAAGAGCATATAGAGAGAAGTTCTTTTTATGAGTTTTAAAGGTGGCAGAACCAAAGATATTTAAAGGGAAGATGCAACAGCTCTTTTCCTTCAATTTCGTCAGAAGAAGTTTGAAACTCTTGAACTAGTAAAGAGGAGACATCCCTAAAGATTAGGTCCACTAGCAAGAGGTGGAGAGACCAAGCAAGAGTCTAGAACTCAATCCCAAGTTGATAACCAAAAAAAAAAAGATTAGGTTAGCCAAAGCCCAAAGGAAGTCTAAGAAAAATTCCAACAGCAAGTTAGTTGCTTGGAAAGAATAAGTACGATGATAAAAACAAAAAATATAGCTCCACACTCAAGTACAGCTAAAATTAATACGAAAAACATTAATTATCAGCACTTTCTCTGTTAAGTAAGATCAAATTTAACGAAGAAAAAAATACGAGCCTGAAGACAGACTATAAACCAAATTCAGAAATGGCATTGGCTTCTCTTAAACTTATCTTTTTGAAAAGTGCAAAAAATCACAATTACATAAATCCCACTCCGACATAATCTCCCACTCCCTCATCTCCGGAGATTAGATCTTACACACAGAAAATCCTTATGGTAAACTTCAGGAAAGATCACCACTTGCTCTTTTTTTTTCCCCGAAAATAGATAATAAACATCCCAGAGATATGACAAACATCAGTATTTTGGTATCTATTTTAAGCGCCAAGGAACCTTAATCAGGGCATTGGGAAGCTTTGTTTTGGAAGAAAGAGGGCAGCCGTGAGTTGCCCCTGGAAAAGTGAAAATGGAAACCAATGACTTAGAAGTTAGAACTTGGTGCCATGAGCAATCCTGCGGCGAAGACTCAGGCAGCAGTGGTCACAGCTGAAAAGAACACCAAGGCAGCCACATCTGGACAAGAAAATGAAGATGAAAATAATTAACATCTTGGTGTAATTAGTATTCTTGAAGATGCATGCTTCAGCTGAAAGTAAGAAGACGCAGTGATTAATGCATTTACATTTGCAGCTGTAACGCTGCGCTAGGTTGGACTTCATTCTGTTATTTCTGTAGCTCAAGTGATAGCCGAGGCATGCACTAAGACGTGCATAAGCCAAGACGATGTTTTAGCCCGATTATGTAGTTGAAGCGATACAAGAAGCTTTCTACGAGTTGAAGAGTTTAGGCAGAAGACGCATACTTCTTCACCATGTCCGATCAGGCTTTCCAGCTTCTGTTTTTATCAAAACAGCAGCACCTTTTTGAATATGTATGACCTGTAACCAAGAAAGAATAAAAATTGACAATAATTTCAGTTAACCCAATTTCAAGTGTTCATTATGCAACTTACAAACATACACTTGCAAGAATCAACAATATGGTCGATTTCAGTCTTCACTATAATTGCCATATATGGAACTCAAACCAAATTCAGAAATGGGCTCAACTTAAATGTTTGCCTCGTAAATTTTGGTCCGTCTTACAAACTCACAGGAAGACGGTACTGCGATAAGGGTAAGTAGGGTCCTATATTGATAAGAAACAAGGAACACTTTAAATCGAAGTTTTGAATTTTTTCTTTTCTTTTTGAAAGGTAAGCTGGTTTTAGGGATCCGTAACCACAAAGGAACCAACAATCCCCGAAGGGCATCCAAAGCCAGAAGTCAACCACAAGCCCCAAAGGTTGAAGCCTCCAAAGAGGTACAAAGCCCGAAGGCCCACAAGACAACCCAAAGGATGTCCACATTTTAAATCGAAGTTTCAAAATTTATGAACTAGCTATTTTACCTCACAAAATAGAGGGCTCTGTGAATCTTCGTGTACAATTGATGCCAATGCCGTCGCCTACTTCTAACGCACAACAAATCAGCGGTCAAATCCATCCCTCCTGCAAATATTCATTTCATAAAATATAGTTAGTAAATGCAGACAAGAGGTAGCATAAACAAAAGGATTTTGAAAAGAGTCCATTTAAGTTTTACCTGATAAGTTTGGTTCAGTCTATGAAGATTTTATCACAGGATAAATTGGACTCACTGATGATTTGTTACTGCAAGAAGTAGTATGACTAGTAAATATATTGCTCTAATTAAAACATGAAAATTAAAGGAATGACTTAAATCTTTTACCTCACAATAGCGGCGGTAAATCGTTTGAAACTGATAATTAATCCCATTCTCATCTATAAATGTAAATGTTTGGGATGTGAGATATGATGCTCCGGTCCTCTCCTACGTCTTTCTCACAGCGTGGTCCCAGGATAGAACAACCTCCGATAAACAATTTCAGAAGTGAGGTATGATGTTGCAATTCGTCAGGTATACACATTAAGGATTTACATTCTACAACTTTCAAAGTTTGGAGTGCCTTGAGTTGTGATAAGCCTTGTGGAAAGGTTGAATGTGGTGAATTCTGAATGTACATAACTTTGAGGCTGATATTGTCTTTGAAGGGTAATGATCTTGAAAGGGAACCTGCATCTCCCTCTAGAATCACTGAGATTGTCAATTCTGGACAATTCTTAATAAACAATATCCTTACTGATTGAGATAAGATTTGGTGCGGCACTGACATTAGCATAGGGCAATAATAAATATGCAGATCTCGAAGAAGAGGCATAACATTAATATCTTCGCTCGATGTCTCCATTACCCACTCCTTCCAATGATTCATGTTAATTATAGTAAGTTCCTTCAAGTTTGGGTAAGCTACTGTCCTTGGTGACGCCTCGAAACCATTAAAAAGTCCCATGGGTAACATTGAATCTAATTCCCTTAGAAAGAGAGATTGAAGCGATTCCAAAGTTGACAAATGCGGTAGAACCTCCAAATTTCTGCACTTACAGAGTGCTAATCGACGCAGCATAATAGATGAGGATTGGAACTCCATCCAATTAGGGAACTCGGAACCACCGTAGTACCGAATTCCCAACTCCTCCAAGTTTGGATGTGGTTCAAATAACTCAATTGCACTAGCATCATCATTTCTCTTCCCCTCATAAGCGTCTTCGACGAACCACAGTCCCAAACGACGGAGGTGTTCTTTACTTTGCAAGTTTGCGTCGCTTATACACTCTTTTGATCCACCTCTGATATTTGCTATTCCTAGGAAACCACGGAGGTTGTTGAGATTGCTTAGTTCCCGAAGCTGACATCCTTCTCTACTCGTAGCAAACTCGGACAACGTTTGAAGATCTTTAAGTTCTTCAATTCCTTTTGGTAAACATTCGAGGGCATCGGTGTAATTAAGTTCAAGGTGCCTCAACTTAACTAGTTTTCTTAGCTCTTCAGGAAGTCTAATGGCCCATGGGTCATTCGAACGACTATCTTGTTTTATTCTTAATTTTTGGCGTTTTCATGGGCATTTTTATCTTAATTTATAACTAGAAACTTGTAACCTCCATTAAATGGCAAGACTAGACAAAGAGAGAGGATCCAAGCTTTTTGTAAGAAAGACCTAGGGTTTAAGAGGAATTCAATTGAAATAAAGTAATTGAACAATTGAAACTCTAAAAAGGAAATTCTCCCACCAATTGTTTGTTATTCATATTTATTCTTCAAGTTAGGTTAATCTCAATTCGATTATGGATTAAGCTCAGCAACAGAGCAGGCAAGACTCCTTTTACAAACCCTTGTCATTTTCATGTCTCATTTTCTAAGACCTCTTGCCAATCTCGTATGTTCCTTTTTAAATCGCAACAGACTACCAATAGTTTTTATGAAGAAAGGTACTTGTAATAGCCTATTTTTGTATTGGACGAAGATAGCGCCTTACACCTTGAAATATAGAATGTTAGCTAAGAATTGAAAATAACTAACATGAGATTTAGCGTGGAAAACCCTTGAATGGGCTAAAACCCACGACCTCTCCTAAGGATTTTAGAAAGAGAGAGATCTTTGTTGATGACTGCTAGCTATTAAATGGAGAGAAAGATGTAAAAAAAGTCTCTTCGAAGATCTCCGAGCAGCCTTTCTTCGGTCCTATTTATAGATCTTATAACATGACCATTATTGTTTTAATGAGAAACGTTACAATATACGAGTTTGATGAGTCTTTTATGAGGTCTTTTGTAACGTCTTGCTATCTGATAATTGTTGATCTTGTAACGAATCTCTTGATGACCTTAGCTGTAACTTCGAACTGTTGGTGAAGATACGATCTCTAACGATGTTCCTATGTATACGAACTGTTGATGGACATCTGAGTATCTTCTGTAGTGCGATGTTACTGGATGCTTCAATATTCCCGAACTGTAGATGAGGTAGTCTGTATTGCCTTCTGCTTGCCCTCAATCCTTGGCTGGTTATCAGTGTGGTTATTCGAACTATGTGAGTTCGAATATCGGACTCAGTACGAGGATTAGAAATATGCCCTTACAGTACTCCTTTACATTTCTTTGTGATTGTCCTTTCAATTTCTTCAAGCATTTCGTTGTCTTTCACTTCCATACTCGCAGAGGTGGCAGAACAAAACAATGACCAACTTTTTTATCAGTGAAGCCCCTAAAGGATGTGCATTAGACGAGTTCATCAACAACGCACCTCTTTCATTGCTATTGGTGATCAGGATTCGACTAAGTATTGCACCACCATCCAGACAAAATGTTGGAATTTTTCAAAACTTATACCTCTTTTGAGCCTTGAACCCATGACCTCTTGGTCATCTATTTTATGTGACTCCTATACTATAGCCTAAAGTTTAGTCTCACATTGTTTATAAACAATAGAGGAACTAAACATATAAGGTAGTACCCATGTGACATGTGTGTAACATGTGACATAGAGAGAGTGTATAGTTGTGTGAGTGTGTGAGAGGATTTTATACTCTATACACACTTGGACCTCTCTCAGGCGGCCCGGTAGGCCGGGCCGGCTCGGACTCGGACTTGGAATTGGGATTGGGCAATTGGCTCTTCTGGCTCTGGAGGCCTTGGGGGCCTTGGGTCCTTTGGGCTTGGGTATCCATAATCTTTTTAATAAAAAGTTCATTGGGCTTGGGCTTGGTCTATTCTTTAAGTCTTGGTCTTCACTTTGTTCTCTCCACCTCTTGAGGAGACATAATCCTCAGGGACACGTCCCACACGTTTGAATAAAGAGAGAGCCGTTGGGCAAACTCTCTCTATAAAAACAACTCCTCACCACCTTAAAAAAAAAACACAGTTACAACACAACTCTTCTCTCTCTCTCTCTCTCTCTTGTACGGTTTACCTGTGGTGCATACTTCATTATTACGTAGACTTCCGGGTAACTGAAGTCTACTGTATACGTAGGCTCGTTGTATCCTGGAAAGAGATTAGACTTTCGTTACCTTACCCGAGGTAGGTCGAAATACTCTTCAAAGAGAGTGCGACCCACGCCTCGAGCAAATCACAACCTCTCTCTCTCTCTCTCTTGTTGTAGGCGCTGTACTTACCGGAGCTCACTATCTCTTGCTCTTACTGCTGCTGCGGTGTTACTTCTTTCCGTTGCTACTGCTGCTGCGGTTTCTTTCTGTAACGAAACCTGCCTGAAACTGCTGCAGCAACTGAGTTACTGTTGCTACCCGAACTTGCGCTGCCAATCCAACGAACAAAAACTGAGTTACTGCTGCCTGCTGCTCTTTACTGTTGCTGCCATATACCGTGCTCAACCAAAGGGAAGAACAGACTGAGTTACTGTTGCTGCCATATACCGTGCTCAACCAAAGGGAAGAATAAACTGAGTTACTGTTGCTGCCTGAAAACATTGCTGTTGCTACAGGTTCATAAGACTTAACCTATTTAGTTATTACAATTTTGAAGAGTATTTATTTCCTATAATATGGCTCTTTCCTCAGAAGTGCTGAAGTTTGATTCCAACAAACCCTCTAGGTTTGATGGTCTCAACTTCAAGAGGTGGAAGAACAAAATGTTCTTCTATCTCACACTTAAGGAAGTGGCGTATGTTCTGGAACAAGAATGCCCTGTTGAGCCTCCTGTTCCCGTACCTGCAATAGACCCTGACCTGATTACAAACGATTATGACAAAACCTTAGAATCAATTTCGAACTGGACTGAGGCTGACTTCAAATGCCGTAATTTCATCTTGAACGGTCTAGCAGACGAACTGTACGATTACTATCTACAGTCCGAAACTGCGAAAGCCGTTTGGGATGCATTACAGAGGAAGTATGATACGGAAGAGGCAGGCTCTAAAAAGTTTGCCGTAAGCCGATATCTCAATTTCACTATGGTCGACGATAAGCCAGTAATTTCCCAATCACATGAGTTGCAACGAATTGCACATGAGATCGTGTCCGAAGGGATACCTCTTGATGAACAATTTCAAGTTGCCGTGATGATTGACAAATTATCGCCTAATTGGAAAGACTATAAAAATATCCTGCGACACAAGTCAAAGGAACTTACCATGGAAAACTTGATTACTCGTCTTAGGGTTGAAGAAGAATCTAGAAAACAAGACCTGAAAGAGGAAATCCTTTTGGTTCAAGCCAAAGGGAAGGTCCATCTGAAACCTAAAGGGAAACCTTTCAAGGCTAAGAATGGCGGTAATCGGAACAGCCGTCTTAACGGTGGTAATCCGAATAACCGTCAGAAAAATGGACACCAGAATCCTAATAAGGGAACGAACCAAAAAGCCCCACCATATAACGGAACAGTTTCTATTGTGTGTTTCAACTGTAACAAGCCTGGACACATATCTAGAAACTGTCGGAACCGAAAACCTGTTGCTCAGGCCAACGTTACCGAAGAGCCCTTAGTGGCTATGATCACGGAGATCAACATGGTCGGTGGAACCGACGGGTGGTGGGCTGATTCGGGCGCTTCTAGGCATGTATGCTATGAACGCAATTGGTTCAAGACCTATAAGGAAACTGAAGACCAGAAGGTGCTACTTGGGGATTCCCATTGCACCAAAGTGCTAGGCACTGGAGATGTTGAACTGGTATTTACCTCTGGAAGGACAGTGACTCTGAAGGATGTGATGCACACTCCTGAAATGAGGAAGAATCTTGTTTCTGGCTATCTTCTCAACAAGGCAGGATTTCAGCAAACTATTGGCTCAGATCAGTACATTTTGACTAAGGGTGGGATTTTTGTGGGAAAGGGTTTTGCTTGTAATGGAATGTTCAAAATGAGTATTGAAATGAATAAATCTGCTTCTGCTTACTTATTGTCTTCTTTTAATATTTGGCACTCTAGACTGTGTCATGTTAATAAGAAATTAGTACACAATATGAGTAAACTTGGTATGATCCCTAAAGTAGATTTAAATGATTTTAATAAATGTCAATCTTGTAGTCAAGCTAAGATTACTAAAACCTCACATAAAAGTGTTGTAAGGGAAACACAACTTTTAGATTTAGTATACTCGGACATATGCGAAATGGACGGTACATTAACTCGAAATGGTAAAAGATATTTTATAACTTTTATAGATGATCATTCAAACTATACTCAAGTTTATCTGATGCGTCACAAAAGTGATGCTATAGATATGTTTAGGACATATGTAACCGAAGTGAAAAATCAGTTTGATAGACACATTAAAAGATTTCGTAGTGATAGAGGCACAGAATATGATTCACATGAATTTCAAAACTTGTATGAATCCTTAGGGATCATACATGAAACAACTGCTCCTTATTCTCCAGAATCTAACGGTAAAGCTGAACGTAAAAATAGAACGTATACTGAGCTAATAGTTGCTATGTTACTTAGTTCTGGATCACCCAAATCTTTATGGGGTGAGGCATTATTATCTGTATCCCATGTTTTAAACCGTATTCCTCATATCACATCTGAATTATCACCTTATGAAATTTGGAGAAAAAGAAAACCTAATGTTAGCTATTTTAAGGTTTGGGGATGTTTAGCCTATGTTCGTAAACCTGATCCTAAACGGACCAAACTAGCCAGTAGAGCTTTAGAATGCATTTTTATTGGTTATGCTATAAACAGTAAAGCCTATAGGTTTCTTGATATTAAGGATAATATAATAATTGAATCACTAGATGTTGATTTCTATGAGGACAAGTTTCCCTACTTACTGAGGGACAGTGGGGGTAGTAGTGGGGGTTCTCTACCTTCTACGTCTTCGACCCCTAATGAACCTCAAGTAAACGTTCCTAGAGCTGTTGATTTTCATGATACAGACCCAGAACTTCGTAGAGGTAAACGTTTAAAGATTATAAAAGATTTTGGTAACGATTTTGTTGTAAATACCTTAGAATCGGACCCCAATACTATTAGAGAAGCGTTAACCTCAGGTGATGCTGATTTGTGGCAAGAGGCCATTGATGATAAAATGAATTCTCTTACTACAAATGAAACTTGGGATTTAGTTAACTTACCTCCTGGTAATCGCTCTATTGGGTGTAAATGGATATTAAAGAGAAAACTTAAACCAGATGGTACTATAGATAAATATAAGGCAAGACTTGTAGCAAAGGGATATGTGCAAAAAGAAAACATTGATTTCTACGACACATATTCCCCAGTTACTCGTGTGACTACCATTAGAGTATTATTAGCCGTTGCTGCCGTGCACAATTTGTTAATTCACCAAATGGATGTAAAAACCGCATTTTTAAATGGAGAGCTTGAAGAGGAATTATATATGGATCAGCCTGAAGGCTTTGTGGTACCTGGTGAGGAACACAAAGTCTGCAAGCTGAACAAGACCTTATACGGTCTAAAGCAAGCTCCAAAACAGTGGCATGATAAAATCGACCAATTACTTCTTTTAAATGGTTTTAAGATTAACGTTGTTGATAAATGTCTATATTATAAAGTATCTGGTGAAAGTTGTATTATGATATGCCTTTACGTTGACGATCTACTTATTTTTGGTTCTACACTTGACATTATTTTAGAGACCAAAAACATGCTTAACAATAATTTTGATATGAAGGACCTAGGCAAGGCTAGTATAATTTTAGGCATGAAGATCACACGCACAGACACTGGTATTACTCTTGATCAATCTCATTATATTGAGAAGATCTTAAAGAAGTACAAATATTTTGACCGTAGACCTGCGTGTACTCCTTGTGATCCACAAGTTAAACTTTTAAAGAACTTGGGAGAGGCAGTTAGACAGAAAGAATACGCAAGTATTATTGGAAGCCTTCGCTACGCTACGGACTGTACTAGACCTGATATAGCTTATGCTGTAGGGGTTCTATGTAGATTTACGAGTAAACCAAGTTTGGCGCACTGGGGTGCCATTGATAGAGTTATGCGGTACCTGAAAAAAACCATGAACTTGGGTTTACACTATCAGAAGTTTCCCGCGGTCCTTGATGGATTTAGCGATGCAGATTGGAACTCATTTTCGGATGATTCCAAAGCCACCAGCGGATACGTGTTTAGTATAGCTGGAGGGGCGATTTCTTGGAGATCCAAGAAACAAACGATTCTAGCTCAGTCGACTATGGAGTCTGAGTTAGTAGCACTAGCTGCAGCTAGTGAGGAGGCAAGTTGGTTGAAAGACCTCTTGTCTTATATTCCTTTATGGAGTAGGCCTATACCACCGATACTGATCCACTCAGATAGTACTGCTGCGATAGCCAGAGTACAAAACAATTATTATAATGGTAAGAAGTTAGCGATACGTCGCAAACACAGTACGATGAGAGGTTACCTCACATCTAGTACTGTTACAGTGGATTTTGTAAGATCGGAAAACAACTTGGCAGATCCTTTGACGAAAGGATTGTCTCGTGACAAAGTATGGAGCACATCCTTAGGGATGGGGCTAAAGCCTGTTATTGAATCACAAGTGGTGGGAACCCAACCTAAATGACTGGAAATCCCAAGAAATAGGTTCAATGGGGAAAACAAATCACTGTGATATAGAATCATGCAAATAAGGAGCTTGTCACTCCAGAGTTCAACTCGCAGTACATAAATGTAAATATGCATGATATCTTGAAGCAAATGTTAGGCTGAGTTCTATATCTCATTTATTTGAGTGGGGTGTCTAGCTACAAGAACACTCTTCATAGATTCACCAAGGTGATTGTGGAAGTGCGGCCGCTTCCTATGAGAAATTAGGCTAACTTCTCTAAAGCCTTCACCTATACTGGGATTAAGCACATGGCCGAAAAGTGCTGGCATTTAGATATTGCACATGGTAGGGTTGTATGTAGTTTTCCTCACTGTATAAAAGCGAATAATGAGTTCAAGACTCTGTTCACTTATTATTCTTATACGTTGAAGATTGTCTACTACGTAAAGGTTCAAGTCTAAGGACACCTTCACTTAAGTACAACTCTATAATCGAAACCGTACTCTCGTTTCTCTTTTCATTCATCTATCATTTTTAAGAAGTTTTTAAAAGTGGGGGATTGTTGGAATTTTTCAAAACTTATACCTCTTTTGAGCCTTGAACCCATGACCTCTTGCTCATCTATTTTATGTGACTCCTATACTATAGCCTAAAGTTTAGTCCCACATTGTTTATAAACAATAGAGGAACTAAACATATAAGGTAGTACCCATGTGACATGTGTGTAACATGTGACATAGAGAGAGTGTATAGTTGTGTGAGTGTGTGAGAGGATTTTATACTCTATACACACTTGGACCTCTCTCAGGCGGCCCGGTAGGCCGGGCCGGCTCGGACTCGGACTTGGAATTGGGATTGGGCAATTGGCTCTTCTGGCTCTGGAGGCCTTGGGGGCCTTGGGTCCTTTGGGCTTGGGTATCCATAATCTTTTTAATAAAAAGTTCATTGGGCTTGGGCTTGGTCTATTCTTTAAGTCTTGGTCTTCACTTTGTTCTCTCCACCTCTTGAGGAGACATAATCCTCAGGGACACGTCCCACACGTTTGAATAAAGAGAGAGCCGTTGGGCAAACTCTCTCTATAAAAACAACTCCTCACCACCTTAAAAAAAACACAGTTACAACACAACTCTTCTCTCTCTCTCTCTCTCTCTTGTACGGTTTACCTGTGGTGCATACTTCATTATTACGTAGACTTCCGGGTAACTGAAGTCTACTGTATACGTAGGCTCGTTGTATCCTGGAAAGAGATTAGACTTTCGTTACCTTACCCGAGGTAGGTCGAAATACTCTTCAAAGAGAGTGCGACCCACGCCTCGAGCAAATCACAACCTCTCTCTCTCTCTCTTGTTGTAGGCGTTGTACTTACCGGAGCTCACTATCTCTTGCTCTTACTGCTGCTGCGGTGTACTTCTTTCCGTTGCTACTGCTGCTGCGGTTTCTTTCTGTAACGAAACCTGCCTGAAACTGCTGCAGCAACTGAGTTACTGTTGCTACCCGAACTTGCGCTGCCAATCCAACGAACAAAAACTGAGTTACTGCTGCCTGCTGCTCTTTACTGTTGCTGCCATATACCGTGCTCAACCAAAGGGAAGAACAGACTGAGTTACTGTTGCTGCCATATACCGTGCTCAACCAAAGGGAAGAATAAACTGAGTTACTGTTGCTGCCTGAAAACATTGCTGTTGCTACAGGTTCATAAGACTTAAGCTATTTAGTTATTACACAAAATTTAAAAGGACTACATTGGTTTAAGTCATCTGTCCAAACATTGTCTAGGACAAGCATGAACAGTTCAAAGTGTCCCATTCAATATTTTCAGGAACTTTTGTACCAGTAGCTTCAATGATTACCTTGGCAATCGTTGTCCTATCAAAAGGTTCGGACACACACACCCACATTGTCTTCTCAAAGTGCTTCACGATATTATTATCGTGTAAAATCAATTGTACAAGAGTAGTCTTGCCAAGTATAGAGATGATACTTGCCCATTCCAACTATAGAGATGATGGGGACCCCAACTTCATTGTTACTACTCTCGCTTAACATCTTGCTAACTATGATATCCCTATCGTCCTCACGACCATAAACCTCTGATGTATTCACCAAAGAACTAGTCTTTGGTGTGATACCTGAGCTTCCATACTGTACGCATGGCCATAGTTATCCTTGTCATGAGGAATGGAGTCAAGTTTTTCGCTTAATCTCTTTCCCCACTTTATGACGCAAAAGAACTTCAAAACAAAAGCAAGGGTAGAACAAATGGGAACACATCTTTCGAGTATTTTTTGATTTTGGTGTTCCACTTGTCCAATACATCCTTGATTTCGTAGACAACCTCCTTGAGGTTCTCCAACCAGACCTTTACCCTTTCGTCTTGAACTCGTTTTCTATCAGCATCATGATGAACAGCTTGGATGGATGTGAGTGTTTTAGTCAGTTTCTCGATCTCTTCCTGGACACCGGCCACCATTGTTACTTCTTTCTCGATCTCCTGACGAAGAAAGGAACCCAGTCCGTCTAAAGCCATGGAAACAATTGCCTCAGCCATCTCTAGGTAGTTGGTAAGGGATGAAGAAATTAATCAAAAAATGCAGGTGAAAGTTGTGATATTTGCTCTCTATTAGTTCACAACTTCTTCAATATATGTGAAATGCAAATTTCAGTTGAGCAACTACTTGCTGGCCTTCACATCATAATCGGTATTATAATAAATAAACTGTTGATTTTTTTACAAAACAATAAAATGTATTTCAATATGTACTAAGTAGCACTAACGGCATTTTAATGATTTGTATGTTCACGTAGATATACTTGTATCTACATTGCGCAAGCTTTTATTTCTTATGTTGACTTCTAAGACCAACTTGAAGATTTCCCAATACCTATTAGTTAATGGAATGCTAAACCAGCCAGTGTGATACTGATTTCCTAAGAAGAGCTATTAGAAGAAATTTTACATTTTCCCTTGGAAGATATGAAATTGGTTAATGAGGAGAACGAATAAAAAACTTCTATGGCTCATTGAAATGTTGGAGGAAACTAAACATTTCGCTATAATTATTTTTTAGATCTATTCAATGGCGAATACTTCTGGTAAAGTATCAAAATTTTACTGGGTTCCTGATTCATCCCTAGTTGTTGCCTCAAAGGAGTGCCGAGGAGCAGAACAATGTAATTTATCATGCGTTGTTCATATATATAGAGATACAGGTTCTCTTTCAAGAACAGTACCAGCCTCAAAGTTATGTGGATCCAGTATTTACCACATTCAACATTTCCACAAGGCTCATCGCAACTCAAGGCACTCCAAACTTTGAAAGTAGTGGGCTGCAATTACTCAATGTGTATACACGAAGAATTGCAGCATCTTACCTTACTTCGGGAATTGGTTATCAGTAGATGTTCTATCTTGGGACCACGCTGCGAGAAGGATGTAGGAGAGGACTGGAACATCGTATCTCACATCCCAAACATTCACATTCGTTGAAAGAAGATACAATGAGGTACTCTCTCTTCTCTCTCAATGTGACATTATTGACTGTTACAATACTAAGAATATTGTTTATAATTTTTCTTCTTCTACAGTATGGTCTGTAACAATCAAGTTGCAGTTTGGTAGAAAGTTAGAAATTGATTAGATGTGCTTCATCCCAAACTCTCTCTTCGGATGCCATACACAACAGTCTACACATTTCTCTATGGTAAAACCCTTAATGTCTCTCTCTCTTTTCAAACATTCGCTGGTACATCTTCACTTTCAGCTTCAGGAATACTCATACTCATTGTCCCAAGTTGTAAACTATCTTCATCCTCCTCATTTTGTTGAACTGCGGCCGCCTTAGTCGTCTTTTCAGCTGTGATGTGACCTTAGTCTTCGCTGTAGGATTGCTTTTATCATTTTTAAGTTGTAATTTACATATTCTTATAGCTTATTTAACCTATAATGTGTGTGTGCAATAATTCTTGCGAAGATTTTGTATTAAGATCCAAAAAGTGTTTGTGTACAATGTGTAGAACATATCATCAAAAAGGGACATTATTACTAAACAACTTCAACTTGTGATTACCAAACAAATTTACCATTTGTTTTTCCATTATATGTTCTGAGGCGATAATGAAATGGACCAAGAGGAAGGAGCCAGACAAAATCGGGAGTTATGAATCGCTTCATGTAGCGGGAGCACCACCATCAAAGTTTTGCTTCTAAAACTATATAAAAAAATCTCAATAAACTGATGAATAACTTGGTTCTTAGAGAACTGTGGATTGCAAAGTAAGTACCAACACATTGGCAATAAAAAAGTTAACATCTCATTAAGAGACGCGATATGCGCTAACTAAGCCACTAACTATTCTCGTTGTGAACTTTCATAACAGTAACAATATAATTGGCTAAGCAGCTATTCTCATGGAGGCTATGGATACGCGCGAATAGTTTCAAACTAGTTTTATACCCATGTGTTTCGCACGATATTAACCTGAGAAATCTAAATCGATAAGCTTAATGGTAGTTTCATAAACACTACATTATTTTCCAGTGTTAAAACCTAATTGCAAAACATGCTAAGCACCAAACTTTCAACCCATGATAAAAGAATCGTTAATTAAAACTCGGAAATATTCATAAAAGCACCCAAACCTTCAACCCATGATACTCTAACAAATAGTTACCAAAATCACAGATAAAAGAATCGTTAATTAAAACTCGGAAATATTCATCAACCTTATACACCTTCGAGGTTAAAGTTGTTACACATGTATTCAGAAATAAACGAAAATGAACGAAAAGGAAATGGAAAACTGAAGATCGAGGCTTGCAGTCACTGCAATTTTCTTAAGATAGATCACCCTGCATATGGTGCTTCACAGTTAATGGTGACTGTCTCCCAGGATACAACGATCGAATCATACAGACTTGAAGGACTCAAGTCGATACGTCTGTCGAACTATCTGTGATATTACTCTCAAGAATGAAGCAATGAAAAATCAAAGAGATTCGGGTATTTTTTTTTGTCTTAAAACGATGCAGAAAATGGTTGTTTATAGAAGAGAATGTGACATATCGAAGCACCTGTTGGCAGGATTATGCCCCAAGAAACACCTCTGTGAAGAGTTGTAACTCTCGGAGAGAATAACCAACTCCTGAATAATGGCTCGAGAGAATAACCAACTCATGAATAAACATCCCAAAAAATGACTAAGTGTAAACTAAAAATCCCCATGAGCCCATGGCCGAATCATAGACTTATAAAAATAACCTAGGTGGGTTATGGGTCGTGCAAGCAAGCCCATGGGCATCCCCATATAGCAAGCCTTCACACACTCACATACCCGCCTCACACACGCCTGAAAGCACCACCTACACCACCTACTTGCACACTACGCACAGTTCTGAACCGTGCGGCGTCAATCAAAAGTATATAAAATCTTAACACGTGTCTCCATCTGGAGCGTTCATTACCCTACGCGCGGCATCGATCCACCAAAAATCCACCCTGTCCACCCTCATGGTGGATTTTTCATCGCCACGTCACAAATTGACCTAGCTGCTGGAATCAAAGAGGGTGGATTTGAGGCTGCCACGTCAGGGTGTACCTAGCTGTTGTGGATGTTTTTATAAAGTGAAAATCATCTTTTCACTTATTCAACGTGGAACTACAAATAACACACCAAGTTAAGACATTCAAAACAAAGAAACCACATGGGATTTTTCCAACAAAAGCAACGTTGAATGTGCATATATCTTGGAACGAAATTGTAGATACCCCATGAAAGCGATAATTTTACCATTGCTACAATTATGATGTTAGAGAGAAACAATTGAGAGAAAAAAGTGGATGTTATGGTATGATATATGATTAAAAAAAAAGGAGAGATACTCGGGGTACTCGATATTCCTTTAAATCAATAAATATTATAAATATACATCATGAGAGTCATACATTATTATTTAGTTTGAGGGTTACAAAATTGACTTTAGTTAAATGCTCAATTAAAAAGAAATAAGTAAATGACATGTGGCACTCTAATATTTGAGAGATCCATTAGGAGTGCTCTCCATCCTCCAAATTCCCTGCATTTCATATAGAAGTATAGATAATGAATCTCACAAATTCAATTTTTGGAATGATATTGGGTAAGAACACAACAGTAACAACACCGTTTCTTAACAACCAACCAAATTTACTTTTCAACTTCTTTGCCTTTCTGATTTACTTACATTCGCAGAAATGCCAAATAACTTGTCTATTTCTATGAAAATTGCTTAATCAATAGGCATCTTATATTATAGAAATGCCAAATAATTTGGCCACTTTAAACCATTTCAATAAAGTACCAAGTAATTTGGCAATTTTGAATTTTTCAAAACTTGCCGAACCAATTGGCTACTTGTTATTTAAGAAAAGCAAATTAATATAGCCAAAACCAGTAGGAAGTTGGAATCTTAAATTGCACATTCTCAAAACCTCCTCTGTTCCTCGAATCGAGATTGTTTAATAGGATAGGAGTTCCCCGTCTCTCTCCTCTGAAGGATCCAATTCGTACCATTATCTAAAGTAAGTATTTTGCTAATATGCTTGATGGTGAATGTTTGAGTTTACTTTATTGTTTTACACTAATAAGGTGTTTGATGAAATGCAACACTGAATGAGTACAACAATATTGCTTCATATCTAGTAACCCTAGAGGGTGGAACGACCTGATGCGATCGGTAGATTAATTAATTATATAAACCGAAATATGTTTCTTTTTACTAGACCGGGTATGAGCTCAATTTTTTCTTATATTGCTAATATAGGTTAATGTGGTTTACAGTTGAATTAGAGGTTGCTAAGCAAAGTTGGGTCTTTCTTTGAGAGGGTTTCGTGCAAATCTTGATAGGATAGTTAGTGATATCTCTGTCCTGGATTGAACTCTGTCAAAATGGAGGTTTTCAGTGATTACATTAGCAATTTACCTGACAATGTCATCGAAAGAATTTTGTTGGGGTTGCCAATGAAGGATGGAGCGAGGACGAGTATTTTGTCGACCACGTGGAAGTATAAATGGGCTGCGGTTCCGCAACTTGAATTTGACTATTCGATCAAAGAAATACCTGGAAATTATAGTACTGTGAACGTTATTGATCATGTACTTTTACTTCATATCGGACCGATTCACAAGTTTAAACTCTCTCATCACTATGGCAGCAACATGCCATCTTTTAGAGACATGGATCGATGGATATTTTTCTTATCCAGGTACAAAATCAAAGAATTTATTCTTGACAGTTTTCACGATGACCAATATATTTTGCCTTCTCAGCTCTTCTCCTGGAAAGATCTACATTCTTTGACGTTGGACAACTGCGCAGTCGAACTTCCACCTATGTTCAAAGGCTTTCCTAATCTTCGTACTCTTCATCTTGAATCTACCACTATAACTGATGACGCATTCGAACGTCTGATTCCCAGTTGCCCACTTCTCGACACATTGAGACTGACGTTCTTTGATTGCTCCAGTTTAAGGATAAATGCTCCAAATCTCCGTTCCTTCTCTTTTGATTGCGGCAACTTCGATGATGTAAATTTCATAGATACGTTACTTCTTTCTACTGTCTTCATATATCTAGGTTCGCCTATTAATGGTGATAAAAGTGGGAGGCTAGCCGACTTCATCGGTTCTCTACCACGTATAAAAAAGTTATCGATGGATCTCAACTTATTACAGGTAAATATTCCACCTTATCTTCTTTTTTTCGGCATTTTGATCTCAAGACTTACAATTTATGGAGCTGCGTTTCTTTGTACTACAGTATTTAGCCCGAGACATTGTTCCAGGGAGTCTGCCTGTTGAGAGCGTCAGTCTGAAGTTTCTATATATGGAAATAAATTTTAGAAGTCCCAAGGAGATTTTGGCCGCCCTTTGTGTGCTTGGATGTGCCCCTAAGTTGCATACACTAAATCTAGATACAATGGTAAGTTCCATTAGTACTTGAGTTTCTTTTTAATTTGAAGCAAATAGACATTCTTAAGATTGATTATTTGTTGAAAAAATTCTAATATGACGAATTTTCTAGGTACCCAATTCAGCTCAAGCGTCAGAGTCAGTTGAAGAGCCTAGAATAGATCTTTTTCAAGGACTGGACCATTTGAGTTCAACTTTCAGCCACCTTGAACATGTGTGGATAAGAGAAGTCTCAGGTTTAAAACCCGAACTGGAATTCATCGAAGTCTTATTGGCTAGAGCGGCTTGTCTTAAGGATTTAACTATCACACTTCCGACGGGCTATAAAAGATCTGAGATATATAAAGAGTTGCTCCAATTCCGAAGAGCTTCACCTCAAGCAAAAATCATATGCTTGGATGATTAAAAAGAGAGTTGTTCCGTGATTCACATTTTGTTTCTATTATATAGACACAGATATGTTGATCGCTGAATACGGTGGGAGGTGGCAGTTTCATGAGGTTAGATTTAAAAAATTTATTATGTGTTTAGCGAATCCGATGGATATGTGTCTGACGAGAATTATGATGTTGTGGAAGAAGAGGAGGAGGAGATTGAGGTGAGAAAGGATGTTAGATTTAAAAAATTGAAAGTTAAGACGAGTTCGTTGAGAAGTAAATTTAGGGGTAGAAAGTTGGTTGAAAGAGCTCCTAATTACGATGAAGAAGAAGAGGATTATGATTGTAACGACGAGGAAGACAAGGATTTTACATTGGACAGTATTGGTTTTGACAAGGAGGAAGAAGAAGTGCATATGAAGAGAAAAGTTATTAGATCCAAAGATTTAAAAGTAGAACGGAGTTCGTCGCCTAGCAAAAAGAATAGGATAAATGAAACATGTGGGGTGGATGATGAAGAGGATTATACAATTCCACTGACGATTATGATGATGATGACAACGATGAATATACGATGGATGAAATTGAGTGTAGAGATGATGTGGAAGAATTGTAAGTTAAGACAAAGATTATAAGATCAAAAGATTCAGAAGTTAAAAGAGGTTCGTTGGGTAGGAAAAAAGTTCGAAGCAGACATGTGGATAAGAGAATCAGTGATTCAGATGGTGAAGAAGATTATGATTTTGAAGACGAAGACGAGGATGATGAGGACGAAGAATTTATGTTAGAAATTAGTCGTTGTTGAAGAGCCCACTAGATCAAGGAGTGGCAAACTGTCAACAAGAACAAAGGAGGAGAAAAGGTAAAGAGAAGCTGAATGAGTTGCAGGATGACATAATGTTGTTTCTCAATGTTGTTATGCCGTAAAAACATGTTTTGTGTATCACATAATGTTGTTTCTCAATGTTCTGGTGTAAAATACATTCCCCCTTTTGTAGAATGGAGAAATTTGGAGTCTCCTTTCATGATGTTTTTGAAATTTGGAGTCTCCCAATGTGGTTGCTAAATTCGAAGTTGAGATTAATCGGATATATTTGTTATCGTGCTGACTCTTCACAATAGACTGGCATGGTTTCCTAATGTTGATAGCTGAATACTGATCTTATCAAGACAGGGCGGAGTTGAAGAAATTCATCTTGATTTTTCGTTACTTTGAACCATTTTAACTAAGTGCCAAATAATTAGGCAACTTTGAAGTTTTGAAACTTTCCAAACCAATTGTTTTATATTGGCCACTTTGAACAATTTAAAATTTTTGAAACTTGCCGAATTAATTGGCTAATTATTTACTGATTTAAGAAGTGACGGATAATTTAACCAATTTTAACTTTTTTGAAATTGCCGAATAAATTGGCTTCTTATTTTAGAAATGCCAAATAATTTGGCTATTTTAACAATTTTAATTTTTTAACACTTGCCGAATCAATTGGCTCTTATTGAAGAAGTGCCGAATAATTTGACCACTTTGATATATTTGAAATTGCCGAATAAATTGGCTTCTTATTTTAGAAATGCCAAATAATTTGGCTATTTTTAACAATTTTAATTTCTTTGACACTTGCCGAATCAATTGGCTCTTATTGAAGAAGTGCCGGATAATTTGGTCACTTGGATTCATTTTTATTTTTTTTTAATTGCTGAATCAATTGGCTTCTTATTTTAGAAATGCCAAATAATTTGGCAATTTTTAGCAATTTTCAATAATTTGACACTTGCCGAATCAATTGGCTCCTTTTGAAGAATTGCCGGATAATTTGGCCACTTTGATTATTTTTGATTTTTTTTTTAATTACCGAATCAATTGGTTCTTTTTGAAGAAGTGCCGTATAATTTGGCCACTTTGATTCATTTTGATTTTTTGGAATTGCCGAATCATTTGGCTTCTTATTATAGAAATGCCAAATAATTTGGCTATTTGAAACAATTTTAAATTTTTTCGCACTTGCCTAATCAATTGGCTCTTATTAATTTATTTCAAATATGCCAAATAATTTGGCCAATTTTAGCAGTGTTTGTATTTGGCTGCTTTAAACCTTTTTATAAAATGCCAGATAATTTGGCTCCGAATAGGGTTTTCTCATAATAGCGAAGACCCAGATGGTATTGTTTCCTTCAACGGGTCATCCTACTACTGGACTTGGAGCAGCTTTTCGTGTTAGGTTTTTGAGCACCACCAAGAACAAAAGATGTTTCCAACAACTTGTTATTGTTAAATCTACCACTGTTGTTGTTGTTGCTCCAAATGTATCATCTATCATCTTCAGTCTTCTCTTCATGAATATGATTATTTTCAGGAATTTTGGCATCAGGTATTCACGACTGATTGAGCCCCTAGTAGTAATGTGTGTTGTATTCAAGTGTTTTAATATTGCGCTACCGATATCCTTGGATAATAACCTTCTAGTTATTTGTCTTAATTCCAGGTAGTTACTAAGGCAGAGTTTTCCGAAACTGCTGGTTGCATGTTGCCAATAGAAGCTAACTCCGCAAGTTTGGTGCTTGTTACTTTTAACATCATGTGTTAGTGTTTGAATTATGGGCTCAGATGAGCTAAAATATATATGTCCTCCAGTAATAACCATAAGTATCATATCACAAGATAGGCAAGAGGATAAAGAGAGGTCTGAGGGCTGTTCACCAAAAGAAAAGAGAAAGAAAATGAGTCGCGAACTGAAGATGGATAAAAACATATCCAAATTTCATTGAAGTTTCTCAATTCTATTTGTTGGCAATAATCTTTGGAAGCTTTCGATCTAATTACCTATTGACGAGAAAACTGGGATGCTATTAGTTATACACTAGCAGTCGGGAACACGTTATCGCGTGTGCCTACAATTATTTGTAAAATTCTTACCTATGTTTTCAAATAGTTTAATATTTCAGGTGTTATACAAAATCTTAATAATAGAGCTGATATCTCAAGCATTGATCAAACGTTCAACAGGAATTAACTTCGATTCAAGGTAGAATGGAGTATGGCATTATGCGTAAAATCATTTGTTGCAAGTCTGGGTTTGAATTATTATTTCCTGTTTTCAATATTAGGAAAACGGAAAAACAAGTCTTCAAGTTATACTTGCATGAATCTTTACAGGGGGCTTGATCATAGTATTTTAACACATCATTGCATGATAAGCTTTGTCTGAGACTTGAAGGAATGCGGAAACTGATTATTTGCTTCATATATACGCGTGCTTATAGATTATTTGCAAATTAGTTATCGTTTTGTTTTTATTGTTTCCCCTTTATTAGTTTCTTACAATTATGTTACCTCGAAGAGAAACAGAAAAAAAGAAGTGTAGGTTCATACAATTGTTTGTATCCAACTTAAATAAGCAGCAATACCGACATTTTGGAGCAACAATGAGATAGGAGGAAGAATTCTGCCATAGAACAATAATCCAGAGCAACTTTAGTTAAATAGCACATTGGTAGGAGGGATTAAGAGGGAAGACCTTATTAGTTGAGATTCTCAAGCCATTAATAGTGCATAATTCCTTTTTATACTGCGCATTCCCTTCTTTTCACCATGGTAATTTGTTTTGTCAACCAAGTAAAGAGGTAAGTCATGTGTTTTAGCCTTAAGTTGAAGAACACGTTTACGATGTTTTTTCCTTGAGAAAAATCGAAGCTTATTGTTACAGGACGTGTTTTTTCTATTTAACTTATGTATTATATGATATGCTGAATTCACATGTTTTAGACTGGTGATAGTCAAGGCGGTGATAGTCAATATTTGTAATTTTTCATGTTTTACATTTATATCTGGTTTAATACTTGATTCGCGTTTCAGCCCTTAGAAACGTAAATCGTGTGAAACCCTAAAAATACAATAATAGCTTACTGAAATAGACTCGTCATACAAGAAAACTTTCTATAAAAGTTGATAAGCAATAAAAATGATAAGAGAAAATCAGCAAAAATACAAATTACTTACCAAATATGTGTAAAATAGTTGTTACAATACAACCCACATTAATTTGTTGTCTTAATCTTCTTGTACATGTTCTTTTTAGTTTTCTCCATAACGAATAAGTTGTTACATAAAGTGCCTACAAACTCTAATATTATCAAACAAATATAGGTAAAATATTCTCACTTAATCATCCGCCTTTCCACTAAAATGAAATTAGGATTTCGAATGACTGTAACTGATAGGACGAAAAGCTGAAACCTGACCTTCCTTTATTAGTAGAATTCAGCTCAAACTTCTGAAATGGGCTGCAGGTTCAGTGAATAACAAATTGATCAGTTCAAAAGGACAACACTATGTGGATAGGCACAATATAGCATCACGAAACTAAATAAAATAAAATAGAGTGACATAAAAGAAACCAAAATAACAAAGCTGCAAAACAAATCAAAATATATTATAATAAGATAAAAAAGTGACCAAATTTTCTGTAAGAGTGCTCCAGGAACAATGTGTTTGCATATCAATGTAAATGTAAGAATGATTAATGCGAGTTGGATACAAAATACAATTACAACAACAAAGATCCAGCTTAGAAGAATCCTTCTCATGATGAACATAGGTCATCTATATAAAACAGAGTTAAAACATGTGACAATGTACTTAGAAAAGAGTCAAATTGAACTGTAACCTCTTTTTCGTTGTATTTCATAAATAATTTGATTTGGATTGTACACATTTAATAATTTAAATAAGACCAGACCACCCATTACGTGATCTAATCGAATCCCTTACTTCACTCAATTAAAGCATGTACAAAACCTTACGCGTTGTTGGGTAGCATAAATAAGTGTAAACCACGCGCAAAACATATTGGACAAAATTTGTAAAAGTAGTAAGCCTTACCTTAACAATACATCCAGCCCCAGTGAGAATATTCTGCGACTTCATACCACGATGGATGATACGGTTGGAATATAAGGAATCAAATCGCTCATCTGAAAATTATCAGAAGTAAATAATAAAAAATTGAGTTTGAATGTAGAGTAATGTTATTACGCTAGAAATAATAACCAAACCAAACCAAACACCCAAAATCATAAATCATAAAATATTCAATAAAAGGGATAAAGATTTTAGATTTTGAGGGAGAGGGAGAGGGAGAGGGAGAGAGAATTGTTTGAAGCTCTCAACAAGTGGCTTATTAGCTTCTTCGACCTCTTCCATGTTTAAGAATCTCTCAAACCATACACCCATTATGTTTCCAACACATCCTGTATCATAACCATATTCGCCTTCTCACCCAAAACCCTAGACCTTACCCTCCTTAGCTTCGCATGATATCCAGAACACAACTACATGCTTATCAGCATCATAACCCATAAGATTACTCTCATAAATAGTCCTAATATGAAGCTGACGCTTCACAACATAAATAAGCGGTGGGCGCTGAAACACAACACCCGTAAGCATCTCTTGCGTTCTAGACACCTTAGCAACACTGGGTACCGCCGAATGAAGCCAGAAATGACCACAACCAGACATCATCGGAGAGTTTCTTGTAATGAAATACTTGTTACTTTGTAGTTTCTCCCAATATCTTACCACTATCCATTTTTTGGGAAGTTATAATTGAAGGAAAGTTAGTAAATAAAATATGATGTATCATCACCAAACTTACATATAGAGATAGATTTACCTATGAGTAAATAAAATATTATAAAAGCCCGACTGCTAGTGTACCTGAAGGAAATAGAGTGCCAGCACACCTATTGGGCTAGTTTAGGTAGAAATGTACTGCAAGTCTGAGAAAAAAAAAGGAATGACAGTTGATTGGTGTAATGTTTTGTAATCTATTTTGGAGGGCTTCGAATCTTCTTGAGGTGTAGATAGACAGAGAGGAGAAAGAAGAAAGAGTAAAGAAAAGTTTATATATAGAGAGAAGAGAGTACTGGGGAATTCATTGATTTGTTTTAGGGTCATAAAGAAATGAGAGAAAAAAGCCTGAAGTGAGCTGTTTGTAAATTCTCATTGGCATATTTATGGTAACCAGCACTGACAAATTTAATAAAAAGTCGTGGTAGAGGTGCGGTGGTAGTGTGGTTGAGATTCCTATTCATTTTGGGGCTACAAGTTGCTTTCCAATAAAAGATTCATTATTTGCTTTCATCTTCTTAAAATTGTTGCTTTTATAATCATCCAATCCCACTCTTTACGACTCTAATAATACGGTCTTGGATTGGATGATGTTTAAGCACTCTCTTAATAAAGTTCCATCAGCTTCACCATTGCAGACAGATGAAAACATTAACATTCTTGAAACTAAAGTTACATATTTTATCTTACATGTAATTTTCTGCTCCTTTCTAGTCTTCCATTTGCTTCTTTCATTAGCCTTGTAGTGTAGATCACCTCTTGTTTTGGTAACTTTCTCTCTACCCAACACACAACTACATAAATCAGTTTAAATTTTTTCTTCCAAAAGTTCAACTTCATAATGTACAGGCTAGCCGTTTGAACTTGGCTAGCCCAAAAAAGTGTACATCCAAACAACTCCTAAAGTTACATAGTTTGGTTACCATTTGGTAGAAACTCTCCAAGACAGAATCACTGTCCATGGTACTGAGTTACTGCCAATTTTAAGCATGAAGCATGCTCTAATGTAATGTTTTGTACTACAACTATTATTTGTTGTAAATCATAAATATAGGTTGTTGTAGCTCCTTTATGTTTTGTACCACAACTATTATTTGTTGTAGATCATAAATATAGATTGTTTTACGCTCTAAAAGTAACCTAAATATAAAAAGGTGGTTGTTCGACCGAGGTTGGTTCTTGGGGTTTTATATGGGCCTGAGGAACACCGGATTGTTATCCCTCCACTGCCGAGAGAGGGAGGATTTCGCTGCTCTGTGAAACCAGCCTGGCGCAGTCCCCTCCTCTTTAGGAGCCACGTGTCCCAAGCTTTCGCCTGAACCACATGACCCAACTCCCAACTTGGAGCGGGCGATCCAGAACATTTGCCCACACAGACACAACCCTGCGAAACAGATCAGTGTTCAACCACCTTAGTGCCCCCACTTGGGTTACAAGCCAACGTTACTAAGCTCGGTGAACAAATATGTGATAAGCGAGATTATATTTTTACAACTTTTCAAATTTGTGAGCAATGTGGGACTAAACTAAACTTTTCAAATTGTCTTTTTTGCTTATTCATACCGAAAAAACTCGTCTTCATCCCCATATGAGGTTTCAACCTTCATTCATTTTGGTTTAACTGTTATACAGAAAATAATGTGCCAATCACTATCCCAATTAAATAAATCAACGATTTCCTTGGTTTTTAGTTTTTCTGATTACTCGTGATCTTCTCTAGAATGACCAAATAATGCTATGTTCGAAAGGGCTTTCTTGGTACTGAGTTACTGCCAATTTAAGCATGAAGCAATATAACTAAGTTACTAGAGTAGTTGGAATGTTTTTTTGAACTTTGGGTTTCGAATGTGGGGACAAACAGTTTTAAATCAAACGAACCTTGCAATTCCATATCACCACCGCTAAGAGCATCTCCTAAAGTGCCTCACTGACTTAGTTGAAAAAAAGCTAAATCCAAGATATGATATATGTGATTCCCCAGTACACACCTATTGTGCTGGTTTAGGTAGAAATGTACCTGAAGGAAATTGGTGTTGCCGTACTTGTTCTCTTGGATCTTTAAACTCAGATATTCAAGATCTGGTGGTGCCTAAACACAATGACCTATCATCTACCCATCAAACCATTAACCAACAGGGATAAAACTGCCACCTCCCACATTTTTGTGTCCATCCCCATTATTTAGAATTTTTATCTTGTTTCTCAATGTTGTTATGCCGTAAAAACATGTTCTGTGTATCACATAATGTTGTTTCTCAATGTTCTGGTGTAAAATGCATTCCGCCTTTTTGTAGAATGGAGAAATTTGGAGTCTCCTTTCATGATGTTTTTGAAATTTGGAGTCTCCCAATGTGGTTGCTAAATTTTAAGTTGAGATTAATCGGATATATTTGTCATTGTGTTGATTCTTCACAATAGACTGGCATGGTTTCCTAATGTTGATCGTTGAATACTGATCTTATCAAAACAGGGTGGAGTTGAAGAAATTCATCTTGATTTTTGGGAGGGTGACGATTATAAGAAAGCTAATCGCGTTTAAATTTGCCCTTCTGAACATATGTTTCAAATTGCCCAATTTTGCAGATATATCCCAAGGAAGCTAACTGCGTTTAAATTGGCCACTTTGAACCATTTTAACAAAGTGCCAAATAATTAAGACAACTTTGTAGTTTTGAAACTTTCCAAATCAATTATTTTACATTGGCCACTTTAAACAATTTTGAAACTTGCCGAATCAATTGGCTAATTATTTACTGATTTAAGAAATGCCGGATAATTTGACCACTTTGAATTAATTTAACTTTTTTTGACACTTGCCGAATCAATTGGCTTCTTATTTAGAATGCAAAATAATTTGGCGGTTTTAAACAATTTTAAATTTGTTGACACTTGCCGAATCAATTGGCTTTATTGAAGAAGTGCAGGATAATTTAGCCAATTTGATTATTTTTGATATTGCCGAATAAATTAGCTCTTATTGAAAAAGTGCCGGATAATTTGGCCAATTTTATTTTTGATTATTTTGAAATTGCCGAATCAATTGGCTCTTATTAAAGAAGTGCCGGGTAATTTGGCTACTTTGATTAATTTTGATTTTTTAGAAATTGCCGAATAAATTGTCTTCTTATTTTAGATATGCCAAATAATTCGGCTATTTTAAATTTTTTGACACTTGCCGAATCAATTGGCTCTTATTGAAGAAGTGCCGGATAATTTGGCTACTTTGATTTTTTTTAAAATTGCCGAATAAATTGGCTTCTTATTTTAGAAATACCAAATAATTCGGCTATTTTGAATTTGTTGACATTTGCCGAATCAATTGGCCCTTATGGAAGAAGTGCCGGATAATTTGGCCAATTTAATTTTTTATTATTTTTTTGACACTAGCCAAATCAATTGGCTCTTATTGAAGAAGTGCCGAATAATTTGGCCAATTACATTATTTTTGAAATTGCCGAATCAATTGACTCTTATTTTAGAAATGCCAAATAATTTGGTTATTTTAAACAATTAAATTTTTTTTGACACTTGCCGAATCAATTGGCTCTTATTGAAGAAGTGCCGGATTATTTGGCCAATTACATTATTTTTGAAATTGCCGAATCAATTGACTCTTATGTTAGAAATGCCAAATAATTTGGCTATTTTAAACAATTAAATTTTTTTGATACTTGTCGAATCAATTGGCTCTTATTTAAGAAGTGCCGGATAATTTGGCCACTTTGAAATTTTTGAAATTGCCGAATAAATTGGTTTCTTATTTTAGAAATGCCAAATAATTTGGCTATTTAAAATTTTTTTACACTTGCCGAATCAATTGGCTCTTATTGAAGAAGTGCCGTATAATTTGGCTATTTTGATTATTTTTGATTTTTTGAAATTACCGAATAAATTGGCTTCTTATTTTAGAAATGCCAAATAATTTGATGACTTTGAGCAATTTTGAATTTTTTTACAATTGCTGAATCAATTGGCTCTTATTGAAAAAGTGCTGGATAATTTGGCCAATTTGAATAGTTTTTGTATTTGGCTATTTTAAGCATTTATATAAAATGCCGGATAATTTGGCTCCGAATTGAGTTTTCAGTTTTCTCATAATAGCAACACCACAAATGGTATTGTTTCGTTCAACGGGTCATCCTACTCGAAAAACTGGACTTGGAGCAGCTTTTCGTGTTACGACTTATTATTGTTAAATCTGCCACTGTTGTTGTTGTTGTTGCAAGTGTTTGAATTATGGGCTCAGATGACCTAAAATATATATGTCCTCGGGTAATAACCGTAAGTATCATATCACAAGATAGGCAAGAGGAGAAAGAGAGGTCATAGGGGTATTCGCCAAAAGAAAATGAGTCGTGAGCTGAAGATGGATAAAAAAATATCCAATTTCATTTGAAGTTTCTCATTCTATTTGTTGGCAAGAATCTTTGGAAGCTTTTGATCTAATTACCTATTGACGAGAAAACTCGGATGCTATTAGTTATACATACTTATGGGAAATACTATTTTGTGAGTCCTCCACTCTTAAGGAATATGATTGCACTTTTGGCTTCTTTAGTTTAATTCGACTAGTTCTTTAGTTTAAATTGGCCACTTTGAACTATTTTAACAAAGTGCCAAATAATAAGGTAACTTTGAACAGTTTTAATTTGTTCTTAAATTGCCGAATCAATTGGCTATTGTTTACTTATTTAAGAAATGCCAAATTTACTTGCCACTTTGAACAATTTCGAATTTTTGAAACTTGCCGAATCAATCGACTAATTATTTACTGATTTAAGAAGTACCGAATAATTTGGCCACTTTGAATAATTTGGAATTTTTGAATCAATTGGCTTATTATTTTAGAAATGCTCAATATTTTGGCAACTTTTAACCATTTTTCAGAATGTGCCGGATAATTTGGTTACTTTTAACAATTTTGAATTTTTCAAGAATTGCCGAATCAATTGGCTCTTAATTACCTATTGAGGAATAACTTGAAGTTTCCCAATTCTATTGGTTGGCAAGAATCTTTGGAAGCTTTCGATCTAATTACCTATCGAGGAGAATGCCCGAATGCTATTAATTATACATACTTATGGGAAATACTATTTTGTGTGCCTCCAAGCTGATGCATTTCCATGTATCATACCCCACCCCGTCCTCAAATATGTACTCCATATGCTATATCTACTACTGCTAGAGGCAAGGCAAATTACATATCAGTCACTAGAATGAATCTTGGCATGGGACATGTTTATTCTTCTCCCAATACTTTAGTTGTTTCCTGCTCTTTAACTTGTAACTTATTTAGTAGTTAACATAGATACACTTGTTGTATCTACATTGCGCTAGCTTTTATTTCTAATGCCGACTTCCAAGACCAACTTGAAGGTTTACACAATTACTACATGGCGCTTGCTTAATTGCCTGGCATTTTACTTCGAATATTCCAAGAGCATTTCCAGATAACCACTTATTTCGCATATTTGGTAGTTAGTTAATGTGTTTCCTATGATCATATGCCTAACCACATATGCATGGAAATTACATTGTTACAAGATACATGATCATCGTGAATCATTTATCAAACAAAATTACTTAATGTCGTGAGAACAATCAGTTCCCAATACCTATTTAGTTAATGGAATGCTAAACCAGCCAGTGTGATACTGATTTTCTAAGAAGAGCTATTAGAAAAAAAATTACATTTTCCCTTGTAAGATATGAAATTGGTTATTGAGGAGAACAAACAAAAAACTTCTACCGCTCATATTGAAATGTTGGAGGAAACTAAACATATTCCAATCGATCTATACCGTCAACGAGCTCTACCTTGTTAAACATTTCCAAAAATACTGATAATTTTTTTGTATTAGCATTAAGCGATGGTTTGAAAAAGAGTCCTGATTAGTGATTAGCTAACCCAAGGCCATGGGGGAGCTAGATAGCTACCCCGCCCATAGAAGAAGGAAATCTACATTGCTCGCCTTCGTAACCTCATAAACTACCGGTGATCACCGTACATGCGCATCAATAAACTGCTATTTTGTTATAAATATTTTTTTTAGGAGGGAAAGATAACAGATAACTATACCTATGGCTATTCGTTTTGCTACAGTTTTCCCTGTTTTATCAAAACTACACAATCACAATAATCAAATTAGAGGAAATCGTCGTCTAATTCTAGGGTTTGGGGTTTCTATTTTTGCTCAATTTGTGGCAATGGCGGATAGAGGTGTTGGAGGGAAATCGTTCCTGGTCTCTGCAAGGAAACAACAAGATGTCTCTCCTGTTGAGCAGGTCTGAAGTTAACCTATAATTACATGTTTTCAAGCTGTTTTGATGATAGGGGTTATTTAATTTTGAGTTTTTATTAGGAGGGAAGCCTAAACTGATTAGATTTGTGTGGAATTAGTTTGAAAATTTTATGATTTGGATGAAACTATGATTAGATTAACCTAGAAATGTAATTATGAGGTTTCCACTATAGTTCTGCTGCAAGTATCTTATATGCTTCACTTAGGCATGGCCACATTGGCAAATGTTGTAATCTGCAAATAACATTACACAATTACTTGAGGAACTTTAGTATTTTCAGGGCTCATTAGTTTTATTCTATTTTATCTACGTTATCTTTCCTTCTTGAGTGATCCCATCTGCGTCGTTAGCTTGTACTTTCTTCTCCTAAGTATATAAAATTATAATATATAGGTTTGGGTTTATCATCTGTGAGTGGTGTTTGAGTAAGCTATAGTTCTTTTAAGAATATGTATGGCTGAAGGTTAATCAATGTTTTGCTAGTGGGAATGTTGTGAGGTGCATGAGATACATCATATCGTTATGTTGAGGTCGCTCATGGGAAACAGAAAATCTTCGGGTACCATACGCAGTTTACCCATACCAAGGCCATTATGCCGTATTAGATGACTGTGCGAGTTTATGTTTATGGCATTGTTAGCTTGAAGCATTATAGAATGGCAATAAGCCGATAACTATTAGTAACATTTGTTTTCGTTGAGAGATATAGCTTGTTGTTTCGAGCGTCTGTGGTTAACATTAATGTTATTTAGTCTCTAGTCCAAGTGGTTGGCACAGAAGGAAACTCCCATACTGACTATTTCTGTTTTTTCCCTGAAGGCACTAAATAATATGGAATGGCCAGATCAATTTCCCTTCAGGGACGAAGATTTCCAGCGGTTTGACGAGTATGTAGTTTAACTTTCTATTTGTCGATCGTAGATATTATCGCTTTCTCCTGCATTTGGCCACTGAATATATGATGTCAAAAATGCTTTCTATACTTTGTCTCATACAAACTTTTTATTAGACTTAATAATATTGTGCCCCCTTCTTCGAAAGTTATATTTATTTATCAAAAAATTAATAATAACAAATTGCTTAGGTATTTGCTTGATAAATATCAAAATAATAACTCACAAATATGAAATACCCAAGTAAAGTATTTGCTTGACTCCATATCTCCTTATGCTATTTTATCGATGACTACCAGCGAAGCTTCTGCTTACTGCCTAGCCCTTAAAACTGATAAACTCATGACCTACCAAGATGGCAGAGATTGAAATGAGGTTAGGTGATGGCATGATGCTTATTACCCAGATGCAGATGTTGGTACTGCTTTTTTTCCCCAAGAGAAGAAGTTCACGATCCTTTGAGCGTTATACCTCCACTGGGCAATGCTCCTACAAGCACGAGCCTAAGTGTTTTTTTTTGCCTGAAGCTGGATGAAAATCTTTGTTGTATACGATACATATGAGAAAGGCTTTTTCTTACCAATATTAGTAACTGGCAGGTTCATGTTTTGCAACTTAATGAATCTCGGCTTATTTGGTGGCATGTCTGGCATGTGTTTGCTTGCCTTATCATGTATGGTTCTCTGGGTCAAATCTCTAACGCAAATAGATGTGTCGGAAGAGTTCGACAAATTAAATCTCATGGAATTTTCCCATTATTGTATCATGTAAAAATGCAAGTGTTACTGATAAGACTTGATGCTTATAGTGAGAACAAATACTTATTGAATTCACTTAACTTATGCAGCCTTGTGAAATTTATCAATTTATAGAGAATAGCTACATAAGAATGAATCTCTGTAAACTGAGTTTGGGTTTTAATTGTTTCTAAAATGAACATTTTGTTTTGGCAGGTCAGCAGATTCTGTATTCTATGATTCTCCACGGTTTGTGACACATATTGACGATCCAGCAATTGCTGCACTTACCAGATATTATTCAAAGGTTTTCCCTCCTAGTAACACTGCAGGAATAAGTCTATTGGATTTATGTAGCAGTTGGGTAAGAAATTTGTAGTTTCTTCTTTTGTAACCTCCTTTCACATTGTTTATTTATTTAACCTTATACGACGGTCCATTGTATTTCTAGGTGAGTCATTTCCCAGCAGGGTACAATCAAGATAAGATAGTGGGCATGGGTATGAACGAAGAAGAGCTCAAAAGAAATCCAGTATGTTCATATGTTTGTATTATATCAACAAATAATGTGGCACTTCGTTGATCTTTATGCTAATTATTAAGCATCAGCCTATATCAAAACCTAGTCTATCACAATGGTTTCTGAATAAATGTAGAATATCGTTGTTGTAGCAGTATAAAAATTGCAAGAAAGAAGAAAATATATTTCTCATGGATAAGCAATTAATTAAATGAATAGTCAGTAGTCAGTACCATTGCTTTTATCCTTGGTGTTGAGCATCATGCCTTTAAAATATAAAGTTTACAGGCCGTTTTAATTGATTTCTTAACACCATTGTTTTTTTCCTTTTTTTTCTTTTTGCAACTTTACAACCCCCTTAGAGATGTTATATATTATGCCTTCTTTCTTTATTGGGGAGAAAGCTGGGGTTAGGCAAGACCCCCACCAGATTCATTTATGTACTAAAATCCTAATACAATCTATGTTATTTACACTTTCTTGCATCAACATTACAAATATCATCTAATTTTCTATCAAAAATTTGTGGAAATACAATAAAGGATACTTCAATAATCATTTCAGTTGCTGTATAGTTAGCTGCTCTGTTGCCTTCTCTGAAAGTGAAACTGCATTAAAAGTCATTTGCTTTCTTCTATATTATACCTATCCATTGCATGAAATCATTATCTATATCAGTCGTTCTCTTTTTCCACTATGAGTATTGAGAGATACCTAGGTCAAATTATGCAAAGATCATTAAGCTTGACTTGAAGTTCTTTTATGTCAAACAGACCATTTTCATTTATACTTTTAATTTTAATAGGATCACATATACAAGTATTATATAAAGACAATATATATTCAGCACGAAGCTGTAATAATGATATTCCCCATATTGCAAAATTAATTGCATCATTTGAGGCGTAGTTTAATATGCATATCTAATCTTCTTATTGGTGGGATAAGAAGATTTCTCACATTTTTTCTTTTTTATATTCTTGTTTTTGCAGGTTTTGACAGAGTATATTGTACAAGATTTGAATATAAATCCCAAGCTCCCATTCGAAGATAATTCTTTTGACGTTATTACTAATGTGGTATGTGTTTTATTTCCAATGTTATCAGGTTGCTAGATAGCTATTATGTGTAAGTCATATTTTCAACAGGTGTAGAAAAGCTAATTTTTTAAGTTATTGGTTATTATGCTGCTTCAGATTATGTTGTTAGATTCATCCACTTAGTATACAGGTTGAAGGGCTTTGTGAAGAAATACCATCTCTTCACTGTCTCATTTTTTACTGTTCATCCTTTTCAGGTAAGCGTTGATTATTTGAACAAACCCCTTGATGTTTTCAAGGAGATGTGTCGTATTCTTAAACCTGGAGGTCTAGCCGTAATGAGGTAAGTTTATGTGGACACTGTTCTAAGTCATTAAGCACTATCCAAACAATTCCTGCAGACTTTTGGAACAATGGCTATATTCCAAAAGAAGTTGTTAACAATTCATTGGTATTAAGGATTTTATCGACTTTGTTTATTAAGACGTAATCAGCTAATCTATGATCTTATAGCCAGTAATTTTTAATATACTTTTATTTATTAAAAAAACCCTATGAAAGACCTCATTTTGGTTTAGCATTAGTTTGGTTGATTTAGTATGAACCTAATATGTAACAACGGCACTCTCTATTCTTTGACTTTACCATGTTGTCATCTGGTACGAAACTTGTTAGACATGCGCTAACATCCTTCCCATAAATATTTATATATCAAGTATCTTTCTTTTCCTCTTTCTTGTTTGGATAACAATGTTCAATTTCGAATCATTGGCACGTTTAGTCGAAGAATTCTTTAGGATCAGTGATACAAATTGTGGTCAGTAGACTTATTTCGTGTATTATGCTATAAATGTTAACTACGGGAAATACTTAGCAGTCTTTAACAATAAAGCTTTTTTGTGCATGTGAGATGGCTATAATTTGATAAACATTGCTAATTTTGTTTACTGTGATTTGTATCAGCTTCTCCAATCGCTGTTTTTTTACCAAAGCAATCTCCATATGGACATCTACCAGTGATGCTGATCATGCTATAATTGTTGGTTCCTATTTCCATTATGCTGGAGGCTTTGAACCTCCTCAGGTACTTAACAAATTTCCTCTTTAGTATTGGCAACTATATAAGGTACTGTTGTATAGACTTACTATTCTGTTGTGTCTAGAACATACTTTGATTTATGTCAGTCTTTATATTGATTGCTTACATTTTGGCCTAATGGGCAGGGTAGATATGTGTCTTCATCACTTTCTCACTAACAAGCCTAATAATAAGTTAGCTGTTACTTTATCGTCTCTTTCCCATGGATTCAAATTTCTCCTGCCATTTATTCGAAATTTGGGTCGGTGGCACTATATTAACTTTATCATATCCAACATGTATTGGAAAACCTGTCTAACGTGTTTAGTACATTGCAAATGTGGAACTTATCATAGTAAAATATGATATATTATTTAAATGTAAGATACAAAACTGTGTTTTTCCGGTGTACAAAAAGAAATTGGGAGGCTATCTTCCAATGTTGAAACCTCTTTACTAATTTCAAAACTAGAAAGAATCGAAATGTACAAAATATAACTGGACACATCTTAATGGATCCTAAATAAGCAGATAATCTGTTATATGTATTTTTCGACTTTGGATGCTGCTATCTGAACTAAAAGTTGCAACATACCGACACAGGGTCTAACATATGGTTATTTGAGAGACTGATTATATTGGTAAAAACTAATTTTTTATCTTTTATAGACTGTAGTAGACACAAAAAAGAAAATAAACTTGTCATACTATGTGTTTTAGTATCTTTGTGCATTCCATTATTTTATGTCGCCCCAAATATGAATCCTTTCCATTCGAAAGAACATGTATATGTGAGTGTGACCAATGGTTTTAAATAAAGCAGCTAAAAAGCGAAAAACCTGACGGAGACACATTGAGTTTGCAGATTACATAAAATTTGATGTGAAATAATTTCCAAAACGAGTTTTCCATGAAACAACATAATTTTCGGAAGAAATCGATGTACATGTAATTGAGGAACTAGCCAACTTTCATCATGATTTACTCATAAAATTATGTACTCCCTTTTTAACCACTTGAATTCCACTTCATGTATGCATTTTGCTTTTGCAGGCCGTGGATATATCTCCCAATCCTGGCCGGTCAGATCCAATGTACATTGTGTATTCTAGAAAGGTAAATACTGCGTAAGAATGTATATAATAACTAATCTTATATTATTGCTAACAAAAAAGCGCCTGAAATTATGCCCTGTTGAGCACTCTGACTCTTTTTTGTTTCTTAAGAATGTACCAATAACCAACTGCTTCAATATCTAATTAGTATATGTGAGTTATTATTATGTATTTGAAGGTCCTCTACTTGCAGATATGATTATAAATTTCCAATGTTATATACAAAAAAATGTACACCTTATACAAAGAAAACTATGTAACATTGATACCTCGAACTATTCCAACTTTCCAACTGTCGGTGATCTCGGTCATTAAATAATACACCATTCACAACCCTAAATTTGAAAATCGTAATATTAAAACCATTCATGAAAGCACTAGAATATCTTGTTCCTTCTCTCAATACAACACAAAGTCACAAATGCAAGAAAGCAATCAACCAACTTTCTCTAAATTCAAAAGTAACCCTATCAGCAACATTGGCCATTTATTTCAAAGAACTTATCCTTCTTTAAGGTGTATAGGATTCTCTCGCAACATTCTTTTATGTTCTCAAATGAGAGTGACAACTGACGTGCAGACAGGCGATGAAGGTGCAATGAGTGCCAAAGGTAGCCGGGGGCCATTCGGGTTGGCTATTTAGGTTGCGCTCCTAGGTCTGGTTAGGCTGAGTTGCTTAGGCAATAATGTGCCTTCATTCATCATTTGACATCCCAACCTCTTTGCTTACCTTTAAACATATTCGGAAGGAGTTTTTTTCAGATCTTTCAACTTTTCAGATCAGTCCTTTAGAGTAGTATTTAGCTAGATAATATGCCATATGTACAATTAGGCACTGAGAATGCCCTTTTGGATCCATCTTCATTTGTATTGGGGTATTTGAATGAAGATATGTGATTTCTGGGGAAACTCCATTTCATATACCACAACAATTCTGATTACAAATTTGCTCCAAATTTATGCTCAAAAGTTCTAAAAAACATTGGAAACACAGTAATATGTACAGTTACATTGCACGAAACACTACAAATTTAATGGGTAAAAATGAAACCTGAACTATTTACACCCAACCCTGCTTGTACCGTTCGAAGAGCTCTTCCGTCTGAGCATTTTTATACGCACTGCAACCAATAACATAAACAAAAATCAACACCACCACGGCAACTATTAGAAACACATTTGCTTTCCTCCATTCCTTCCTCAAGTTCCCCAATACCCCCGCCTTACATGAGTCACACCCATAGCACAATTGTGACTGTTCGTTGTTCCACAAGTAGCAATCCCGATCAGATGTGGGGTTCACCGGATTTACCCACACTGTAGGGTTGACGAACGTGTATCCGCAAACTGTTGGAGGTTTGCAACATCCAGACTGCCATATCAAAATACAGATAAACCCAAAAAACAAAACTCGAGTCAGTAAAAAACATTATAAAACAAAAACTGGACGCCATAACATGCTTTATGTATTTTTCTGTATTAAAGCCAGGCAAGAAACTCAATTATTTAGGTTTATATTGGCATTTCCCTTAACTTAATAGAGACCCATCATTATCAAATACACAATGAGCAATTACATAACAATAAATGACATCGGCCATGTGAGTTATGTCGCATAAAGAATCACAGACGAGGCATTCTTTGTTAGTACATCCTTTAAAGGAGCAACTGTTCGCCTCACTGTGGATAAAGATAACGTGGATCCAGATTCGGGGTTTCAAATGCATCTAAATATTTATCTTAAAAATAACAAAATATATCAGTAGATAACTGTTTTATCTATAGATTTATTAGAACTGGAGGGTCCATCTCAAAACCAATTGACCATGAGAGGAATAGCCCCCAGGACCTTACATTTTGAGGTCGATGTGGGACTATATATCTCAACAAGATTCTATACGATAAAGTTTGTATGAGAAAAAAAAGAGGTAATAATACGCGCACTTTGCATAATCATACATGTACAAAATAAAACAAAAGATGTATTAAACTTATCAAAACAGGTATTTTATAACAAATAATAGGTATAAAGGCGTATAAATAAACATATTAAAGTGAAAACTATAAAAACTTATGCTTTGAGTAAACTTTACCTGAAGAGGAGAGATATGAGCCAAGAAAAACTGATCAGCAGTAACATAATTATCCCTACTAAGCTTACGACAAGCATCATTCTCAGCTAAACAACTCCTAATCTGCCCCCAATTCCCCTTATCCGTAACATGATCCCTTATCCACGACGAAAACCCTTTGATCCGGTATTCCTTATACCCGCGACCAGGCACTACATAACTCCCATCGCGTTGTGTCACCACAAAGGCGAAAACAAGCAGTATGAGTAATAGTACTATAAGTAAGGCCATACAAAAGAGGTGGAAAGCTAGCAGGCCTTGCTTGTTCCAGAAGGCGCCTACGAAACCTGTTAGGGATACAAGAAGGATGAGGATACCGAGGAGGAGGACAGGCCATCGGAAGAGATGGACACAGGAGTTATCGGGTTTTGAGGCAAGCCAGATGCCGCAACCGATTATGGGGAGGGAGGAGAGGAGGGCTATGAGGTTGAGGATTGATATTATATTGTTGCTAGCATGGTTAGCCATGGTGGTCTTGGCTATGTTACTCTGAGAATGAAAGGGTTTTGGGGAAGCTTTTGCTTTGTACTTTTTTTCTTTTTTTCTTTTTTTCTTTTTTGTAGAATGGAAGGTTCACACTGAGACTCATCAGAGAGTGTGGTGCGAAGTAGAAGTTGGGGATGTTGTATAGTCGTATGTTGTTTTATTAACTTGAGTACTTGGCGTTGTTTATAGTCCTATGTTGTTTTCTTAACTTGATGTTGTATCTTTACTATTAGAGCATCCACTGCAGTAGGATGGGTGGATTTGCTCAAAATCATGGTGAATTCAATCTACCTCAATTCACCCCATAGCAGTTGATATCGAAATCAAGGTGAATATTACTCCCCGCAGTTCTGAGCTGCGCGACATCAATCCACCCAGAGGGTGAAGAATCCACCCTCAAGGTGGAAAATGGGTTGCCACGTGGACAATTAACCTATCTACTGGAAGGTGGATTGGTTGAGAAGATGGTGGATTTTGAAATCCGCATTGCCATGTCAGAATTAACCTAGCTGTTGTGGATGCTCTTATAAGAGCATCTCCAACAGAGTGGTATGTTGTTAAGGTTTTTCCATACTCTTGCAAAAAACCCATCCAACAGGGGTATGGTGTTCGGCATACTCACCCACATACCCCTCTAAAGTATGCGAAACCTGAACTTGACGAGGAGTATGGGCATACCGCATAGGCGCTGAACCGTTCAGCGCCCAACAACCTTTTTAATACAGCTGCCTAGGCGCTGAACCCAACAATTTTTTTAATATAGCTGTTCAAGGGGAAAAGTAATTATTAACAGACGCTAGGCGCTGAACCGTTCAGCGCCCAAGAAAAAAGAGCATATTATTTGGCTTTTTGGTGTTAGGCGCTGAACCGTTAAGCGCCAAATAAAAAAAACTTAATTTGTTGTTGGACCAAAATAGTATGCGATTATGGAATATCAGCATGGTAAACTGGAACAACATACCACTCTGTTGGAGATGCATGCTCTAAAGGGAAGCACCCCATAGAGTCGTTAAGCCGCGTTGTTAAGTTTGTCGTCCCATAAAATTATGAAAGTACCCCTGATAACAAAAACCCAAACCAAAGTTTGGTTTCTCCACAATGGGTTGGGCAAATCGTCAAACATCATTGGTTAAAAGACCTTGAAGAAAATTAATGGGGTTTGTTGTTGTTGTTGATGAGAGAAGAGCTTTGGAAGATAACAATGGAGGTTTCTAAAACTATAAAGATGTGATCTTTGGATTTGGAGAGATGAAAGCTTGAACCTTTGCATGTTTTCTCACTTTGGGTATCCAAAATAAAGTTTGGGGTTCGCGAGTTTAAGCTAAGTTGTGTTGGTGGAGAGTGGAGTCGCCATTAATGGACAGGTGAAGGAGAGGAAGCTTTGCAATCCACAATACGATTGAAGAAGCTCTAGTTAGCTGAAAGATACGAAGAACAACGAAATCGGGAAAAATAAAGCTTCAATTGCTTAAAAAAACGAAGTAGATTACAATGAATCACTCCAAACCCTAGGTTTCTCTCAGAACTCTTCTTAGATCTAACATAAAAAAAAACAAACATAACCTAGAAAATAACATAAGTTCTCTTTATATAGAGGGAACTCGAAATTACAAATCGAACGCATCTCGAGGCAAAAACACGCCTCATAAATAAAACCACCGCCAAAGTTGTTCGAACGAACTAGGAAGTCGTTCGAACGTCTTTACGACTAATTGGCCTAAAACCCTAGAAAAGTTGTCTAGTCGTTCGAACGAAACCCAACTCGTTCGAACGAAAATACGGCTTTGGGCCAAAATTCCAGAAGACATGTCAACTCGTTCGAACGACACTCAACGTCGTTCGAACGACTTTGACAAATCTTCAAATACTCTAGATCCTCCTAGATCACTTTGGGTTTTCGACACGTGTCTCTGGTAAATGGTCGTTTCAACACCTACTTGGGTTTCTCTCTCAAAGAGGCTTTCGGGGAAGATGGAGGAGAAACCAATTTGGATTTATTTTTATTTTTTTGGGCTATTTTGAGGGAATGATGATTTTGGGTTTCTTTTCATTGGTTTTGGGTTTCAGCCTTTAAGGTGAGGTCTGGCCCAAGTTAGAAGGGGAAGGTTAAGTACCATTTTACGAACACGACGAGGGCCCAGGAGAGGGAAGCCTGGTTCACCTTAGCGCGTGACAAATACATATTTTTTACAGATAATTTTCCCATTTATTTTTTTAAGACCAATAATCTTAATCATCTAAAATCTATTGCTCATGTTTAACCTTTCCATGAACATGCGTAAAGCATGATTCATCATTTATATCATCAATATGTATCATAGATGATACGCCTAAAATTAATATAAAGGATTGCTTTTCGGTTAATTAGATAAATACTTTGATTACAATTTTCATATATGTATTATTACTTGATTCTGCCAAAAATCGTATTGGAAATGAGATATGGGAGGAAACTGAAGTTGTATGCTTAGATACACAACACTGTATCATAAACATAGAACTCAAAAAGTGGAATTTGTATTTGCGCAACCTATGCTCAATTACAAATACATCAAACGGAATGAATATGCCACTGAATTCTCGCATCAACTTATCTCTTAATATCTTATCAGCCCAGTTATAACTTTCAATTGCAAAAACTTTCCGTCATCGAGGGCCTTCAAATGCGCTTAAATGAATTTCACTGCTGAGAGGCTGTCGAGTATAACCACAGGCGGATGCATGTTTTAAATTTACCAATAGGGCGTCCAACTCCAGGAGTCCCATCCTTCTCACTCCCGGTAATGAAGTACTATATGTACCCGTCAAATATGCCTCATAGTATGTTCTGAAGACACCCGCAATTGAACCACGACTTGAAGCGTCGACGTTCAAAGTTACATGACTTGATTCTCCTCCTGCTATGCTAAAATTTCGACAAGATAAAAAACCGTGTGCCTGCACAACATTTTTTACCGGTTGATCAAAAAATTTCACTATAAGGGTGTATACAAAAAAACATGAAGCCATTAGAGATCGAGCATGGTACCTTTAAGACTTGTACAATAGCCTTATCCACTACTCCAAATGTATTACATATTAAAAGTACAGATTTTAAAATATAAAATTGGGAAATAAGAGGTGGGCCATAATTAACCCGAAGTGTGACATCTCGACATGAGAAATATATTTCACGATTCCCCCTACAAAAACAAAAAACAAATCCAAAACCCATATCAAAACATAAAACCAGGGGCGTAACTAGAGGAGGACTTACCCGGGCTGTAGCCCGGGATTATATTTTGAAGAAATATATTTAATTCAGAATACAATTGAGAAACCCTAATTATAAGAAATAGTACCAAGAACACACAATGGGTGGGAGAATTCCATTTAGAGCTTCAATTGTTTAATCAAAATTAATTACAATCGAATTCCTCTCAAACCCTAAGTCTCACTCCTATAATTTCTATGGATCCCCCCCCCCCCCTTTTCTTGCCTAGCCTTGCCCCTTTTTATAAGGGTTACCAGTTCTTAGCCCCAATAGAATTTGCCTAACCTTGCTCCTTTTATAATGGTTACAAGTTCCTAGTCCCAATAGGACTTGCCTAGCCTTGCCCCTTTTATAAGGGTTACAAGTTTCTAGTTATAATAGAACTTGATTACATGTTCCTAAACTCAATAAGACTTGCCTAACATTGCCCCTTTTATAAAGGGTTACAAGTTCCTAGTTGCAATAGGACTTGCCTAGATCCTCCTGGATCATGGCTCCCCCCTTTAGGAGCCTTGAGCTCCTGCTCAAGCTAGAACTGGAGCTGTGGGAATACGGAATCCCCCGCATCACGAGTGTAGCACTTCGATTTGTTGAGAAGCTTACCCTTTCTACCACTCTGGTCGCGGTCATCCCCCTCTCTAGAATAATGTACTCCTTCAAAGGACTTTCTCGCTCAATCCATAGATTTTTAATCGATGGTAGTCTAGTGCCTTTTGTGGAGTCTTCACCTAGTAGAGATAAGAATATATAATCGCTTCCAGATCTGATAGTAATCAATACTTTCTTAAAATCCATCGAAGTACTCTTCCAATGGTCATTAGGTACTGTTAATTGAAGATCCAGTCCCAACTCCTGATTGGAAGACTTCATCTGGTACTCACAATTCTTCCTCCGTAGTAGCTTCTTGTAAATTACCCCAATCTTTAGACTTGTATCATACTCGTGAGGTACAATCGATTGAATATGCATAACCTCCAATAATGCGGAACTTACTAGTATTGGCCATCTACCAAAACGATTGTCAACTTTTTCGGCATCCACAAATCATGAAAAACGGTGATATAAATCTTAAAATCAATTTTAATATTTTGTATAGGATTCGTAAACTTACAACATCCGTGATTTCCTCGGATTTGGTGTTTTTGGAATCTCTAGATTCATCGTCATCCCCCTCCTTCTCTTTGCTCCATTTCTTCTCTTTACGATCATGTCGTCTCTTGGAAGTAGAAGCTTTTAAGATCTTGGTGGTAGACATGATGTTTTTTTTCTTCTAATTAGATCTCATCCTAGATTACTTGAGTCGGTCGCATGTCGAGACCATAAACCCCAATCTCCCAAGGATGAACGGAACACCACTCTGATACCACTTAATCCACAATACGATAAAGAAACTCTAGTTAGCTGAAAAATACGAAGAACACCTATTGATTGGGAAAAAAAGAGCTTCAATTGCTTAAAACGAAGTTAATTACAATGAATTACTCTAAACCCTAGGCTTCTTCCTTAAAACTCTTTCTAGATCTAACATAACTCTAGAAAATAACCTAAGTCCCATTTATATAGAGGGAACTAAAAATTACAAATAAAACGCATCTCGAGTCAAAAACACGCCTCAAAAATATAATTACCGTCAAAGTCGTTCAAACGAAATAGGGAGTCGTTCAAATGGCTTTACGCCAATTGGTCTAAAACCCTAGAAAGTTAAGAACTCGTTCGAACAGCATGACAACTCGTTCAAACAAAAATCCTCTATGGGCCAAATTCCAGAGAGCATGACAAAGGTCGTTCGAACGAAATTGGGAGTCATCTCAACCTCGTTCGAACGAATTTTACTAAAACTTCAAACGTTTCTAGATCCTCCATGGCTCCCCCTTTAGGAGCCTTAAGCTCATGCTCAATCGAGAACTGGAGAGGTGAGAATACGGTGCTGCCCATTACCCTACTGTACCACTTTGACTTACTAGGTAGCTGACTCTTCTTCCTAACTCAGAATGACTCAATACTACTACATGTCTTGCCTGGCAGCAACTTTCGGTGAAAACACACTACGCCCCCTGGGATCATCATATCCTGCAACATACGCTGACGCAACAAAAGGCTGTATCTGCATAGAAACCAACATAGCAGAAGTAGTTAGTAATGGGGGTCGAGATAACCTATTAGCCATTTTGTTGTCCACTCCCTTCTTATACTGCATAATCAAGGGAAATTGTTGGAGATACGACATCCCATTCATTTGGTGAGCTTGCTGTAGCTTGGACTGTGTAGCTAAAAACTGGAACGGTTTGTGATCAGTATGTACCACAACCTCCTCTTGTAACGTCCCCATATCGAGTAGTTACCTATAAGACATTGTCATAGTAGACAACACTCTAGCCGACGTACCCTCCTAAACCGGCTGAACCAATAACACAAACTTGCCGCTCGCATTAACCAACCGCTTTACCTGAGTTGTTACTACTAAATCAAACGTAGTGACATGCTCCTTACAAGCATTGATATGGAACTCCTTTCCCTCCTTCACAAGACGATACTTGCGAGCTCTACGGTAATGAATCGCATCTCGATCCTAAATATAAGGGCTACCCAAGATGACCTGACACACATCCAAAGGAACCACCTCATACATCACCTCGTCAGTAAATCTTTCAGTGATCGCAAACTTGAAAGTACACAACTTCGTGATCATCAAATCCGTATCTTTCTAAATCCACCCCAACCCATACGGCTTAGGGTGAGCTGTAGTCGTCAAACCCATCTTCTTCATTAACCTCTCAGAAATCAATTTTTTCTTACTACCCGGATCCATAATGGCCTCGTCTAAACTCTGCTTTACCTGAATACTGACATGAAAAAGTTCTTCCTGACTCTCCTTCTCAGTAGCCAAATTCTGTTGAAACATAAGTGTAAGCTTAGGATTTGGTTTATCTAAATCTGGAAGATCAACAACCTCTGTGGCTAATACATATATCTCTTTCTTACTCTTCTCCTCCTTCGGCCTAAGCTCCGGGTAAAGTTTCCAACAATAATCAGAAATATGCCCACTCACCTTACAATGATTGCAAAGAAACTCCTTGGATGAAGACCCCTCTCCTTTAGACTCTCCCTTATGCTCGTTTTTCCAACTAGACTTGTACCCCGATTTGATCTTATCGTCTTCTTTGTCACTCTTCAAGTACTTGCCTTCACGGTAGCGTCCTCGATATTAGCCACAGTAAAGAGCTTAAACTCTCTCCTAATGGACTCCGACAACCCCCCCATGCACTTCATGAGCACTTCATACTTATCCAGGGGCGGGATCCCCCGAAGATTTTTTTAATCTTCCTAATATATTATAGTAATTGTATTTTTGTGTCCCCATTACTCCATTAAGAGTAGAAAATTTTCAACAACCCAAGGAGCTTTACAAAATTTTGTTAAAATCTTGACCTCTAAATAATTTCTAAAGCAGTTAGAGTCCTTATTAAAAAAAATCTATGTTTCGTAAGGATAAAACATAAGATTCTTTTTGGATAACATCACCAATGTAGTATACAGTGGCAGAAGGAAGAACTTTGTACTCTCAGTGGGGACAATAGAGATTAAACAAGATAAATCTTACATCTATTTAATACAAACTTAGAAGTTAAGTGGGGTCAATTGATCCCACTCGTCTCCCTAGCTTCGCCCCTCCTATACTCGTCCACATCAATGTCCAAAACCAAAGCTTGGTTATGAAACGCAGTAGTGCACTTCTATACGGATTGCTCAAACTTTTGGCATAAATTGTGCCACTTATACTATTTTTCTTGTTCATACCCAATCAGATAAAATTACTTTCGCACTAAAACCTTGAATTCTTTCCAACCCAAACTTTCTACATCATGACGTTTCTGATAAGATTTCCACCACGTGAGTGCATGACTTGTGAATTTCAATGTAGTAAAGCATATTTGTTGAGCATTGAAATATTTGTAAATGGGAAAATAAATTTCTAACCTATCTAACCAATTATTTAGCTTCTCGGCATCGATCGAACCGTCGAATACCAGAATTTCAATCTTAAAATTGATACGAAGATTATGTATATGATTCGATGACTTACCAATACCCGATCGCTTCTTGTCGGATTCGGTATTACTAGAATCGCTATCTATCTCCGCAATATTGTCATCTTCATCCACCTCAATAACCCCTTTCTTCCTTAAGTTTGCTCGTCGTTTCGTCGAAGTGGAAGTCTTTGCGAGGTTCGTGAGACGCAACTATTCTACTAACTCCCCTACAGTAGAAGTTAGGTCAAAAACTGTTGTTTCCAAAATCATGAGTCGATCGTTGGAATCGCCTATCTCCAAATTGTTCTTATTCGAATTAGGTTTGTGATAGATCTTCAATGGACTCACTAGCTTCTCCTTCGTTTGCTTGAGACGGTCACGTGTAGAGACCATAAACCACAATCAACCCCCCGAGAATCGCAACTGAAAAATTGATACCACTTAATCCACAATACGATTGAGAAACCCTAATTAGAAAAAATAGTACGAAGTACACACAATGGGTGGGAGAATTCCCTTTAGAGCTTCAATTGCTTAATCGAAATCAATTGCAATCGAATTCCTCTCAAACCCTAAGTCTCACTCCTATAATTTCCATGGATCTCCCCCCGGGTTACCAGTTCCTAGTCCCAATAGAACTTACCTAGCCTTGCCCCTTTTATAAAGGTTACAAGTTCTTAATTACAATAGGACTTTGTTACAAATTCCTAGACCCAATATGACTTGCCTAGCCTTGCCCCTTTTATAAAGGTTACAAGTTCTTAGTAACAATAGGGCTAGATCCTCATGAATCAATATTTCATTAGCCTTTAGTTATTGACCCACTAAATCACAATATGCTTGACCTACTACTAGAAACTGCCATCTAACACTACATCACTTCATTACTCACTTCATGCTGGACTTTTGATCTCTTTCTATCTCCACCAAATTTATCACACCCTTCTCCTTTCTAGCCACCATCACCCTACTAAACCCCACCAAACATATTTCTATACCCTCTTTTTTGTAAACAAATTTTCTCTTGCCCTCACCACAGTAAATAATCTGCTCTTTGTACTTGAGCTTTTTCACTCTGTTAGATCATCTTTCCCTTAGTAATGTGTATTATATCAATAACTTTTCCCTATAATAATCAGCTGTATGATTAGTAATTTTGTTAGGAACTTGATATTCTTTTGGATTATAATAAAAATTAGGAGGATTTTTCAAAAATTCTGATTAGTCTTTGCTCATGAGGTTAAAAAAATACTGGTTGTTAACTTTGTAGTAATTGGGCCATCAGTTTTTTCTCCCTCAGTACTTCAGAGCTCCAACAGTAGTAAAATTTCAAGGTAAAATGCTAAAGTGAAGAAAGAAGACCAGAGAAGTGGGTAAAAAATTAAAAAAATGGAAGCATGGGTTCCACTGTTTGACATCTTCCTCAACTCTCCAACGCCAGAAGGTGAGGCGTCTCTTTGGTTGCAACAATCCTTCGACGCCACAACCACAACCACAACAACAACAGGTTCCTTTCTCGCATTGCTCTCCAAACCCATCGACGTTGTCATCAACTCCTCATCTCCCATCTCAAACAGGTAAACTGTAAACCCAATCTCTCTCTCTCTCTCTCTCTCTCTCTCGCTCTCTCTAACTATGTTTTTGTTTCAAGTTTGAACAGGATCCCATACATACAAACCCTCCCAAATGCGCTTCAATCCCGCATTCTCTCTTTTCTTACAGTGGAGAGTTGCAGATTCTGCGCTAGAGACCTAACTTCACTTGCTAACACTATCTTAAAAGGAAACCAACAACTTGATTTCTGGGTGAAGAAATCAGCTCACAACCTGCTTGACAAAGTGTCTCACTCAGACTTCAATTGGGTATCTTCTTTGAGTTTGGATGAATCTAATGACGACGAAGAAAACGTCGAGGAAGAGTTTGGGGTGTTACCCATTTGGTTACAATGCAAAAAAAGTACTGGGAATGTGGTTCTTCCGTGGCTGCCGGTGTCGCTTGAAGAACTGAATTCGAGCACCCCGGTTACCAGTTCTGTAGACGAGAAGCCGGATGAAGTTGTGGAAGAAACAGATCAAATGGTAGACGAATCCCAGGCTGTTTGTCGAATGGATATCCTGCTTGACCCCGAAGTTCGAAAGAGAGCAATGTCGTTAAAATCGCAGATTTTGGTATTTGAATCTGCGTCCAAGACTATTGCATTGGCGAATGAAGTTCGCGAAATGTGCGTAAAGGGAGGAGACCCTTTTGAGATTTTGGGTTTGGTTGAGCCTTGGGAAGTAGACGACGAGACTGCTTCAATTTTAGTATCTCATTTTATAACTGGGGACGAAGAACATGTTGCATGGCCGAGCGAGGTTTTGTGCTCCGTGATCCTACCGAAGCTGTTGGTTCTAAATGAACCAGCTTCTCGTGTACTTGTAACTGCAACGATAACGTTTTGTAAAGTTCATCAAAAGGCTGCGGTGGATGCTCTTTTGTGCCCGTTAATGTTTCGCAAGGAAGGGATCAACAATCATTTATGCGATATTATGGCAAAGATCATTAGAGAATGCTTACACACAACTCATGTTTCTGCGTTTCTGCACAAGCTATTTTTCAAAGGTAACGAGGGGAGGAGTTATATTTGTCATGAATGCCACGAATATCTAATATCAGACGAGTTAATCTGGACAGAACCGTTGCTTACACTGTTTCAAAACATCTTGAATCATAACGTTTATCTAACTCAAAATTCTGTTGATGGCCTCGTCTCCGTGATTCCACAATTGGTTGAGAGGTATTCGAAATCTCTGAAGTTTGGCAACTTTTTATTATGTTTGGTTACCAAATGTAGTCCATTGTTGCAGTCTCACAAGCTTTCGTTGATTAAAGCTGTTGAGCAGACGAATACTTTCATGACCAAATCTATAATATCCAAATTGGGCCTCCTTTAATTCTGATCTTTGTGCCTTTTTCTTTTAACATTGCGAGACACTTGAATGGTTACATCTAATGATATTTCTTGGATACTTAAGTACAATATACTTCTTGTTGGTGTCCATCCATTATTGTCATCGACTTGGTGTATATGTATTTCTATATGAATCAATCATTGCTTTATAGATACAGGCATTATTATTGAGGGACAATTGACCATATTTTAGAAAGAATGGAAGGAGCTCTCGGGCCTACATTTTGGCATCGCTCTGCACCGATTATTCCAACTTTTTGCCTGATGGACGGACCTGAGAATTGTGAGAATGCTCCCTTTTGTTGAGACAATTAAGTTACCCACTTTTTGAAAACTTATAGCTTCACTTTACTGAAAAGCAAGGAAGTCTGGAAGGAAACTTTAACAATATTGTTCAACTCTATCTATTTTAGTTATGGCAAGGGTAATGTGAAACGTATTTACGGTATGATTTACCGGTGATGACAAAATATTATGTCTTTAGACCTTTTCCAAGCCTTATGGAAACATCATTACCGACCTGCTTGTATAAGTAAAAGAAGCAAAATTTTAAGTCGAGTGCTAAATCAAGATCTAGAACGCCTAAAGTATTAGTCATGCAAGCAATGATACCTCAAATCACTATTGTAGTTTTAAAAAAAAGAAAAGAAAAGAAAGAAAGATGTCACATGCCATTCTTCAAATAACAATCTTAATGACCTTCCATGCTCCTCTTGTCTAAGAAAAATTAACCCTGAATGTCTCTGCACCCACCCTCACTCCCCCAGGGTGGATTTTTAAGTGGTTTTTGGGAAATCCACTTACCTGATTGTGAGCCAAAACCACCACACCCTAGGTAAAATTTTATTATGGAGGTGGTTTTGGATAAATTCACCTGGCTGCTTCTTATGCTCTTACGCCCGACACCATTTTAACTGATGTGTAAATAATGCAACCATCATCTCTGTTGAATTGAGCACTTCTTCAGTACAACCGCTCGGGGTGTCACAATCCCCACCTTTACTCAGACCATTAAGCGAAAAAAGAAAAGAAAAGAAAAGGTGCCACATGCTAAATTTCAAGTGGCAAGTTCATCAAATTATTGACCGACCTATTTTAAAGCAACAACTCGTCCCACTTCTTTACCATTTTCGTTACTTCATAATAAACAACGGAACTTAACTTCACAGTGAAGCCCTCTCTCTCTCTGTATCGTAAAAAGCCGTAATTTGAGACGGTTTAAATTAACCTCAACCTCTCTCTATCTCTCCAACAACAACACTCTCCACTGTAACCACCACCGTCCGCCATTACTGCAATGAGGAGTTGCTCCTCTCGATTTCATCTCTCACTCGTTCTTCTGATTTGCCTTGCTTGTATTTCTTCTCCTTCGTTCTCTCTCTCGACTGAGTCGGATCAGTTGGGAGAGAGCAATGTAACTACTGAGTCAGGGAGGAGGTCCAATTCGTCCGATCCCAAATCGAAAGAGGATAGTTTTGCTGACATGATTGATCGTGCTTTGGAGAAGGAATTCCCTGAAAATGAGCAAAATGGAGGTATGATTAGATCTGAGCTATATTGGGTTGTTTATGTATTTATGTTACTGTTGTTTTTTTGCATGTTTGTGAGATTTTTAGGGTTTTGAATTGTGGGGTTTTCTCTTAGGTTTGGAATTGTTAGTGTTGATTTTGGGAATGGGGAATTGGAAATAACCCCTCATTTCATTGTGGGGGAAATTCTAGAGCTCTAGGAACGTTATGATTGTTGCCTGGAAGCGATAATGATAGAGTTGAATGCCAATACTTACACCTCCAATGAACTTGACTGACCCAAGGACTAATGAAGATCTTCGTGTGCTATTAAGAATTAATGCAACCCATATTTGATTTTGACAGTATAAGAGGGATACGAACAAGAAATACTTTGTATAGTGGGTCAAATCTTACACCCCAATGAACTTGACTGACCCACAGACTAATGAAGATCTTAGTGTGCAGTTAAGAATTAATGCAACCCATCTTCGATTTTGATAATATAAGAGCGATAAGATAAGGAATACTTTGTATAGTGGGTCAAATTTGATGGTAATGAATAGTGGGTCAAATTTGATGGTAATGAACCTAGTAGGTGACCGTGATGGTAATTAACAACCACATGTCCCCAACAAGGACTGGGATTACCTCTACATTCGTCAATACCGGGTGCCCTGGTCGCCTCAATTTTCAATCCTCAATCTCTCTGCTCAATTTCTTGACCTTACAAGATTGGAAACTGAAGATTGGAGTTCGATCTTGCAATCCTTACCAAATTTCAAGAAATCCTCAATGATCTACCTTCTAAGCCTTAATCTCTTGACCTTACAAGATTGGAGATCGATCTTGCCATGGAAACCAATCTACACGAAATCCTTACAAGTTTTCAAGAAATCCTTTCTAATTTTCAAGAAATCCCCAATGATCTACCTTCTGAGCCTCAATCTCTTGACCTTACAAGATTGGAGATTGATCTTGCTAAATCCAATTTTCAAGAAGGCCAAAGTCCCAGCCGAATTTTCTCTTTTGGCCCAATCAACCCAATTTCAAGAAGGCCCAAGTCCATTCTACAGATTATCTTCCAATTGCCCAATCAGCCCAATGGGCAATCTCTTTGGTTCCAATGGCCCAACCCAATGCGGTATTTTAGGTAATTTAACATTTAAGTTTATGATAAAAATCCATTCGAAGTCTTTATTTCTCTCTTCTTCTTCCCCCGATTTGACGATGGTGGCGGGATTTACAACGGTGTTAATGAATGTGTACGATCATAGAGGCTTAGGATTGGTTAGATGAACTATGAACATTTTTCTATTATCCTACAAAATTTTAACTATAGGAAGGGGTTATGTATTTAAGACGAGTTTAGTGGGAAGAACCGCATAACAGATGAGGGAGATAAATGTAGTATCCGTGTTCAACCTCGCAACTTTAGGGCTTGCGGGTTACAGTGCTTTGCCTTTGCACTTGTCATTGAAAATGCATGGGGGTTATTTTGTGGAGTTCTGTGAGTTTCAGGAGCATTTTAGGACGAGAATGCAATGTGAATTTCAATCTGTATCACCAATTCCCCCTTTCCAACAACGATTTTGAGTGTCTCCTGGGTGGCCCATTTACCCAAGAATTAGGGCGTTTTCTATTCTAGGTGCATAGCGAATGTAAATATAAAGATATGCGCATTCGCTATGCACCTAGAATAGAACACCCTAATTCTTGGGTAAACGGGTGACCCACGATTCACCCAAAATCGTTGCTGAACAGGGGAAATTGGTGATACGGATCGGAATCCCCAATACATTTCTGTCTTAACATGCTTCCGAAACTCCACAAAATAACCTTCATGCATTTTTCAGTGATAGGTGCAAAGATAAAGCGTTGTAACCCGCAAGCCCTAAAGTTGTGAGGTCGAACACGGATACTACATTTATCTCCCTCATTTGTTCTGCGGTTCTTCTCACTAGACTCGTCTCAAATACATAACCCCTTTTCATAGTTAAAATTTTATGGGATGATAGAAAAGTATTCATAGTTTCTCTAACTAATCATAAGCCTCTCTGATCGTACACCTTCATTAGCACCGCTGTAAATCCCGCCACCTTCGCCATGGTTGATTAGGTTGTCGAATCAGGGGAAGAAGAAGAGAGACCTCGAACGAATACTTTCATGACCAAATCTATAATATCCAAATTAGGCCTCTTTAATTATGATCTCGAGTTTCTTTTTCAAGGTCTTGTAGGTCTATCTTTGTGTCTTTTTCTTTTAACATTGCTAGACACTTGAATGGTTACATCTAATGATATTTCTTGGATACTTAAGTACAATTAATGTTTCTTCTTGGTGTCGCTCCATTATTGTCATCGACTTGGTGTATATGTAATTTTGTATGAATCAAACATTGCTATATAGATATAGGCATTATTATTGAGGGACAAATTGACCATATTTTAGAAAGAATGGTAGGAGCTCGGGAGTTTGGACCTACATTTTGGCATCGCACGCTATTCTTCTGCACCTTCACCTGATTATTTCAACTTTTTTTCTAATGGATGGGGGACATGAGAATTGTGAGAATGCTCCCTTCTGTTGAGACAATTAAGTTATCAACTTTATGTAAACTTATGGCTTCACTTTAGTGAAAAGTAAAGGAAGTCTGGACGGAAACTTTAACAATATTGTTCAACTCTGTCTATTTTAATTACAACAATGTAATGTTTACAGACCTGCTTGTTTCAGTAAAAGAAGCGAACTTTTTAAGTCAAGAGGGCTAAATCAAAAATCTAGATCACCTAAAGTATTGGTTATGCAAACAGTGATACCTGAAATCACTATTACAGTTAAAAAATCAAAATAAAAAAAATGCTGCCACATGTCAATCTTCAAATGACAATCTTAATGACCTTCCATGCTCTTCCTGTCTAAAAAAATTCACCTTGAAGGTATCTGCACCCACTCTCAAGGTGGATTTTTGAGTGGTTTTTGGGAAATCCACCTAGTTGTTGTGAGCCAAAACCACCCCACCCTAGGTGAATTCGTGTTTTGGATAAATTCACCTAGCTGTTGCTTATGCTCTTACACCCAGCCCGATCTTATATGATGTGTAAATGATGCAACCATCATCTCTGTTGGATTGGGCGCATCTTTAGTACAATCGCTCGGGGTGTTCACAATCCCCACCTTTACTCGGATCACTAAGCGGGGCAATTTGCAAGTGGTAAGTTCATCAAATTATTGACCTTCCTATTGCGGAGCTAAAACTCTTCTTACCTTCATTTACCATTTTTGTTACTTCACGAGGCTGGCGCCTTTATAAACAACAGAACTCAACTTCACAGTGAAGTCCTCTATGTTGTAAAAAGCCGTAATTTGAGACGGTTTAAATTAACCTCAACCTCTCTCTCTCTCTATAACAACAACATTCTCTTTTGTAACCTCCAACGTCTGCCATTACTGCAATGAGGAGTTGCTCTTCTCAATTTCATATCTCACTCGTTGTTCTGATTTGCCTTGCTTGTTCTTCTTTTCCGACGCTCTCTTTCTCGACTGAGTCGGATCAGTTGGGAGAGAGCAGTGTAACTACTAAGTTAGGGAGGAGGACCAATTCGTCCGATCCCAAATCGAAAGAGGATAGTTTCGCTGACATGATTGAACGTGCTTTGGAAAAGGAATTCCCTAAAAACGGGCAAAATGGAGGTATGGTTAGATCTGAGCTATATTGGGTTGTTTTTGTTTTTACGTTATTGTTGTTTTTTAGCATGTTTGTGAGATTTTTAGGGTATTGAATTGGGGAGTTTTATCTTAGGTTTGGAATTGTTAGTGTTGATTTTGGGAATAGGGAATTGGAAATAACCCCTCATTTCATTGTGGGGGAAATTCTAGAGCTCTAGGAACGTTATGATTGTTGCCCGGAAGCGATAATGATAGAGTTGAATGCCAATACTTACACCTCCAATGAACTTGATTGACACACCCAAGGACTAATGAAGATCTTCATGTGCTATTAAGAATTAATGCAACCCATCTTCGATTTTGACAATAGAAGAGCGACAAGATCAAGGAATACTTTGTATAGTGGGTCAAATTTGATGGTAATGAACCTAGTAGGTGACCGTGATGGTAATTAACAACCACTTGTCCCCAACAAGGACTGGGATAACCTCTACACTTGTCAATACTGGGTGCTTGGTTGCCTAAGGGAGGATTAAGGAATGTACGAATCTAGGTAAATTTCCGTGGATGCCGAGAACTCCCACTGAAGACCATTTCGATGCCTATACTCTTATGAAATGAAGCAAAGTAGCTACTGGAGCTTCCAACAACCAATTTATCACTATGAATAATTCTAGTACACCAAATCTCACAGCACATAAGAAATGGAATCATGATTATATTGCGCCAAACTGTCGAGCAAAAGTTGCCAATGAAGCTTCTCCTTACTGCCTGGCCCTTAAAACTTATAAACTCAGGACCAACCAAAATGATAGAGATTGAAATGAGGTTAGGTGATGCTTATTACCTAGATGTTGGTACTGTTTTTTTCTTCAAGAAAAGAAATGCACGATCCTAGTCCACTTTACGAAAAGAAACTTCTCGATAAATCATTGGGCAAGTCTTCTAGATGAAAGCCCATGGCACCTCTTTCATTTCAGAGCCAAAGGCACTTCATCATGAAGATAATATAAAAATGTAATATCAGGAAAAGAAAAATCCATTTTATCCTTGTAAAATGTTGCAAATTTACTATAAGAGCTGAGTTGACATTCACAGCTCAAATTATTTTATGAGTATTACTGATGCTGTGAAAACCGAGTTACTTCTGAATATTCCGATGTGAAAACTGTAAACTATTACTGAAAATTTTGTAAATTCTTTTATTGGAGACGCATTAAGTTGTGTGTGTGTGTTTTCTGTGGCAGAAACTGATGCTGGAAGCTTTAATAACAGTGTTGCTGATCAACAGGTTGGTGAATATGAACTTTGTATATTTGCATATTCTACGTCACTCATGCTAAGGTTATAAATTGCGCCTTTGTAACTTGTAAGATTGCGTTCAGGTAGGTGGAGTGCATGAACCAGTCCGTGTGTGAGTGTGTGGTGGGGGTGGGGATACATCATCTCATTACATTTGCTAGTAATACATGTCGAAAATAGAAAATTAAATTACCAATATATTCTTTAGGAATTTTAGGGGTGATAGGATAATGCTGTAACATCATCTGTTACACTAGGTCTGTTGAACTTGTGATGATTAACACAACCATAGGGTTTCCAGTTTTGTGGTTGGTATCCAAAGTACAGTTTTAACAACCTAAGAGAAAATGGTAGTTAGAGCTGAGTATAAAGATACAGATGAATCTAAAACAAGTAGACACCCTATAGAACAAGTAGTGCTCAGTTCTCATGGAAGAACCTGTGGTTGCGGACGTGATAGCAATCATGCTACAGTCGCTGCTTAGGGCTTTTTTATAGAGAGAAAAGGAAGTGAAAGGTGGAGAATCCGGTATTCTTCCTTGTGCTGGTCAGGTAAGAGGAGGGGAACCTGGGTGGAAGAGAGATGAGTAGAGGAAGGGCTTAACAAGCACGCAAAATGAGGCGACTTTGATTTGTAAATTTTATTTTAGGGCAAAAATTCCTGTGACCGGATATTTCCATTTCCTTCTACTTGAGGGAATATCTGTGTCTTTCTATCTAAAGTAAGAGTAATTTAGAAATTACTTCTTGAATCCGGAGCTGATATGACAAGTTTCATTTAACTATTGCTTTGCAGCTATACCCTCACTATTTGTAGTGAGCATTGCAAATATTGTAGGGTTATTGTTAGAAAGGTTATGTATTACTTTTTAGTTTTTCTTATGATTGAAGCAGATGCAAGGTTACATTTTTTCTTAATTGCGCGCTTTAGCTTCTTTCTAGTTTTAGTTGTTTCCATAACTATATTTTCCCCTGTTATTTGTTCATCAGGCTGTTCTGGAAACTGTAGCGAGAGTCAAGTCCAAGAAAAATGAAACAAAGGAGAAGTAAATATTTTGACTCTGAATAAATAGAGTATTCATATTTGCTTCTCATTGGATATAGTTATTGATTCATTGTATATCCGAAAAAGTTAGAAATAGTTTTATTTTTACCAATAAAAGGCAACTGTTTAAATCTTGGGTTTTGCTTATATTTTCTTCTTCTCATGTTAGGTCATTTCAACTTCATGATGTCTTTAATTTGGATAATGAGAATCGCGCAGAAGATACTCCAACATTAATAGACAGAAAGGTATGTGCCAATGCACATTGAATATTTGAGACGTTTGTTTTCTTTATTTGCTTGTCATATTTATTGATTTAGAAGCTTTGATTTCAGGATAATGTGTTTATCATATCTAACACCAAATCAAAATATCCTGTTCTACAATTGGACTTAAGGTATACTTACTGAGCTGTCAAACGTATTTGTACTTATGACTGACATTAACTTCTGCTTTCTCATATGAATAAAAATAGCATTAACTTACTACTGCTTCCAATGGTATCTGTATTTTCAGGTTAATTTCAGATCTGGTAGTTGTCATTGTATCTGCGACTTGTGGTGGCATTGCATTTGCTTGTGCAGGACAACCGGTATAAATTTAATTAGTGCTCACAATGAACGAAATTAGTTAATTGTTATATTTTGGTAGCCTAATTTATTCAAGATTGTATTAGAAAAGTTGCAAATGATTTTTGTTTTTCTGCTTTACTCTAATCTATTATCATCAATTAGTTTGATTGACACCATGGCATCCCTTAAAAAGAGTTTTGTTGTACCTATCTGAAATTTGCAGGTAATTACTGGGTACTTGCTTGCAGGATCTGTTATTGGACCAGGAGGCTTTAGCTTTGTTAGTGAAATGGTGCAAGTAAGTATGTTATGATTTAGAAACTTTGTGCATGCTTATAGTTCTAGGGTCCGTGGACTAACAATTTGTTAATTACACAATAGCCATGGTCATCCATATCCTTGTTACAAGTTATTTATTTGTATTTCCTTAAAGTTCATTTGTTATCATTATCGTTGTAACAGGCCATGCGACTTTTCATTTTTATTGGCCTTATTGATACACCTGTAATGATTTGGTCATATTTCACAACTAGCTATGAGTAGTGATTACAAAAGTCCTAGATATTTATGTCTATGCGTATATATATTCTGAAGTTAAGGAAAACCCAACCAAATGCATATTATTTAGTTGGTGCAACGTGTGCTCGCCATTGTGAGACATATGAACGCATGTATAGATTGTGGCTGTATGATGTGTGATAGGTGAACGGGCTTATTAAAAAAAAAATAGTTCCATCTTTTTGATAACTAAGATTTACCATTAAGTCGGGGAATCACAACCAAGTCACTGTGGCCGAGAAAATATACTGAAATGGAATACCTTGATACAACTGGATTCAATCACAACTCGATAAAGTCGAATTCTGGTGGCAGCGAGTTATTTTTGTGACAATAAACCTTTATACTCTTATTTTACTGTCTATAGCTTATGATTTGTCATGAAATCAGTGACTGGACTTTACTTAACACCTTGTTTTTTTGGGTTTGACCCTCCCTCTAATTAAAATATCATCATATATAGCAGCCATTATTTTCAGTTATTTGAATCAGAACTCAACTTTTGATTTGGAAAATTAAATTTTAGAATATTTTTCTAAAGTGACTATCCATTGAAGGGGGGGGAACCTACCTCTACGGTGAAAGAAAAAGAAGTTCATTATTGTTTGTTTCCAATCTTTCATATTCACATTTTGATTGTGCTGTTGTCAATTTACCTGTTCATATTTGTGCATGTAGGTTGAAACAGTTGCTCAATTTGGTGTTATTTTCCTTCTTTTCGCGTTGGGCTTGGAGTTCTCTGCAGCAAAGGTTGGTTTCTGACCATTCTCATACAAACTCATATTCTTGGTTTCAAACTTGTCAATTGTATTCATAATTGTGATTCAGAGGTTCTTCCTCCCCATTTGCAGTTACGCGTTGTTCGAGCTGTTGCAGTTCTAGGAGGCTTACTACAAATTTTCTTACTTATGTGCTTGTGTGGTATAACAGCGTCAGTAAGTCTTCTAATCTTATCAACAATTTGGTTTACAGTCTTCTAATAACCAACACTAATTGGATATGTTTAAAAGGTTTTTCATCTTTTCCCTATCTTTTTCTTCGAAAATGTTTGTTGCGATCCTTTTCTTAATATGATCTCTGATACATGTAATTGCTTGGTTTTTTGTAGTTATGCGGCGGGAAACCTTCGGAAGGGGTATTCGTTGGTGTACTCTTGTCAATGTCTTCTACGGCTGTGGTAACTTTCTTTACTTATTAGAATAAATATTTCAGTTTACATGCAGTGGTTTGCGTTGTAACTAAGTATTTAATCCGTGAAGTAGTATAACGGTTGCTTCCCCATTTACTTTGAACTGTAAGTTATGTAAGATATTTTTGTTTAATCAAGGTTAAGTAAATTTATCTCTTTTAGTTGTTTGAAGAAAGGGCTTGATGCTGGTTTGGGGGACTTGGATGGGAAACTGTGAGTCATTGGCATCATACTTTTTCATGACCAATGGATCAAGAGTAACTAGACAAGCGGATTTTTTATCTCCATTTTCGGTGTTACCTTATTATTGTTGTAGTCTGAGAAAGGTAGTGGACAAGAGATGGCTGAGTGGGATTTGGCTTTTTAATGGTTCTTTGTTGGTCTCACCTACACTTCACAGAGGGTACTCTAATTCCTGGGAAGCGACTTTCTATCAATTGTTATTCATGAGTTGTTCAGTTTGCTAATATGAAGCTCGTTTTATACTAAAGGCAAACCTGCAAAAATCCAGAACTTTTGGTGGGGAGATACAAAATTTTGAAGGTCTTGTCAGGAGACTTGATTGTAAGGTCTCCAAGCAACATGGGATGATAATTTAGTGCAGTGTTTGACATCTTACATTTCTTAGCCAGGTGAGGATAATTTTATGTTGATTAAGCATTTTAAACATATGCAGTGTGTGTAGGGGTGGCGCCCAAGGACTTTAGAAGGACAAAAACATGCTTATGGATTTTTTATCCTTCACTCTGATCATTTGGGTTTCTATACTTGAGAGGAACATGAGCGCACCAACGCGGAGAGTGCTTTACCACATAATGGCAAAGGTGAAAGGTCTTTTGTTTGACTGCTCCAATGGGGTTCAGTTTTCAAGGATTTTAGGGATCAACTTTGTGAAAATGATTTCTGGGGCAAGGCGCTTATGTTTGGGGGTCTTATGGCCATTTTGGGTTATATGGTTCTGCACTAGAATATTTTGGAAGTTGATAAACCTTTTTCTTTATAAGTTACTTATGCATGCGTTCTCTTTTATGATCTTGGAGACTGGAGTTAGGTTTCCCTAGGTATTTATGTATATTTGGTGTCATGTCCATGTGTCTTGGAGGCTTTTTTAACTAATGAGATATCTTCATCTCTATTTCAAAAAAAGGAAGGACAAGAAGAGCCAGGGTATTCCACCGAAAGTAGATTGGTTTCAAGCTTCCAATTGCCATTTTTGTGGAAACAGCAATGAAGGTGTAGACCATATCTTTGTGAGATGTGTTTTGGCAAATGAAATATGGGCAGCTATTCTCAGAAGGTGCAAGGCCAGAAAAACAAGTGTGAATTTAAGTGAAGAAGCCAAGTGGTGTTGGCCTATATTACAAAGTCTTGGCAAAAATTCTTATGGCGGCTTTCACAGCAACGGTCTATCATCTCTGGTCAAATAAAAATGACAGTTTTCAGGAATAAGGGAATGCCTCTAAAATCACTTCTAATACTGAGTTCACAATTAAGCATCCAAAGCACTGCAAGTGGACTCCCCCTCCCATAGATGTAGTCAATCTTAATTCAGATGGTTTCTTCGAGTTTTGGAGATTTGGTGGATAACTCAGGGTTTGCATTGCGGTTTACCTATTTGGTTTTGCAGTAAAAGCAGCTGCTGAGTTAATATTTTTCATGAAATGAAAAGACTGCATAGGGGTATTAACATTGCTATCACAACTGGAGTCAAGAGACACTGGGCTGCTTACTTATTCTCCCTTGTTCGCTAGTCTAATTAAAGGGAAGGCACTGTCTTCATGGTACTGCAAACCACTTCTTAAGTACGTTTTGATCAAGATACAGTTTCTTAAAGAGCTCAGAATATTCTATGTCTACGTAGAAGTGAATTTCTATGCTGAGCTGAAAGCTTCTTTTGCAAATGTATTAAATCCTAGCTCCAGCCCAGCTGACCTTGTAGAGGCGGATTTTAGGGGAAAATCGTACTGGGGGCCTGTCCAACCCCAACTTATCTTGCAAAGAAAGAAAGATCTAGCAGTGCATATTTTTCTTGTAGTACAACCGTACAAGTTATATACATTGGCCTGGAATAGTTTTTACTTCAAGCAGTATTTCAAGTACTGTATGATAGGGAAACTTTTAATTTATCTGACTTTGGTTTCAGGTTTTAAAGTTTCTGATGGAAAAAAATGCAATCAATGCCCTTCATGGTCAAGTCACAGTTGGAACCCTTATCCTCCAGGTATTGATTTCCATCCCCAGTCGACTTTTGACCATCTACCCGGTTGTGATCCTTGTAGTGAATACAACTATGAGCTATCTCGTATTCCAAATAAAGGATAACTCGATGCTTTTTGCAACTTGTTCTATTTTTTCTTTGCTAAATCATGTTGGAAAGAAATGATTGACTTGTGAGCCGTCTTTGATGATCAGGATTGTGCTGTGGGTTTGCTGTTTGCTCTGCTTCCAGTTCTTGGGGGCACTTCTGGTGTTCTTCAAGGCTTAGTATCCATGACAAAGTCGTAAGTGATTATCTCGTGGATGTCTCCTCTACATTTATCTATTTTACGTAAAATTGTTAGAAAAATTATGACAGAATCATGGTAAATGGCTCTAGGGTGAAATTATATGGACATTTGTCTGACTTTTAATTACCAAATGTTTTTTTTATTTTTACACCTCCCAAACCTCTACTAATAACCTAATAGCCTAATAGCTTTGCCTTACCTTACAGTGGCCTACGAGGCCATACGGTCTACTAGTCTAGCTGGCCTAGTGCGTCGCAGTAGAAGCTACAGCAGCGTAGCCTCGGAAACATAAAAATGATAAAAAATGGAAAATATTTTATCTGATTTACTTTATCCTCTTTAGATATGAGATAGACATTTTTGAAGTTTCTAGTATTCCTTCAAGCAGTTCTAGAATATGTTCTTAGTTGCCTCCTTCAAGAGAAAAAACCTAAATGAATCACGGGAAATCTGTTGAGAAGTTCAGTCTAAAATATGTTATATAGAAACAGCGTTTGAATCTGTCTTGGATGTTGTATTTGCAGTAAAAGGTCGAGTTTTTTTGGATATAATGTCCAATTTGAAGTGTCATATATTCTTAAAATAGAAACTCTATTGTCATTTTTCATATCCACTATAATTAGGTTTTACACCCCGTAACCAAATGAGTTTAAATTTGATTTATTACCCACAATATGTTTTAGTGGTTGGTGTAAGTTAGGGTCAAATATTTTAGTTCATGGAGTTTCGTTAAAGCCTAGTAATATCTTTGTTTGCGCTTAATGATTCTTTTCTTGAACAGGTTGGTTATGTTGATTTCATTTTTGGCCATTTTGTCGATATTGTCCCGTACTTGCGTACCTTGGTTCTTGAAGTTGATGATAAGCCTATCGTCACAGGTATAGGTTACTTCAATAATAATGAAATCAAAAATAGCTTATAAAAAAGTCACAAATAGGTCTTTTGAGTAAAAAATCATCTAAGTTACATTTTACAAGTTAGCATTGATGGTAATTGTCATTTAAATTTGCAGAGCAACGAACTTTATCAATTGGCATCAGTAGCATTTTGTTTGCTTGTCGCTTGGGTTTGTGCTACTTCTCTCTGCTTGGACTATGATCTCTATTTTAAATTTTGCTTTGATGCTTTTTCCTATTGATTATTTCATCTCACAGTGCTTACTATATGATGGCAACTAACGTTGTTAAGATTAGTTACTCCAGTAAATCTGTGTTGTAAACATTTTATGTGATTTTTTTTCTCACCATTTCAGTGTAGCGATAAGTTGGGGCTTAGCTTGGAGCTTGGTTCCTTTGCTGCGGGAGTGATGATATCTACAACTGACCTTGCACAACATACACTTGAGCAAGTACGGCCAATCTCTCTCTCTCTCTCTGTGTATGTGTGTGTGTGTGCGCGCGCGTGTGTGTGTGTTATGTTTTTGTACGAGTTTCCAATGGATTTGAAAATTTACTTTTACGTATTTCCACTACTCTGCAAGGGGACATTTTGGTAATATAAGCAGTATCATGTTTTGAAGTAAACGGCAAAATTGAACTGCAGTTTTGTAATTTGTAAACTTCCATGCTTTTGTTTCCCAACTCTATATAATTTTTGTTTAGGTTAGTAATTTAAATTAGCCTATTATACCACCTGCCGGGATATTTCATTCAGAAAGTATGTCCATTATATGGGTGACTCATGTATGGAAAGAATGTTGGGGTATGAATGAAGTTGTAAATGGTCGCTATCTTCTAATAAAGTTGTAATTAGTTTTTGTGATATAAAAACCCAGGTTAACAAGAGGCGAGTTCTCATTTCAATCTTGTTCTTTTGTAGGTCGAACCAATTCGCAATTTCTTTGCCGCTCTTTTCCTTGCTAGCATAGGAATGTTGATTCATGTCCATTTCCTCTGGAACCACGTGGATATTTTACTTGCATCTGTCATTTTGGTGATCATCATAAAAACTATAGTGATCACCTTAGTTGTTAAAGGGTTCCGCTATAACAACAAAACTTCACTTCTTGTAAGCCTTTCTTAACTACTTTTATGGTCGTTGCTGTTTGATTTACATATTACCATTTGCTGAAGTAACTAGGCTGTGCGTATGTGTAGGTCGGCATGTCTCTAGCACAAATTGGGGAATTCGCTTTCGTTCTTCTCAGTCGTGCGTCTAATCTTCATCTGGTTGAGGTTAGTATGTCAAATGGCCGTGCCATGTAAGAAATTTATTTGATATTCACGAGTTGAGAGGAAAGTTTCATAACAGCAACTCGTTGATATTAGCTAATTAACAAGAACCAATTATTGGTAATTTAAAATCAAGGTCATTTGGCTTTAAGGCAACAACATAACTTCAATTCTTATTTATTTTTACAGGGAAAATTATACCTGCTGCTACTTGGCACAACAGCTCTTAGCCTGGTAAGTAAAATGTCATTTATCATGTTGTGAGGTTCGTATGATTTATACTGTACTTCTGACTCTAGGAAGCATAAAGACCGAGCTTTTGTGTATTTATGCCATAATTTAGAGTGTTGCTGATCTATCCGATGCACTTTGGAGAAATCCTTACATCCTTTAGGATATTTTAGATATATGACGTCAAAATATTTGGTAAATAATGGAGAATGTAGTTGTAATTGTTAATTATGGATGTTGTATTAGTCCCCCACAAGTTTTTTTTTTGAATAACCAATCAACATCTTCTACCTTGGCATGTTCATCCCCAAAAGCTACTGCTATCATCAGATTGGAAGATTCCAATTTATTGAATTGTTAAGATCTTCTTGTTTGGTTCTGTGTGAAGTCTCTTGGACACAGAACGCAAGCGTAATTTTTTAATAATATAACCAACTCTTTTGGATGTTGTGATTTAGACACCTTGTATTTTGAATTCGACACAATAAAAAGAGAACGAATGAAAAACTTTTAGAAGTAAAGTTATTCTTAATTTTTCTGGGCATTAAGGTGTCTAGGGCGTGCCATGTCAGGCTGTCAGCTATTATGTTGATTTTTTTTTATAAATGTAACTTTATTGACGAAAAAAGGCAAAAACACAGTCGTAGCTACAAGAAGACAAATAACATGATAACTCACATGAGCTTTTAAGTGATATCATTTTTCTTCAATACCTTTTTTTCTTTTCAATTTGCAACGGATCACTTACAGAGCAATCATGCAGGTGACTACACCTTTGCTTTTCAAGCTGATTCCTGCTGTTGTACATCTTGGGGTGCTATTAAGATGGTTCTCCCCTGATATTAGCCAAACTGAGGTAAATATCCGTATACCCAATTTTCCTATACCCGATGATTCACCAAAATTTATGGAATATATGAAATTTGGCTATTTTTTTTTTGCCAAAATTTCGCTAGACGTACAGGTTTTGCGGTTTTAAGCCTTTATGTTCCAACCGAGATATCATGTTACTTTTGTCTCGCAAACTGAAACCCCTCAAAATTCCGCGAAATTAAAAATAATTATGCCCTTTGTAATGGTGTAATGGCCTGTAGATGGTACCATCAACATTATTCAATAACAGTCCAAAATTGTAAACGAGAGTCTTTGAGTAAATTTGAAAAACTAGATATTTTGTTAGAGGAAAAAAAATTAAAAAAGAAGAAGATGAATGCTGAGAAGGAACTTTCTTAGGTGTTTCATGGTTCACCTCTTTAAATAATAGCTTCAATGAACAACCACTGCCCACAGAACTATATGTGAGACAATTTGCATCTAGCAGATATTTGATAAGTTTGCCAGACCGTAATGTACCTTGAAAAACCTTGATCTAGGAAGTAGTATTTTAGAAAGAGAAAAAATGCAGGTTCAAACCACCAAGACACCTTTGCCCCATTTTACTAATAACAAGGATGTAACACTAACTTTAGAATGTCAGCAATATTTCCAATGTAGTAATAATAGCCTGGTGTTGGCCCTTATTGTTTTTGAAATCATTTTCTTTTTAATAATAAGTCATCTAAAGCACTTTAAATATGATTTTTCTTTGCAGATTGGATATAAAGGAGATGTTCTCCGAGTCGATAGTGGCAAGCGTATAACTTTGATGGTCCAAGGCTCTCATCACGATTCATGAATATATTAAAATTATGTACAAACCCTGCAACTTTTCCAGCTATGCAGAGTGGAGAACAGATGACACCCACAGGCAGAAAAGATCTATTGAGTAACAAGTATAGAACTCTTTCTGTGTTCACCACTCTTTCATATACGTTTGACCAAGCAAGCAAAGCGAGCTGAAACCCGCGAAATGAAGAACTGATTGAGCTCTGTCCATACATCTAACTGGAGTATTTTCTCCCACTCTCTCAATTTTTTTGTAAAATAGTTTACAATTACAATGTAGTCTGGAATGTAATTGAAATTTATATTCTTACTGTTTTTTTCACTGAGGTGTTTGATAGAAAAATGAATGTGGTGAGTGAGGTCGACAAATTGTAGTACCTTTTCACGCAGTTGTCAACTGTATGTATTTCAAGGATTGATATATCAAATTTTGTTTTGAATGCTTAATAATCCTGTGATAAGTCGGTGTAAGTTGGTGTTCTGTCTCATATTTTGTCCAAAGACCCAAATAATACAGACTATCGTAATCAAATCCAAGTAAGTGAGGTTCTATTTCTTCCAACACTACCTCACTTGATTTTTATAAAAGATGCTTAACTGTCGGCACCAGTTTCAATTTTTTTGAAAAAAAATAAAAAATATTCATCAGACTCCTAACTATTAGGCGCCCGATTAGAAAACAAACAGACACCCAACACTTGGGTGTCCAATCACGAGATGTAAAAAACCAAGGTTGAGTCTTGATTTTTGAGTTGAAAATCCAAGTAAGTGAGATGATGTTGGAGCTCGAAAATCTTTCCTGACACCTTAAAAAGCAAATCAGTGAGACACTTTAGACGATACTCTAACAGTTTCAGCAACACCAGGAAAACGAGGCACTTCTAGACTTTTATTTCCTCCAGAATCCAACGAAGACGCAACGGGAGAATAAGAGAGGCTGCCTGAGCCGGATTATTGCTATCATAGAGACACTATCGGTAATTCTCCGGGAAAAAAATCCTCAGGAAAATCATAGAAATACAAATCTCAAGAAAGAAGTAAACGGTGAGATGTACATGATGCTACTAAGGATTCATAAACTCAATCCTATCTTAGTATCTCACCAATGCCCCGTTTCGTGCGTAGCAAGTTACCTAACACAGTATAAATAATCGTCACTCGTTCACACTCTCATTGGACTCATCTCTCTGTTTCAATTAGAATCTATAGAAAACCAAAATTAGGGTTAGGGTTTGTATTTATGGTAACAATGAAACCCTTAATATAGAGTTTCAATCTCAAACCCCTTTGATACCCATCTTTGTTTTGTTCAACAATGGTGTCTGCAAACCCTTTTGATCTCCTTGGAGATACAGACCATGATGATATCTTTCAACTTGTAGCTATACAAGAGAAGAAGATTGCCAAGAAGAACGCTGTTGCTGTTGCTGTTGCTGTTACTGCTGTTTCTTCGTTTCGCGTCGACAATGGGAAGCAGAATCATCCGTCAGGTATATGTTCTAGTAATCTTTTTAGTGTTGGGTGTTGTTGATTATGGAGAAAGTATTGATTTTGCATTCTTTAAGTAATCTTTAGGATATATTTGTGTTGTTTATGATTGCTATCTTTAGAAAATCATACCCTTTTGTTTGGTTTGTGATTCTATATATGTGTATTGATTCTTATTAAGTGCGAGTGTGCGTGTTAGATCAGACTAGGGGTGATTATGGAGAAAGATTGTAGATTTGTGATTGGAAAAGGAGGTTTTTATTGTAATTATGTGTATGAGGAAGAATTCTGGACAGTTATATTGAGAATATTCGTAAGCTTCTTTAAGATTATTTACTCTCATTATTTGAAAGGTGCCGGCGATCAGTGATTTTCAGGGAAATATAAGTTTTAATCGAGTAGGATGTTTATGGATGCGTGGTTATTTCTTTTAGATTATTATGGAACACTAAATCAAGTCCTGGTTAGATTGATGTAGAGTTTTTGCGTTGTTTTCCTTTTTCTTTTTTTTAGCGTTTGCAAAAAACATTGTGCATGCTGAAGTAAATTTATTTTGCTTGTTCTTTCTTTTTTTCCAGGGAATAATGGCAGGAATGGGCGTAGTCAAGGTCAAGGTGGTTTTTTGCATGGTCGTGGAAATGGCGCTGTTGGGTATACTCGTATGAATGGAAATGCCAATGTTTACTCAGGTGGTCATGGTCCGGCTGTACAAGATGGCGTAATTGACAGGCCCTTTGGAAGGGAACGGGGATCAAATGGTCCGCAGCCTCAACCATACCGTGCTGGAGGAAGGGGTGGTTATGGAAATGACGATGGTAGATACAATGATCGTCCTCCATCCCGACAGTTTGATCAACATAGGGGTACTAATACCGGCTATGAGAATATTAGGCAACATAGTGGTACTAATACCGGCTATGAGAATATTAGGCGCGGGGGAGCAGGTCGTGGGGACTGGGGTCCAAAGGCTGGTGAAAGAGGAGCCAAGGTGTCTACACAGTTAAGTTTATTTTCTTCTATCTTCTTGAATTGTGTCTTTTGTATCTGCCTTCTGACATTTTGCATTAGCATTTCAGTTGTGTCGTATGGTCACTATCAAAAGACCAAATTTAACAAATTTTTCAAGAAGCAAATAGTTTTTACATTTCTTCGATATAGTGTAGTAACAACCAATATGTCTCAATTTGTTGTACCTAACTCGATCATAGGAAATTTGCAGATATTTGATGATACTTTATCATGTACTACATATCCGCTGCATCAATCCATTTTTCATGTCAAATGAATGATCATAAAAATAGTTTAGGCAATTATCAAATATATTGGAAAATATCGTTACTTGACTGATTTATCATGCTTTTTCGCATTGTATTCAACATTTAGTTATTTCAATTAATGATATAGAAAGTTACATTTATTCTGTATCTGTCTAATTTGTGGAAATATAGAGTATAATTTAACCTGTTGGTATAATACCATCTTTAGGTAGATAATTATACTTACCAGTTGAACGTTGTATTGAAATAGGGAATATGTTGCTAGCAAAGACGAGAGACCCTCGCTTCCTGAGAAGGAGCAGGTGAAACAGGCTAATGCACCAGCTTCTGATGAAAAAAAGGCTGATGTGGCAGATTTTGATGAAAACAATGAGAGCAAGGCTCTTAAGGAAAAGGCTCTTAGGGAGGAAAGAGAAGCCGAGGCTAAGGTAAACTATACCTTTATTCATTATTCTCCATGTATATAGTTTATGCTTGAAGTACTTGGTATATTGTGCTTTACTGCTTTTTTTATATCATGTGACTTCACAAACTTTGATATGAAGTTATACCTCATGTCAATATACGTATGAAAACCTGCTCCTTAAACAATAAAATACTAATATTTGACATGGACTCTCTTATTAGATAAATTTTTGGTTTGATTTCTTAGTATGTATTTTTTAAGCGTTCTCAGTATTTTGGTTTGATTTTTCATGTGTTCTTATGGTTAGAATTATAAATACCTTGTTATTTCCCCTATCATAAGTGTTCTTGCACTAATTTGTTGTTTAATCTTTATTTGAATAGGAGATGACTCTGGAGGAGTATCAAAAAGTAATTAAGGAGAAGCGGAAAGCCCTTGATGCAATGAAGGCAGAGCTGAGGAAAGTTGATATTGATAAGGAGCTCAAATCTTTGCAGGCACTTACAGTGAAGAAAGGGAATGATGAGATATTCATTAAGCTTGTAAGCTTTCTGTATATCTTGATTTTTACTGATTTGGTCACATAATGTGCCCATCTAAAACCTTTTCTATTTTCTGATTTAAAACTTCTGTTTGAACTTCATAGGGTTCTGAGAAAGATGAAGGAATACGAAAAGTTGTTGATCGGGAGGAAAAAGCAAAGAAGGTATTGCTATTGATTAAAGCTACATCTCTTCTCATCACTAATTTCCTTTTGGGTTATGTTCTTTTGGTAATATCTTTCTTTCTTGCAGACTCTTAGCATCAATGAATTCTTGAAGCCATCCAATGGGAGGTTTGCAGCTAGTCGTGGCAGGGGTCGTGGTGGCGGTGAGCACTTTAGAGAAGGTTCTCAACATAACTCTGCTGCTGATTCTGAATTACCTTTGAAAGATGATGGGCAGTTTCCTAAATTAGGTTGAGAGTTGGTTTACATACGTTGCAGAGCAAAGGCTTCAGATATCTGAGATCGAATATTTTTTGCAGTCATCATACGTTAGCGTTTAAGTTTAGATACAAGAGAGAAAGAGGTTTATTTATCTGAGAGGCCAATAATCTTTGGTGACTAGTGGTTGTATATTTGATCACCTTTGGCTTTTGCTTATCAATTTTAATTTTTCAAACTCCATCTCTGCAATCTGATGATGGTTGTCTGAGTAACTTTTCTTCTAGTTTTACTGTCAATCTCCGTTCCTTATCTCTGCAACAAGACTTGTTTGGTTATAATCTTTATTCTTGTATAACCTTGTTCTTTTCTTTGTTTCAACCGAGTTCTCCAATCATTGCATCTTTACATTTACATTGATTCGGTGAGCCTTCAAGTAAATTTCTCCATGATTGTCCATCTCACTAGCAATGTTTGTAAAGGACAACAGTTTTACCCGACAATTTTGGACACAATTAATAGCTAAAGATATTCAAATTTGTTTGCAATGCTAAATTTATCAGTCTTTTAGCCCCTCCAGAGATATGGTATTGTACATCTCCTGATTCTCCCCTAGTGCAGCTTGAGTGAAAGAGGTTGTGCTTTAAGCGCCAGGCTTAATTTCTCCAACAATGGTTCATGGAAGGAGCTCAAACTACCCCCAAAGCAACCTTCAAAAAAGTACTACCAAAAAATGCATGAAGTAAACGAGCCTAAGGAACCTCTAATAAGGGTGAGAGCTGCATAATCGTTTGTTTTTTTGCCTTCCGAGTGGAAAGAGAAAGAGACTCAGACTCAGATGGCATATTGGATATAAGTAGAGAGGGCAGTTTTAAGTGAAAAAAATATAAGTATGTGTAAAAAAAGAGCACCTCTAAGTGCGATGAGTTAGTCCGAATCACTGAATAGACTCAAACTTAGAGCTCTGAGTCTGACTTGGTGAAAAAACAAACCCCCGCCGTGGCACATAAGTAGATAACTTTTATGCGTGCCATAGATAGTTAAGATGAGCCCTGGGCAAAGCTAGCAAACTTGAGCTCCATAGAGTCCATTCTAGAAGATTCTTTTAGCTCAGGCCCAGGCCCAGGCCCAGGCCCAAGTTAGGATTTTCGAATATATCAAGAGTTGCAGCCAAACACACCCTTAACCACATCTGCCGGACTCCACAACTCCTCACTGACCTCCAAACTAAACTCTGTGAGGTCAGATTCCAGAATCTTCTTCTTCTTCTTCTGTAATCCCTACCTCTCTCTCTCTCTTTTCTTCAACTCATAAGTCTCTCTCTCTCTCTCTCCCCCACAGCAATGGCCACAATCCTGAAAACTCTATCCTTCCTTCAAACTCCAAAGGGTGGTCTTTCTTTGGATACCCAGAGACCATTACTATGTTTCTCTTCCTTCAAACAGAGACCCCAACAACAAATAAAACTTACCCATCTCTTTAATTCCAATAATTCTTCTTTTTGGGTTCCAAAGTTTGTACCTTTAGCTGCTGTTCAAGGAGAGACTACTGAGACCAACCAAACCCAAACTCAGGTATTCAAGTTTATTTCTTTTTTGCATATGATAATCTTCTAGGGTCTGTTTGGTATTCTTAATTGTATACTTGGAACTTAAGTCTACATTAAATATATTTGTTGGTATTTGTTCATAGGACTTATTTGAAGAATAAATAGTAAAAAATAGAGTTCCTATGGTATCTTGGTACATAAGATACTGCAAAATGAGTAGAATCCATATTTATAATGTGCTTTGCAGTGTTGAAAATATGTTTCATTGTGAACCCTTCTAGTTTATTGGTTTTGTGAATGTCATTGTAATTCCGCGGGGGCTGTAAAGTCCTTAGTTTGTGAGATGTTGGTTTGGAGTCCACTCCCACTTCAACTCCTGAGTAACATAAACCTATGAACAAAAGATACCTTATTGAAGAGCCTGAACTTCTATAGTACTTGAGATAGATTGTTCTTCAGTCAAGTCAGCTTGTTGAACGTTACAAGACCTCTCCTTCGTGGTCTTATATGACATCTCCCAATTTAGCAGTCATTACCAGTGGCCACAACTATATTGAGCGTCACTCAGCCCAAATGTATTGAGATCTCTAGTATTGTTAAGTAAATAATTCTGTTTTTGTTGTTAGACCGCCACAATAGCCTCTTTGGATGGCAAGTGAGTTCGAGGAGCATCTAGACGACAATCGTGAAAGTTGTAAAACGGGTTAGTTATCTCTAAGACAGGCCAAAAAACCTCCAGGTTGTCATGATGCACTACATTTCAGACAGGGCGTTACTTGGCAGCAGGGCCTAATAATTCCCTAGACCTCCAGGGAAAAAATCAACAGCAGTTAGTGATATACGCTAGATTTTGGTGAAAAACTTCACCGTAAGTTGTAGATATTTACCGCATGTTACCACTTGTGGTGGAAGATTTTCGCAAATGTGTCATTTTTGAGGATAATGCATTTGCACAGAGCCCTACTGCTTTCCACTCCACATAAACTTGCAAATGTGGCTGGCAAAAACTTCTTTCCCATCCACTATCATTGGGGAAAGAGAATAAATATTTAAGATAAAGAACTACTTGGCGACTACTTAAAAGCTATTCTCTTACCTTTTTGCCCCTCTAAACTCTAAAGTGGTATGACTATTCAGTGTCAATTGAGGATGCTCTTATACTGATTTTATAATAGAATTCATGTTTTGCAACTGGTATAAGATGAATAAACCAAGGTGATCCTAACCTTTTCAGTCGGGTTTTCTATTCAGTGTCAATTGAGGGGCTTTAGCATTTTTAGCGTTCCTAAGCTTTCTTTTTTTCTTTTTTCTTTTACATAGTGCAAAAATAATTTATAGTATAACTATTGTTCTTCATCTACCCAACAAGAAACAAGATTATCTCTGTTGGTTTAGAATCTTGTTCTTTTTTCTTTTTTTTGAGGGGGAAGCTGGGGTTAAGGCAGACCCCCACCAGAATTGTATTCAAAAGATCAAAAGTTACAATCTAGAATACAATTTACAATTAGTATCAGCTGTACACAAGTTAATCAAAGGCTGAGGGAATGTACAAGGAAAGAAAACATAGTCTTCCATGATGTCCATGGATGATGCAATATACTCAACAACTTTATTACCTTCTCTCACTTTGGCTCCTAAGTATCAGGGTTCGGTTCTCAATGACAATATTTTTGATATTTTTTCATTTTTTTCCTTCATTTCTTTTATCAAGTTAGGGTTCGGTTCTCAAGGTATCTTTTACCAAGTTAGGTTTCTTCCCCAAACCTACAGTCGATTGAGGTGCTTTAGGATTTATTGCAGGTTTCCTTCGAGAACTATTATTAGTATCATCTATTGTTAAAACCTTTAGGATATTGTACCAACCTAAGCTTTCAAAAAATGTTCTTATGTTAACGAGGAACTTACCTACGTGAAGTGTGACTGGTTTGAGAGTATTGTAGTCTTGTAGATCACAAGAGTTATATGTCAGTGCTGCAAAAAAGTTCTTAATTATTTTATATGAAGCAAGATCAGTGGCGTCACCTAGAATTCATAACTTCTGCAACTAAGTTTTGGACATAGTTTAGTCCTAAAACTAGTGCATGGAATTTATTTTCCTCTTTCAGTTGGTAAATAATCTTAAGAGACATTTTTAATTGAATTTTGATTAAAAAGTTTATATCCAGTCTTAGTTGTTGAGAGTTGCTAGTTTCATGGGCTTATTTGTTTCTGAGTCTCCCCTGTGATAAACTTTTCTCTAGATAAGAGATGTGATGTTTATCATATTATCCTTCACCACGTCTTGGTGATAGGATGCCAATAAATAGTGGGGACACGTGTAAGCCTACTTGACATGAAAAAACTTGGTGTATAGAGTTAAGCTATGATTTTAGCACTTGGTAATGCCCTTAAGATGTTTCATGTACTAAGTTTTTTTTTTTTCAAGTTATATTTACTTAGCTACATTTGACAGGAAAGTTCTAGTAATGAAGCTCCCATTGCTGAAGACGAAGTTCCTATTCAAGAGTCAGACGATAGTGAAAATGCCAATGCTGAAGAAGAACCTTTATCACCAATTGTGGCATCACTCCTATCATATAAAGAAGCTTTGTTAAGCAACGACGAAGTCAAGATTGCCGAGATAGAAGCTTTCCTCTTAGCCATTGAAGAAGAGAAAAATTCTCTGGCAAACAAAGTGGTAAGTTTGTCAGAAGAATTATCACCCGTGAAAGACCGTGCTCTTAGGATTAGTGCAGATTTTGATAATTTTCGAAAGAGAACAGAGAGAGAACGATTATCGTTGGTGACAAATGTACAAGGGGAAGTAGTGGAGAGTTTATTGCCTGTTCTGGATAATTTTGATAGAGCTAGAACACAAATCAAGGTGGAGACCGAGGGCGAGGAGAAGATAAACAACAGCTATCAGAGCATAAGTAAACAGTTTATTGAAATTTTGGAGTCACTAGGAGTTGTTCCCGTGGACACTGTTGGAAGCCCATTTGATCCTCTGGTGAGTTTTCTTTTAATCGAGAATGTGAAGTTCTTATACATTAATATTGTAGGATACATTTACTAGCTGTATGTGTGTAGATTAGCAAGGATCCTTTACTGTCTTACTTTTTGAGGATTTTTCACAGTATAAATTTTGTTAGTTACTTCTGGTTCTGCTAACTACACTAATGGTTTCTGACAGTGAGAGGATAGTTAACACAACTCTACTCAACTTATGTTATTTTCTAGGTTATAGGAGTGCATGAAGCAAGTCGAGGTATAGGACTATCAGGGCAAAGAAATAGGGCAATTTTTTTTAATAATAAGTCGGGAGATTTATAAGATCTCAAGAAGAACCTAATAGAAGAAAATGCTATGACATTCTCCGCATTTTCAAATGTTTCAAAAACTAACCTACTAGAGACTACTAACTCTTTTGTCCTAGTTAACTGTTTGTATGGACTATGATAAAACTGTTTCATCACATTGTTGATGTTTTGCTTTCCTAAACCTTTTTATTCTATTTTTGTTCTGGCATAACAGGTGCATGAGGCAATTATGCGCGAGGATTCAACAGAGTTTGAGGAAGGTGTTGTACTTCAAGAATTTCGCAAAGGGTTCAAACTTGGTGAAAGGCTCTTGCGTCCATCAATGGTGAAAGTGTCGGCAGGACCCGGACCTGCGAAGCCCACCGAAGATGTGCTACTAGAAGTGGAAGTAGAGGGTGTCGGTGAAACCAGTGAGGAGAGCATTATAGAGGGAGGTTCTGTTTAGTGGTTCTTATTGTTTAAAACTCAGTTTTGTAAAATAAGTTTATCGTAAGAAGTGATGAATGCATGATTTTTTTTATAGGAATGAATATGCGGACACTCATTTATGAGATACTTCTTATTGAAGATCCTTCTCACCCAAAAACAAATTGTTTCTGCATTTTTTACTAATATTTGAATTACAACATATTTTACTTTTAACATTTTGTATACCATGATTTATAGGTAATTCTAGCAGTACTTTCTCTTGAGTTGAAACTGGTAAAAATCTTAATATGCTTGGGTGGATTCGGTTCACTGAATTGGTTATTTGCAACTGAAGGTAAATAAATTTGATCCAAATAAGAAAGAATCAAATAGGTTTGGTAAAATGTCCTTCTCAAGCACAAAGATAAGTCCTTATACGCGTTTTAATTAACAACTAATAACTTGACTCGCTTTATTTTTATAGGTTCCTTGAAATCATTGAGTTCTGATCAACACAGTTGCATTTTCTTGCCGTCTGTTCTTGCTATCGCTACCAAAGTATGGCTGAATTACTTATTTCCGCTGCCCTTGATCAATTAGCCTCTTTTGCTCGTCAAGAACTTCAACGTGAGGTGCGACTCGTAGTTGGTGTAAGTAAAGATATACAGAGCCTCACCACTACTTTTACAATTGTCCAGGCTTTGATGAATGATGCTGAACAAAAACAAGTTAGAAATGAAGCTGTGAAGGCATGGTTGAAAGAACTCAAAGACATAGCTTATGACACGGAGGACGTGTTGGACGAATGGGGAACAAAATTTTATGGAACAAATATGGATGATCACGCCGTCTGGAAAAACAAGGTGCGCAATTATATCTTCTCTCCTTGCTCTTGTTTCCAACCAGTTGTTATTCGTCATAATATCGGTCATAGAATAAAAGAAATAAGAGGGAGATTAAATGCGATAGCAAATGAGAGGGGCAACTTGGAGCTGATTGAACGTCGAGGAGCTGAAGAGCCACAGCAACGTATGACTATCTCTATGATTAAAGAATCAGAGGTATGTGGTCGCGATTTTGATAAAGAAATCATAATAAGTAAGTTGTTAAGTGAGAGTAGTAATGTAGAAGTTGGTGTCCCTGTTATCTCTATAACTGGAATGGGAGGCCTAGGTAAGACTACGCTCGCACAATATGTTTTCAATGATGAAAACGTGAAGAGTCACTTCGAGAAAAAGATTTGGATATGTGTTTCTGAACCTTTTGATGTTAAAAGGCTCGTGGGAGCAATCATTGAAGCCATTGGTGACAAAATCCCAGATGTTACTGAACTTGAAGCTTTGCATCAACAACTGCGCATATCCATTGCGGGGAAGCGATTTCTGCTTGTGTTGGATGACGTGTGGACTGAAGATCAACATAGTTGGGAGCAACTAAAGCTTGCTCTTGATCTTGGTGCAAGAGGAAGTAGAATTGTCGTTACAACACGTAATGATGCTGTTGCAAAGACGGTAGGCACGACTTACAAACATCGTCTACAGATATTATCTGATGATGATTGTTGGTTATTGTTTAGTCGTATTGCCTTTGAGAGTAGGACGGAAGAAGATCATCAAAGACTGTCAAGTATCGGTAGAAAGATTTCGAACAAATGCAAAGGTTTGCCTCTTTGCGTAAAGACTATTGGTAGTCTAATGCGCTATAAAAGAAGTACACAAGATTGGCAAGATGTCTTGGCAAGTGACATCTGGGAACTTCCCATTATCAACCAAGGCATTTTGCCGCCTTTGTTGCTGAGTTATTATGCTTTACCGTCACACTTAAAGCGTTGCTTTACGTATTGTTCAATCTTTCCAAAAGATAGTTCAATAGAGAAGAATGTAGTCATCAAGATGTGGATGGCACAAGGTTTTATTCAATCCACAATGACAAGGGAAATGGAAGTAATAGGACGAGATTATTTTGATGATTTGGCGATGCGTTCGTTTTTCCAGGACCTGGTAATAGAAAATGGCAACATTGCTCGCTGTAAGATGCACGATCTTATGCATGATTTTGCTAATTTTCTTGGACACAATGAGTGTTCGATTGTGGAAAGCAACGACACAGGGTTCAGAAATGTCAGGACCCGACACTTAACTTTAATGTGCCATAACCAGGAAACAGATTCCGTCCCTCACTCCATTTGGAACGTGAAGGACTTGCGTACATTTCTTATAAGGTTGCCTTACTCTACTTACATACCCAAATTTTCAGCAGACTTGAAATTGCTGCAGCATTTGACAAGTCTAAGGATTTTAGATTTGAGCCGTGCTCGCTTCGAGGAGCTGCCAAATGAGGTGGGGAATTTGATACTTCTAAGGTATCTTGATTTGTCACACACTAGTTTGCAGAAACTTCCTGAAACCGTTTCTAATCTTAGGAACTTGCAAACATTGATACTCTACGGTTGTCTCCTTCGTGAACTTCCAAAAGGGTTGGGAAAGTTAGTTAACTTAAGGCATCTTGAAAATGAATGTACCTTTAAGCTCGAACGCTTACCGCCTGGAATTGGGAGACTAACTCATCTTCAAACATTATCCAAGTTTATTGTAAGTGAAGAATGTAAGATTTCATACTTAAAAGATCTCAACAAACTCAAGGGTTCCCTAGAAATAATAAATATCAAAGGAGAAACACAAGAGGCTGGCGCCGCAGAGCTGAAAAGCAAAGAACACCTCCGTGTTTTGAAGTTGAGGTTTTCAGATGCTTCTTTTAACGACTGTCATGATCAGGTTCACAGGGTGCTTGATTTACTTGAACCACATCCAAACTTGGAGGAGCTAGAAATATATTCCTACAATGGTTCCAAGTTCCCAAGTTGGATGGAGTTTCGCGCAAAAGAATCACCATACATTATGCTGCGTCGACTAACAATCAGTCACTGCGAACAGTGGAAGGTATTACCACCTCTTGTAAGACTGGAATCTCTTGAATATCTCTCTCTGTCGGGATTAGATCCAGTTGCACTAATGGGCCTTGATGGTGCAGTAAGAGACGGTGGTGGCGCAGGAACACTAGTGTTCCCAAAGTTAAGAAAACTTCTAATGTCAGACATGGAGAATTGGGAAGAGTGGGTGATGAGGACAACAGAAGGTATTACTATTATGCCGTGTCTTCAAACACTGGAAATTATGAATTGCCCCATGCTGAAGTCATTGCCACACCAAATCTTATCAGATTCGCTAAGGGAACTGTCCATAACTGATTGTCCAGTATTAAGAATAACATGCATTCCTAACTTTCTTGAGACTTTGAATTTATATGGTGATTCAGGTTCGCTTTCAAGATCACTACCCTTCATAGCCAATCACAATCTTCTCCTCAATTCCCTGTACATCGACAATTCACCCCATTTGACACTTCCACAAGGCTTGGCGCAACTCACGGAGCTCACGACAATACATATCTCGCACTCTAAGTCCTTAGTGTGCATGTCTGAAGAATTGAAGCAACTTACTCTCCTTGAGTTATTATATATCGAGGACTGTCCTATTCTGGCATCGCGTTGCAAAAAGGAAGTAGGAGAGGACTGGCCCATCATATCCCACATCCCCGTCATTCAAATTGATGATAATATGATCCATGGGGGGCAGCTGATTTTCACAACCGCGGTATGATAATTTCAATCGATACTTCAATTCTATTCTTCTCCTGTTTCATTCAAAGCCATCTGATCAATTTACATTACTTTCTCTTTTTGACAGTATCTGTAAGTTACAAGTTTCACTATTCACTATGACAACCGAAATTGATGAGGTATACATTTCTTCAAAATGAAGCAAAAAAACAATGAAACATATCGTCTATTTTGAATAGAGTCTCAACTCTTGAATTAATGCTTTATGTTTCCTGAGTTTTTGTTTTTCCAGGAATAAGCTAGCCTAACGGAAGTTGAGGATTTAGAAATCATCTTTTTTGAAGAACCTTACTGTTGGTATCACCGTGCAACCAGAAGAAAAAAAATGTAAACAGACCATAAGGAAGAATGTTATTAATTTCTCGGGAATGGCTTTGATGTGTATTGGGAACATTCACATCACGTAAACATTTTATGGACTCATTTTCTTATTGTTGAGTATATTGTAATTTTGACACTAGGTGGGATTTACCCTGTTTTCTAATTGAAACATATAAAATTTAGTTGGATAGAGATCTGATCGCCAAACTTAAACTTCGTTTTTCCTTATTGTCTTGCTACATTTTCCCTTTGTTCTTATAAATCTTATTCGAGTTTTCGCCATCTCTCTCAGATTTGCAAAATAGTAAAAATAGTGGAAATGAAGGGAGAAAAGAAGGCACCAAACTGTGCCCTCTTCTGCATGAAGTTTAAGTTTTACAACATTGATTTGCTTTAGCTTTGTATATGTTTTCATGTAAGCTTAGTGTACCATGAATCATATATTTTCTTGCCGTAAGCTGAATGATTTCAATATATATTTCTATAATTACCTCAACCTTAATATGTTTAATCTGGTGTGTTACTGTGTGTATAGAGTATTCATTACTTCATCTTTAACATTATTTTGTATGTCAGCCTTATTACCAGTAAAACTGTAAAACTGATTTACAAGTAAACATGATTTGCGTTTAGCCTTATTACACAAGTAATAGTACATCATCAAAATTCATTAATCCCTCACAGGTCACGGTTTTTTGAGGTTCCAGGGTTCACAGTGTCAAAGATTTTCTCAAATGCAGATCGATCTTTAAATAAGCAGCTTCGTGACAAAAAGGAGAAGAAACGGGATTACTGGGAAGAAGTAGTGTCTGAGACATTGCCAGCAACAGTTGGTGAAGAAGACTCAAGTTCTTGCTAATATTTGCAGCCTAGTGAGAAATAAATCAACGTTGAATATAGTGTAGCGATAGATGACTCCAGGGAAGATTTTCTTTGCACAAGCATGAAGAAATATGGAGATGCTTGGCCCCAGAGTAATAATTTTGTAGGATATACCGTGTATGGTGCTTTATTGGGAAGGTCTTCTTCAAAGATCCCGAGAAGTGAAAGTGAGCGAAAACTTGAACTGAAGGATTGAATTGAAATCATAAGTTGAGCCAGGATTAAATAATATATTTGAAATCATGAAGGTGAATAAGGATCTCGACCTGCAAGGTCCAGTTTCACTTGAGGCTCTAAACTGTTTTTTCTTCTGAGAAATGTCTGAGATTTGGGTGTAATGTTATCCTTCCATCACATTTCAACTTGTAATGCTCTTATGACTAGTTATTATTTATGTACAATCTTAGTGACTGATCTTAACAAAGTAGTTACTTACATTAAACCAAACATCACATTTTGTGTAGGAACACATTTGAGCATTGGGGGGTATGTTAACTATACAGTATGCAGAATTGCAGATCCATGGATTGATATGTAAAAGATGAGATGCATGTAAAGCCTCTTGGACGTCTCGTAATGATGTTCATTCATGGAGTTGATATGTTTCTCAAAAACAGGAACATCATCTACTGGGTGATCTCATTTCCTCAAGGTGGTTTTTTTTTCCTGGTATTGCTCTTCATTAAATTTGTGATACAGCAAAATCTTTCAAGAGATTGTTGTTGTCCCTGAGGTTCTCATTAATAGATTTATCAATGTCATCAAACTGAAGCTCAGCTCTAAAGTATTCAAACTAATAAAGAACCAAAATAACTGCATAAGAGTAGTAGTTATGTCATAAACTTTCATTTCTAACTTCGTGAGTTCGATCTTCAACCTATTTTCGAATTTGTCTTCTTCTTCAAGCTAGGTTTTCGGTGAATCTTCAACGGACTCACTAGATCCTCATTCGATTGCTTGAGTTGGTCACGTGTAGAGACCATAAACTACAATCTCCCGAGAATCGTTACTGGAAAACTGATACCACTTAATCCACAATCGAATCGAGAATAACATAATTTGAAGAAATAAACATGAAGAACAAACAATTGGTGGGAGAATTACCTTTTAGAGCTTCAATTGCTCAATCTCTTAATTTCAATTGAATTCATCTCAAACCCTAAAGTCTCTTTTACAAAAACTTGGATCATTTCTCTTTGTCTAGCCTTGCCATCCATGGAGGTTACAAGTTTCTAGTTACAAAATATGACAAAAATGTCATTTTCACGACCTAACTCTAAGCTAAATCGCGTTATTATTCAAACAAAAATGAGTGTATTCGAACAATTTACTCATTGGTTAAAAGTATGTTCGAATAAAAAAAGAGTGCATTCAAACATACTTCAAAAAAAGTTGTAAAATTGACCAAGATCCTCCTCCCATCCCGAACAAGTTAAGCAATGAAATTCTGCCAACTCCTGTGGCCTTTTCAAGTGATCCTCAAGTTGTTGCCTTCCGTTTGTCAAAAACAACGGCAAAAGAGTTTGTAGTTCATGCATCAAAACAGAGTAGTTTGTGGTTATCATACATTTGGCAATCATTCCTAACATAATCCAATAAAATGCACACTCCTAAATACTTTTGAGCATAAAATACAAGCATAAGGTAAAACAGTGCAAACCAAAATTGAGAACAAACACAACAAGGACCTGTTTGCATCACCAACTGCTAAACACCCACTTCTCTCCTATCGGTTTAAGCATCAAAGCTTGAACATTAAATCTCCGGGACTTGAAACTTCGACGTTCTTCTCAGCGAATAAATGGAATTAGAAAGTATTCCACATAAGATAGCTACATAGGAAGAAAACAAATTGCTTGTAAAAAATACATACGAAAAAAAGATAAAAGATGCAACATGTAAATGCAGATGGGTTCAATTACCTTCCAAATAAACATGTAAAAAGATTCCATAGAAGCTGTATTTGAAAGATCAACAGATCGGACACGAACCAAAAGAACTGAAGCATAACTACAATTTGTAGAAACTAAATAATTAGAACCGAGTCCTTAAATAATTAGAACCGTAATTTAAATTACAAAACATTGTAGAAACTAAATATGATTGAAAGGATGAGAGGAATTTGTGTGTTTCTTTGCAAGATACGAATCAAATTAATATACATTACGGTAGGAAATATGAATTTTAACGGGTAGTTGTTCTTAGCATTCACAATACTTTAATGAATCTAGATAAGCTTGACCATCAGTTTGCTCAAAGTTATCATACACCATGAATGAATATTTCAATTTGTACAATTTTTGTATAATTTGGGAGATAAACCACCCATTGTGGTATGGTATCTCAACACCAGACCTTGGATCCCTATCTGATGGTTTTTGATTTCTGCTTCTTCTGCATCGGACGGGTTGGGTTTGGGGTACACTGGCGGTCATAAATGGGTTCATAGGTTAGAAATGCAAACCCAAACCCGACCCTTTAGGTTTGTTTAAATATTAATTTGGGTCATGTATGTTTGCCCATGGCAATGAATTTAGTCTTTGGATCATCAGAATATCTGAGGCAGGTTAGTTGCTTCCAAAGAACAAGTACGATGGTAAAACTATAGTTTTTTTCTTTGTAGGCAATAAAAGTAAATCTACGCATCATACAAAATATAATCATTATCAGGATCAAAATCATTTTTTTAAGAGAAAGCCACAACCCGGAAGGCAGAGACTAGAAAAGAGACTATCTCAAACAAATTCAGAAAATGGCATTGTTTTCTCTTATCCTTGGCTAAGGATTTGGTAGAGTGAAGAGAAATGCATTACTATACAAAAAAATATTTATACATTAAACAAGCTATAAGAATATGTAAATTCCAACTTAAAAACGATAAAAACAATCCAGCAGCTGGAATGATACCCAGGCGGTGGCAGTTCAACAAATAGAGAAAGATGAAGATAGTTTACAACTTGGGACAATGAGTCTCCCTGAAAGTGAAGATGTACCAGCGATTAATTCCGACTTTGGGGCTGGGATGATACCAGAAGCCTTGTAAAAGTTCAAAATATCCTGAGTATTAAGAAAAGCCTTGCAACAGTTAGATGTAAAGGTTGACAATTAACTATGCTTGATACAGAACCATGTTTAACACTACATATGTTATGCACAAAACTATTATAATTTTGGTTCCATAGTCAAACTGAAGGCGTTATGCATGAAACTAATTTAACCAATAGTTTGAAAAGAGAGAGACATTAAGGGTTTTACCATAGAGACTGTTGTCGTATCGCATATGAGGGAGAGAGTTTGGAAAGCACATCTAATCAATTTCTTAATTTTCAACCAAACTGCAACTTGATTGTTACAGACCATACTGCAGAAGAAGAACAATTATAAACAAGAATCTTTCTATTGTAACACATTCAATAATGTCACATTGAGAGAGAAGAGAGAATACCTCATATATAAATGTAAATGTTTGGGATGTGAGATATGATGTTCCAGTCCTTTCCTACGTCCTTCTCGCAGCGTGGTCCCAAGATAGGACAATTTTGGATACCCAATTTCCGAAGTGAGGTAACATGCCTCAATTCATCGGGTATACACATCAAGGAATTGCAATCCATAATTTTCAAAGTTTGGAGTGCCTTGAGTTGTGATAAGCCTTGTGGTTGTGTTGAGTGCGGGGAATCCTGGATGCCGAGTAATTTGAGGCTGGTATGGCTTATGAAGGGTAATGATCTTGAAAGAGAACCTGCATCCCCATCTAAATTCAACTCCTCAAGGAGTGGAGGAAGGCATGAGATTGTCAATTCTGGACAATTCCCAATGAAAAGTTTCCTTACTGATTGAGATAAGATTGGGTGCGGCAATGACTTTAGCATAGGGCAATTCAAAATATTCAGATCTTGAAGAAGAGGCATAACATTAATATTTTCGCTCGAGGTCTCCATTACCCACTCCTCCCAATGCTTCATGTTCCTTATAGTAAGTTCCTTTAAGTTTGGGTAAGCTACTGTTGTTGTTGACGCCTCCAAACCATTAAAGAGTCCCTTGGGTGACATTGAATCTAATTCCTTTAGATGGAGATATTGAAGCGATTCCAGATTTGTAAAAGGCGGCAATATCTCCAAGTTTCTGCACTCATGGATTTCTAATCGACGCAGCATAATGGATGAGGATTGATTCGTTGGGAACTCCATCCAATTAGGTAACTTGGAACCACCGTAGGCAAAAATTGACAAATGCTCCAAGTTTGGATGTGGTTCAAATAACTCAATTGCACTAACATCATCATATCTCTTCCCCTCATAAGCTTCTCTGACGAAACCCAATCCCAGACGACGGAGGTGTTCTTTGCTTTTCAAGTTTGCGTCTTTTAATCCTCCTCCTCTGATATTTGTTATATACAGGTAGTCACGGAGGTTATTGAGATTACTTAGTTCCCGAAGCTGACATCCTTCTTCACTCGTAACGAACTTGGTCAACGTTTGAAGATCTCTTAGCCCCTGAAGTCCTTTTGGTATACATTCGAGGGAATAGGTGTAATTAAGTTCAAGGTGCCTCAACTTAACTAGTTTTCTTAGTCCTTCGGGAAGTCTACAAAGATTTTCACAGGAATTAAGTCTCAACGTTTGCAAGTTTCTAAGATTACAAACAGTTTCAGGTAATTCCACTATCATTGTCTTGGATAAATCGAGATACCTTAGATGTATCAAATTCCCAACCTCATTTGGTAGTGTTTCATTTCCAATACCCGACAGATCCAAAGTCCTAAGACATGTCAAATGGGGCAACAACTTTATATCTAGATTGGGTCTTGGATAGGGGTGTACCCATACAAAGAAACTTCGCAAATTCTTCGCATTCAAAAAAGTGGGAGGAATGAAAGAGGTATTAGATTCCCTGATCTCAAGTGTTAAGTGGCGGGTTTTGGTATAGTCGAACTCTGTGTCAGAACTCTCCACAATAGAGCACTCATTGTTTGCAACAAATTTTGCAAAATCATGCATAAGATCATGAATCTTACAAGAGACATCGCTATTCTGATCTATTTCCAAGTCTTGGAAGAATAAGCGCGACGTCAAATCGTCAAAATACTCTCCGCCAATTATCTCCATGTCCCTTGTTGGGGAGGATAAGATAAAACCTTGTGACATCCACTGCTTCATAACTTCATCCTTGTTATATCTATAATCTTTTACAAAGACGACACAGTATGTAAAACAACGTTTTAGGTGGGAGGGTAAAGCGTTGTAGCTTAGCAACAAAGGTGGTAAGACGTCTTTGCTGACCTTGGGCAATTCCCATAAGTCGCTTGCCAAGACATCTTGCCAATCTTTCATCGCTCTTTTATGGGGCATCAGACTTCCCAATGTTTTTGCATAAAGAGGTACACCTTTGCACTTGTTTGAGATTTTTTTACCTATACTTTCCAACCTTTGGCAATCTTCTTCTCCTCTTCCGTAAAAAGCAAGACGTCTAAAAAGCAACCAACAATCATGATCATCTAATATTGCTAGATCATGTTTGTAGGTTGATCCTACGGTCGCAGCAACAACATCACTGCGTGTAGTAACTACGACTCGACTTCCTTTTGCACCAAGATCAAGGGCACATTTTATTTGGTCCCAAATCTCTTTATTCTCAGTCCACACATCATCCAAAACAAGAAGAAATTTCTTGCCTTGGATAGACCTGCATAACTGTTGATGTAGAGTTTCCCATTGTGTAACAGTTGGGACACTGTCACCAAGAGCTTCAATTATTTTTTCGGCAAGCTTTTTAACGTCAAAGGGATCCGAGACACAAACCTATATTTTCTTCTCAAAGTGATTCGTCACCTCCGAATCATTGAAGACAAGTTGTGCAAGAGCTGTCTTCCCAAGGCCCCCCATTCCTACGATAGAAATGACAGGGACACCCATTTGTTCTTGACTACTTTCGCTCAATAACTTGCTAATTATAGTCTTTTTATCCTGATCCCGACCGCATATCTCTAATTTATTGATCATAGAGATAGTATCTAGCCTTACAATGGGATCTTCAATTCTGCTAACAGAATTAAGACCATATTTATCTTTCTCACTAGCGATCACGTCTAGTCTTTCTCTTAACTCTTTCATCTTATGACCAATGCCACGGTGCAAGCTAAGTTTATTGAAACAAGAGCAAGGAGATAAAAAGTAGGATGATACCTTTTTCTTTCTACTACTCGGGCCAGCATTGTCATAAACACCATCCATCTGTGATTTGAGGATTCTTGTGTAACATTCGTCTAGTACGTCCTCGATCTCGTAAGCTACGTCTTTGAGCTCTTGTAACCAAACCTTGATGGACTCATCCTTCAGTTGTTGGTTCTCAGCATCATTTAAAACAGCATGGATCTTCTTAAATGTGGAAGAGAGCTTTTTAACCTCTCCACGAGCACCGGTCACGAGCCCAACCTCCTCTTTGAGATTGTCAAGGAGGAAAGAGGCCAATTGTTCCACCAAGACGGAGACTAGTGCATCAGCCATAGTTGATAGATAATGGTTGTAGAATATTTGCAGCTCAGATTTAAGAAGATACAAATAGCGAGTAAACAACCAAAAGGAAAAGAAGGACCCCAAAATAATCAAACAAACATCACTAACAAAAACCAATATGATGCTTTTTGGAGTAAAGAAGCAATCAACCCGACACAAAGGGAAGGAATAAATCCTCTACAAGCGAGGCGATAGTATAAACAAAGATAGAATCTTTGCAGCTCAATGCTCTCAATAATTATTGTTCCAACTTGCAAGATGCGTGTATAAAACCAAAGGACCCAAACTCAATTATTATTAAGATGAAAAACTGTCGAGTCCCTTTGCTACTGCTAGTGGCCATACACACAACAAAAGAAGAAAACATCTTTTTGACGTCGAATGTTTTCCCAAAATCATCTACTGTCACGCCCTAAAATTCGCCTTCTGATAAAAATTATTAAGCAAATCCTAAGGCCTAACAAGTCGGGCATCCTACGGATGAAACCCCACAGATGTATTATTTCTAACGAAATTAACTACATCTACTTACCAAAGAAACGCAGCGGAAAATAACTCAATTATATTAAAATGAATAAAATTCTCTACTAACTCTAAATACGAGAATTAGACTAAGACGATGAAATATGAAATAATTATTATAAATACCCTACGACAGCTCAGCGATCCAAAGAACTCCAAAGAATCCTGAAACTGAATAGCCAAGCTTTACTAAGCAAAATCCTACCGTGCTTGACCTCCTGAAAAAAATATAACGCACAGGGCGTCAAACAAGCACAATTATTACCGGTCACTGAACATGACAAACCGATCTATTATACAAAAAGTACTAGTGTGATATAATATCCTGTAATTATATATAAATGATGCAATGCATTGAGAAAATGAGGTTCAATTATTAAGGTTGTTTTTAAGCGTCGGCGCTAACTGGTATTATAAAATAGTTATAAAGTATTATTAGGTGTGGGAGATAACTAACAGACGATGTACACAGGGTCACTTTTAATTCAGTGGGACCACACTCTCGCACCCTTCTGTCTTCAACAGAAGTGTACCCCTATAGGCAATGAGACTACTGTGTACATTAACTCTAAGTTATCCTATGCATGAATGATTTAAGAGACTGACACTCAATCAAAATGACCTATTTGTCCTTGCTCTTTAGGCAATGAGACTATATCATATGATTGGCGATCTTAAGCTCAATGACCTTTTTACCCTCACAAATATAGGAGTAGAGTCTCAGTCGATGATTTTAAATAGGCTTATGCTAGTACCCCCTTGATTTAACATCAAGGTCCAACTTATCCATCTATAGTTTAAAGGGTTGAACACGAGGTACCAATTACTATTACCTACGCTATTGATATGGATATAATTAATATCATTACAAATTTCCTTATATACTAATCATATATATATTCTAAGTATACATTTAACCAAGGTCTGCCCTAAACTATATATATGTCTACACAAAGTCTGCCCTACTGAACATATATGCATCCTGTATATATACTATGAAAATCTGCCTTACTGAATATATATGCATCCTGTATATAGACTATGAAAATCTGCCTTACTGAATATATATATATGCATCCTGTATATATACTATGAAAATCTGCCTTACTGAATATATATGCATCCTGCATATAGACTATGAAAATCCGCCTTACTGAATATATATATGCATCCTGTATATATACTATGAAAATCTGCCTTACTCAATATATATGCATCCTGTATATATACTATGAAAATCTGCCTTACTGAATATAAAAAGAACTATTATAGTATGGGTTTATAACTACAATAGAAATAATTAATAGTTAAATAATAGTATATCAAACATACTTACTGTTATGATTTAGAAGTAACTCACAGAAACAACTATTATACTCGTAAAAATCTAATAGTCCTACTGTTATGGGTTCCAAATAATTGTATAACAACTATGAAATTTCGATCAAAGAGCAGTGAAGAGCAATAATAGTACTTGCGTGAAGATTGAATGCTTAAGAAGAGCAATGCAATGATCCTACCCTAGAACAATCGATTATCACTCTCGATCTCCCGTTCAAGAATTTCCAGCCACAACAAGAGATGAATGACTTACAATTGTAAAAGAAGAAGAGATAGGTTAGGAATTCGGGGTTGGGGTTAAGCTACCCTCTCTCCTGATTTCAAAATAAAAGAGGGAAGAAAAGTTGAAGGAGGAGAAGAAGGAGGAGTTGGAGAAGAGTTTGGGAATTCGGTGGTGGGTCTTGACCAAGAATCTTCCCCCAATTCAAAAGCTTAGAAATTAAACTATTATACACCCTAGAGCAAGTTAAACAAAGCAACCCAAAACACAAATAAAAATAAACGGGGCGCTACATCTACAACTTGGGTTAATTCAGAATTCCCTCAGAAAATTTTCAATATACATATAAAATATTATCGTGCTATATCACAAGATTCACAACATGCATATTGGTACTCTGATCAATGGGAATGAAGTTACGAGTCGAATTTTCTGGGGTGCTGTTATTGCTATTTTCGCTCTTTAACGTCCATATATTGGAAGAAAACCCTTTACATATCAATAGGTTCTTTAAATTTACCAAGTAAATATTTTTGAAAAACATAAAGATTGGCATATAAAAGCCACACACCCCTATAGTGTATCTATACTGTGTAACAATGTGACATTTTGCCTAAACTCCATCAATTTTATCACTAAGCAAATTCAACTAAATCATAAACCCTAAACACAATTCAAAAATACTAGACATATCCTGAAATGGACTGTTTTACTGAGTTACCTTTCACGCATCGGCAACAAGAGATTATGGTTTAAGATGAAGGCCATCATTATATTGCGCTAAAAACAACTTTGGCTTTAGAGCTTAACTTTTCTCCCGATTCTCCTTCATGATTCTCTCAAGCTCTTGCTGATTTACTGTGATTAAACTTCTAGCAGCATCAAATGTCATAAACCTAATACTTTATAAATCTTTGATATTCCATAGACCAACTCCCTGTAGTTTCAGATATACCAGTCCCTTTGTGACGTAAACTCTCAACGCGGAAGCAAAATTGAGAAGTCTATTACGCTAATTTTGACCTAATTCAAGATTAGGGTTTCTTCTAAACTCTAAACTAAATTAAACTCGAATCAAAACTAAACTGGAAACTAAAACAATATTCTAGAAACTGGTAAAATCATATTTTTAACTTTGTGTTGGTTAATTATGAACTCTCTGAAACCTAGTAAGCTTCTCTAGCAGTAGCAAAACTTCTCTAGTAAGCTTCTCTGAAACCTAGTAAGCTTCTCTAGCACCTCAACTTTTGCTAGAGCGTGTATAGACATAGGAGCTGATTGCACTTGGCCAGATACAACCCCTATAACCTATGCTCAAGATGAAAATGATGCTTATGTTAGCTTTGAGTATGCTTGGATTCCCACTAGTTGCCCTCATTGCAAGTTATTTGACCATACTAGAGAAAGATGTGAAGTGATGCCCTTTTATGCAGAGAATCAAAATAAAAGGCAAAAAGAAGATATAAAGCACCAAAGTTATGGTAGATGAATGGAGTAAACAAAGGAAAAAGAGGACCCCAAAATAATCAATCAGACATCACTAACAAAAACCTATTTTATACTCTTTTGGAGGGTGATATGGAGATTTTGGAGGAAAGAAGCAATCAACCGTACACAGAGGAAAGGAACAGATCCTCCTTGTATAAACAAAGCTAAAGGAAAAGTAGACAGATTGAATTCAGATTATACTACAGCTCATGAGCAGAGTAAGAAACTAGGCAACAATAGGAACCAGAAGAGAAAAATAACCCCTGCAAATATGAAAACAAAAAGGGGAACAACAACAAGGATGGGCAAGTTAAAGAGCAAATGGACACTCACTACAAGAAGAAGCCAGGGCTACCAACCAAGTTACACTCTTTCAATCTGAGTGGGAGAGAGACAGTTAAAATTAGAAGTAAGGGAGTTTGGTGTGATTCCACTAATACTTGCGCCGCCAAAGTGATTAGTGGAAGCCAGTCTAGAGATTCCACTAATACTTGCAGTGGAAGCCAGTCTGGAGATTCCACTAATACTTGCGCGCCAAGATTTGTTTTCCCATTGCGAAGCTACCCAAATTCCGTAGATATTAATAGACAAATATTCATCTGTGGTCTTTTCCATTTTAGCGAAAGTTTGGTGTGATTGCCTCCCCAACAAAGAATATTACGAGCCCGCTCTCTCCTCCGCGCTCTCCAATAGCATCATCTGCAAATAGTTCTCTTCTTGGTACCAACTTAAAGATGCTACAGACACCAGTAAGTACGGCAATGACTACTGCCAAGTGGCTTAGGACTGTTATATCTCCACTTCCTTCAAAACCTTCGGCAGAACTCAAGCGTTTCTTCTCCGTCTGCGATAGGGATTTAACTAATGAGGTAACACATAGGGCTCATATAATATTGGAGGCCATCTTCCCAAGAAATTCTCTAGGAGAGCGTATGTCAAGAAGTATGCACAGCTCAAATTTAATGGATACCATATGGGCAGAACAAAGAAGAATGGAGGCTCTGATACTATATTATAGGGTTTTGGAGGCAATATGTACTGCGGAAGCTCAATTCTTGCATGCTAGTAACTTGAATTCATTATTAACCAATGAGAGGTTCCATCGGTGCATGCTTGCTTGTTCAGCAGAGCTGGTTTTGGCTACGCATAAGGCAATCGCCATGATGTTTCCAGTGGTCGTAGAGCGATCTGGGATTACAGCTTTTGATTTGAGTAAGGTGATTGAGAGTTTCATTAGACACGAAGATTCACTTCCTAGAGAGTTAATGCGGCATTTAAATCATTTGGAAGAAAGACTCTTGGAAAGCATGGTATGGGAAAAAGGTTCCTCAATGTACAATTCTTTGATTATCGCAAGACCAAAGCTCGCTGCAGATATAATCCGTCTGAGATTACTAGCGGATCCCATGCCATCACTTGACACAGTTGCCGCAAACAATAATGTTGCATTTGGAAGTTTGCCACCTATGCCCTCTTTGCAGAAGCATGAGAGTTCAGCAGGTAATGGTGACTATTTTCTGAACTTTGATATTTAGCTCATTGTATGATAAAAACTATAGAACTATAGGATTCGCAAAAGTTTCTAGTCATTTTCTTACCTTACATTTTAATCAATATAACTATTTTCTCAAAATTAAGCTTCTTATTGGACCAATAAATTTATTTTCAGGCCAGAATGGGGATATCCGGTCTCCAAAGAGAGTGTGCAGTGATTCTCGGAATGTGAGCAGTTCGTTCACATCCCCTGTGAAGGAGTGCCTACTGGCCTTCAATGGTCAGAAATCAAGATTACCTCCACCTCTACAGTCTGCGTTTGCCAGGTAATGACACTGATGATGAATCTCTAGGGTAATGAAACTATTTCCTGCGCATTTCTAGTGTATATGAAATCTTATATTTGGATACTAATATGCAGCCCACAACGACCAAATCCAGGAGGAAGTGGGGAAACATGCGCTGAGACTGGGATTAATGCTTTCTTTAGTAAGGTATATCTATACAGATAATTATCGAATTAGTTGTTTCGTCATTGTTTTTTTAATACTTTGGCATCTAAAATTGTTGTATAGACTGTAACAAATGGGTGGGTCTCTTTTCTAAATCACCTTTGCCCGTGGAGGGATTGATCCCTAATTTCTAACAGTAACCATCTGCTCCATAAATTCCTTTAAAAAGATAGGAGACGACATGTTAGACATTAATGAGAAAGGTTGCAGATTGTAACTCCAGCCTGGTTGGATCCATCAAATAATTTTCCCTAAAATATCTAAGTTTGTTAATCCATTTTGGTTTTATAACTTGCACAGCCTCCAGAGTAGCTTCGTCGGCCTAGATTCTTAGGAACTTAGTGTTCCCTTTGTCTCTATTTTGATTTTAATGCCTTGTCAATTTGTTGTACTTGTAGATTGTAAAGCTAACTGCTGTCAGAATCAATGGGTTGGTGCAAGGGCTAAAATTGTCTCAGCAAGTAAGGGAGACTGTTTACTGTTTTGTTCAGCAAATACTCAGTCAGCGAACAGCACTGTTCTTTAACCGGCACATTGACATGATCATCCTCTGCAGTTTATTCGGAGTCGCAATGGTCTGTCCATGTACACTTTTGAGATCTCAGATTCTCATTTTTTTATTTTTTTTGTAATCATTCCTCTTTTTTCTCTATGTTTCTTTTCTAACTGAGCTGTGGTGACAACTTGCAGAACTCCAAGTTAACCCTGACCTTTAAGGAGATAATAAATAACTATAGGAAACAACCGCATTGTAAACCTGAAGTTCTTAGCAGTGTCTTTGTTGACTGGTCGACAGCACGTCACAATGGGGTAGGTTCATTTACTGCTTTGCTCTAGATTTTAGTTATATAGCGATACTCGTGTTTTTATGGGTTCATAACCCAGATACCACTCTAGATTTTAATATCTGCCAGAGGTTTTAATCTGTATGTGGTCTTGGAACAGAGAACAGGACAGGAATATGTGGACATTGTAGCATTTTATAATGAAATATTTATTCCGTCTGTAAAACCTCTACTGGTGGAGCTTGGCCCTGGTGGTACAACTCTAGAAAGTAACCTGATTCCTGAAGCTAAAAATAATTCCGAGGGTACACTCTCTCCGTCAACCTGTAAGCTTTTATTTATCTCTGCTAGGTCTTTAGGTCCGTCGCCTGTAAACTATTCCTTTCATTTTTGCTAAAATAGGTCCTTGTCCTGGGTCACCCAGAATGTCTTCATTTCCAAGTCTCCCCGATATCTCTCCAAAGAAAGTTTCTGCAGCACATAATGTATATGTTTCTCCACTGCAATCGTCAAAGGTAGACTGTTTTTTATATATTGAGTTATGAAAACTAATGCCTTTTAATGCTGATATTCCATTATTCTTATTCATACCATAAATTCTATAGAAGTAATATGAACCTAGTTAAGCACTTAAGTCTGACTGAGCACTGGAATTTGTGCACATGAGACTCAGTCCAGACGTTTCTCATCTACAGTTCTTTAAGTGTAATTTACTACAAACCAATTGGTCCAGTTACACTTTACTCGGCAGTACATTGTAATTCAGACACCATACCATGTGAAGATATTCAACTTCAGTGTTTACAATCTGGGTAAAAATAGGTTACAAATAATTGGAAAGTGTAACTGGTTGGTTCTAGTTCTAGTTCTAGTTTTATGCTGTTAAATAAACACTGTGATCATCAGTCAATATTATGTGAATTTGGTTGCATTTACTTCTGATTGTAGGTTCATATTTGTCAACTATTACCTAATGTGAAGTTATGCGCAGATGGAAGATTTGATCTCAAATGGCTCTAGGAGCTATTACGCTTGTGTTGGTGAGAGTACTCATGCCTATCAAAGCCCTTCGAAAGATTTGACCGCCATTAATAATCGCATAAATGGGTACGTTAAACTGTAACCTGCCATCACTATGCTACATTGTATAACCATTTGGTTCAGAACAAAATTGGTCCAAATATAGTTTGATCCAAATTATATCTTTATTATTTATGTTGCAGCTTCGATGGAAAACATGGTTTTTACCTAAACTATACTTAGGAAAAAATATATTTTTGACATGTTGAGCGTCACTTTGTTGTTACTTTCTATTCAAATTGTGATATTTAATATCACCTTCTGAAAATGTACAGGCAAATATCAAGAGATATCTCAAATCACAATGTATATATGGATACAAAATTGATATAGTTCATTAAATGTACAATAGGAATCCAACATGTTTGATATGTATAGATGTATGTATTTCTCTGATATTCATGTTATTTTGAAGCATTCTTCCAATTTGTTGATTTTTTTCTCTTTAATGTTTTGTGGTCACAGCAAGAAGGTAAACAGCAGACTAAATTTTGATGATGTTGGGTTGGTAAGTGATTCTCAAGTACTGGGCAGTCTTTACTCCCCAAACGACAATGCTACAGAATCCTCTTCAGCTACTACTACTACTACTGCTGTTGCATTGACTTCAACGGTGAAATCTGAGCAACCAGAGTCAGAGTCCTAACCCTCTGATTCTTGTCCTATATGTAAATTCTTCTTTTCGTTAATTTTTACTCCCTAATCTTATACGTGAATTCGGGGTAATTGTATGCGCGGTAGCTGTTAAAGGCCGCCACTGCCCTCATCTGTTGTGTTGTAGTAGTGAATAAATGGTGTCCAGTTCTAACTCAAACTAATTTACTTATTTCAGTAGTTTTTTTGGAGGTAAAGTTATTTTCAACACCATAAGTTGCTTTTGGTCCCCATTTCCATCGCCAGATCTGATTTTACAGGGGTAATTTCATTGGATCAGATATTCTGCACTTTGTTAAGAGAAATTTTAGAAAATTTTAGAAAATTTCGCGGTTGCCTATATGCCAAACTTCCAGAAACATCTGTAGAATTTGTGACATATTTTCAAAAATGTTTCTCGTCTTTGCAAAAACTGAAATTTTGTGAAATTTTATTCATATTTATACGTAAGTACATTTGCAAAATGTATCTTGAAATCTGTGTATAACCTATAAGTTTCAGTTTAACCTTACCTGTGAAAGACTAATCTAAAATGTAACCAAGACCGTGGAAGATTGATTAATCTAAACTGCCGAATCTGTTATTGTGCTTTGTACATGCAGTTTCCGAAATACATTTTACACGCATTTTGGATAAAGAAGAGCTCCAGGGAAAGAAGATAGATTATTATCAGAAAGTACATCCAGAGACAACGCTTACCCCACTTCAACTTCATCCTTTTCCCAATGGTAGCACAGTTGCTGCTAGAACAGAAATGCGTATTAGCTACACATAGTAAATCATGCCAACTTCAATAAGGCTGATGTGAGGAATGTTTAATGCCACTGCAGACCCCCTGCAGTTCTTCCTCAGGAATGTATAGCCATATCAATTACAAACTACAAACTATCAAGCTCTAGTAAGTCTTCTTGCTCTAACGCTATCAAGCTCGAGCTTGATTGGAAAGATCTAGTGCTAATAACTGCCATTCTCCCGTCAAATGAATTCTCAGAGCTTGAGAACTGTGGTTCTTCCGCTTCCATTTGTATGAACTCTGCAATGCTTTGAATGAGTTGGTTTTCAAAATCACCATTGTCCCGCTGAATATCTTTGTACCATATCTCACAATGCACCGATACATTCTGTAAGGTCTGGGGCAGATCCGACCAATAAGGTACAGGTACTGATTTCACACAAACGAATACCAAGACTTTGTGGAAAGCAGGGAGATTAGTGACAAAGTGGGAAAAGATCGCAGGGACTCCCGTAGCCAATTCTGAGTAGACGAGGCCTATACCGGGAACACGGACAATTCCAAGACAGGGTCCAAGACCGAGTAGCCACTTTAATGAGACCTTGTTATGGAGATCGAAGTTGTATTTCTTGCGAGTTCCGTAGTGCCAGATGTACATCACTAGCATAAAGAAGCAAGATTGGGTTATTTTCATGATTGACGCGGAGACCCCCTCGATGGAGCCAAAGAATAGAAGAAATGCTGCAGCCAGAAGACTGCTTTTCTGCCATACAAAGATTATGACCAGTGCCATGAGCCATATTGTGACGAACATAACCGTCATGCAGGCAATTCCTGAAGAGGAAGCGTAAGCCGTAAGACTCAAAATGGGAAATACATAGAAAATGCATGTACTTGTTTTTCTTTTAGCATCTTTATTAGATTAAAAGTCTATCCCTTTATGCAAGTGATTTTGTTTACAATATTCTACTTTTGTGTTGTGCTAACACTACTAGTCTACTTTGGAAAATTGATTTGTTGAGAAATAAAAAAGGCAATGCACTAACAAGTTAATTAGGATGGTGGCTATACCACATGTTGACAAGTTTCTCTGTCTTCCCATCAAGTCGAATGAGAACGAAATTTAATGATTCGTCGGTAACTGCAAGATATATTGTGTGTTCTTCCCCATCGATAGGTGTACTCATCACTGGTGGGGAACCCAAGTAAAGTTTGAGTTTCTGAAATGCTGCTTCACACTCTACTGTCCACTCGATCTTAGGATCCTTCTTAGACTTCTATTTTGTTGTCCCTTCACACAAAAGGTAGAACAACCATTGACATCGATATGAAGACTTCGAAACAAAACGATTTATTGCGGCAATCTTGCCTGCTAACTTCTGTACGTCTTTATTTATTTTTGGAGAAGATATAGGCAATAATGCGCGAATACGATCTGGATCAGCTTCTATACCTCTCTTACTGATTAAATATCCCAAGAATTTTTTTGACTGGACCCCGAACTGGCTTTTTCAGGGTTGAGCCACATCTTGTAGAAATGGAGAATTTCAAAAGTAGTGTGTAAGTCTGTAATATGGTTCTCATTCTTAAGACTTTTACACAACATGTCATCAATGTAGACTTCCATCGTTTTTCCAAGGTGATCTTTGAATATTTGTGTCATCAATCGCTGATACGTGCCTCTAACGTTCTTGAGACCGAATGACATGACCTTATAGCAGTATAGGCCATGTTCTATAATGAAAGCTATCTTCTCTTGATCATCAGGTAGCATAGGTATTTGATTGTATTCTGATGCGGCATCCATCATGGACAGGAGTTTGTGTCCTGCAGTAGAATCGAGCATATGGTTTATGATAAGAAGTGGAAAACTATTCTTTGGAGTATGTTTGTTCAGGTACGTGAAATCCACGCACACCCTGATCTTGTCGTTCTTTTTTGGGATTGCTATAAGTTTGAGATCCATTATGGGTAATTGGTCTTTCAGACAAAGCCAACTTCGATGAGTTTGTCGATCTCTTTATTGACTTCTTCTCGGAGTCTTGGTGCTAAAGTCCTCTGCTTTTGTTTAACAACTTTGACTTTATCCTTCAAATTGAGCTTGTGGCAAGCCAGATTGGGATCAATACCCGGCATTTCGTGAAATGACCAAGCGAATACATCACTGTTATCTTTAAGGAATTGAATGAGGACATCTCGTACTGCCGTTGGCAGAAGAGTGCCAATGTATGTTCCTCGCTTTTCTCCACTGATTTTGACGTACTTTGTTGTTTCTGCGCTTGGCAAATGGTTTTTTTGTAGAGTTCACTGTATAGTTTTTTGTAATGTTTCCTGCTGTTTTCTGTAATTGCTATGTGAGTTGCGGTTCTGAGGATTCTGGAATGATGACGATAAAATTTTCACATGCCCGAGCAAGCTTCTGACTTCCTTTGATTTCATATATGCCGCCATTCCATTCAAATCACAGCACCAAATGATAGGTGGATGGAATAACTCGTATATTGTGTAACCAGCAACGTCCCATTATCCCCAAACAGTGGGATTTTGTATTGATAACATAAAAGACAACGTCGAGTGTCACGGGTCCTGCCATGATAGGAAGTATAATCTTTCATACACGTTCTTCTCTAGATCCGTTGAATCCACAGATATCAATGTCACTAGGTTGTACCTTGTCGGTCAGTCCCATCTGATCAATCGTGCTTTGAAAAAATAATTTAATGTACTCCCAGTATCTATCATCATCGTGTGAAGCACCATATTTTTTATTTTTAACATGATCATCAAAGCATCATGGTGAGGATAGTTGATATGACAAACATCACAATCGTCGAAAGAAATTTATGTTTACTAAGATTTGGACACGGGAAGTAAATGAGCTTCTTTGTCTTTCATGGATAGGTCGTGACATTGGTTGACCCGTCATCTTTTAGTTCTGTTAGATTGGCTAACGATCTGAGTCTCAATGAAGTGGCTGAAGGATACATGGTATAAATGTTTCTCTCCTGCCTGCTCTTCAGTTTGTATGGCTTCTGTAGGAAGTCTGTAACTCCCGTTCTTGTAACTTTCAACGTCTACAATGTACTCATGCATTCTTCTATCTGCAAAGATGTACTCCAACAATCGTTGTAAGGTAAAACAGTCTTCTGCCTTATGATGTCCGACCTTCTGGTGAATGCAGTACGGTGTGTTCTCAATGGGTTGGAAATACTGTACATTGTGAAAAAACCTATTCTTCTGAAGTATAGGATAAATGCTGGCTATGGTCACATTTATCTTGGGAAGATAAGGTTTTGGCAAGTTACTCCCCTTTCGAGGTCGTTCATCGTTAGATTTTGTCTGTTTCCTGTCTCCTCCCTGATCGACAGCACGATTAAAATCATGGTTGGTTGACTGATTTCGAGCTGTTAATGTTGACTTCTGAGGTTTCTACCTATCAGACACCATTTTTTTCAGGTTGATATACCCCTTGACTTTTTTGATCATGTCTTCTAGATTTGTTGGCTTGTTTAGGACGAGGTACTCCTTCGCCCTTCCATCAACAAGTAAAGCATTGGTAAAAGCTAAAATAGTAATCTTATGGTCGAGCCGATCTACTTTTTGAGCTAACTCCAAAAACTTCTTATTAAATGTCTCGAGCTTCTCACCCAACATCTGCTTAAGGTTGAAAAGGAAGTATAAATACTCCTCTTTGTCCTTGTTGTGCGAGTAATTCTTGACAAAGAGTTCTTGCAGCTATTCGAAAGTTGTGATGGATCCTTTAGGTAGTGTGTGGAACCATCATAGGGGTTTGCCTAATAAGCTGGTCGGAAAGAGCCGGCATAGAATGTGGTTGGACATGGAAAGTAGGCCCTAAAGTGTCTTGGAACTCTTGGACGTGTTCCACTGGAACAGTTCCTTTGTATTTTAGGATCTTCGAAGTATGGAACCCGGTGGGGTTCTCGCCATCCAACAACTCATGTACGATCGGGCTATTCTATAATTTGTTGTGGATTCCTTTAGTCGGAGTCTGAGCTTCGAGTAGTTCTTTTATTCGCCTGTCAACATGTTCTTGAGTCACATATTGTCGAGCTGCAGTGGTTGGGCGTGCGACGCATCCTTCTCTAGGATTATGGTCGCCACTCCCTTCACTTAGGTGCTCTTTTGCTAGGACTCGAACTCTTCGAGGTAGATTTTTAGCTTGTCTGACTCCCGTCGGGCTGCCATCTACTTCCTGGTAGGCCTCCTGGATTGGGATGGGCTCCATTTCGTGTTGATGATGGTTAAATCGAAGCGCACCTCCTACGTGATTGCCTTTCGGAGGAGTCCCTATTTTGTCATGAACAGGGATTCGCGAGCCTTCGGGTTGTAGAACTTTATTCTTCTAGGCGGCGACCTGCTAGCCCTGTAAAACCTTCAGTGCGTCATATACACTCGCTAGCTGTTGTTCCAAAGCAACACGTCTTTCTGTTTCAAAATTTAAAGTGGCCCGTAGATCTGCTAGTACGACATTTTCTTCTGCTTGAACTATCGGCGTGCTCTGACCTGGAGGTGACATTCTCAAAGAAGATGATCAGCAGTTTTTGAGACAATGGCTTTGAGAACTTCGTTCCCACAGATGGTGCTAAATGTAATAGCCTAATTCTGGGATTCAGATTTAACCTTTACACCAAATATGTTTAGAACGCTTAAGAATAGTAAACAATAATCAACAAGATAATTTAGCGTGGAAAACCTTTGAATAGGTTAAAAACCACGACCTCTCTTGAAGATTTTGAGAAAGAGAAGATAATCTTATTGAGATTATTGGCTTATTACAATGAGTACTCAGAGTTTGTAGAATTTGAGAGTAAGGATTCTTCTGTATCGAATTGCCTGTCCGTAACCTGTAGTTCTCTGGTCCTATAAATAGGTCTTATAATATGACCGTTTAATGACCATTAAGATTCTTAATGGTGGACGTTACAAAGTATATGTAATATTCTTTGACCAGATAGTGTAACGTTTTGATCTCTGTTGCTTTACAATGGCTCTTTTGATGACTGTGCACTTGCATAAATCAAACTGTTGATGTGGAGGTCGAAAGCGATGACTCAAACTGAGAAATATTGAATATGTATTTAGTAGTATTTTATGTATGCTGATAAGGTCGAGGATGAAGCTTGAGTCAGAGATACAAAATAAGCTATTACATGTGAGATTCAAGATTGAAAGCTTTGACGAGAGATTGAAGCAAGGCGTTGCGAGAACGAGGAATCGATTGCAAAAAGCTTAATTAGAAGAAGGGTAACCATGTGACGTGCTTATCGAGTCTGTAAGTAATTGAACTCTTGTAATTTTATTTTAATAGTGGATTGTTTAGCTGTCGGGTGATTCGACAGCGACCTGTGGGTTTCTCTTGAAAAAGGTTTCCCACAGGGTTAAATTCTTTGGTCTTGTGTTTAATTTCCAATTGCTTGTTGACACTAGATAATCAAATTAATTTGAATTAAGTTAAGGTTAGATCATTAATTCAAATGAATTCGGACCTATTGATTTAGACCTAAATTAATCGAAATTGATTAATCTTAAGTGATTAGGAATTTCACTCTCTTTATAACTTTGATTATTATGGACCCAACATAATGCATTTTTTCCCTCTATCGAGGGTTGTTCGGGGTTAGCTATTCACCAAATATATCCACTAGGCATGTGCAATCAGCAGTCAGTGACACATGCCATTTAGACATAATTTTTATTAGAACATGGCCCCTTAGCCTGATTATAGAATTTATAAGGATACATAGTCATTCATTAATCATAATGTACTAACTATTAATGTAACATTTGAAGCATTGAACAGAGATATACTTAGGGCATTTCCTTAACTGACTTGGTTGAAAAAAAACCAAATCCAAGTCAGTCAGACTCTATTTTCTCCAACAGTACCTGACTTGGATTTCTATTAGGCGCATAACACTTGGGCGTCTGTTATGTTTTTAAACAGGCGCCTAAGTCTTAGGCACCCAACTTATTTTTTTTAAAATCAGGCTCCCAAGTCTTAGGCGCCTGATAGTCTGAAAGCTTAATACGAATATGTCTTCTCTCTTCTCACATTTTAGCCAAATCAAAAGGGGAATTTTCACATTTTAACCAAATCAAAACAAATCAAAATGGGAAAAAACCTTACTCTTCTTAAATCAAAAGGGGAAAAAGCTTACTATCCCATGTATCTCTTTTTTTTTCTTTTCTTTTTCCTCTCTCTCTCTCTTTTTCTCTCTAATTTAGGTAAATATTATGATTTAAGGTATTATGATTGCATGGTAGAATTTGTTGGATTAGTTGTTAGAATTTGTTGGATAAGTGGAAGTTGTTGGAATTTGCCTTGAATTTGTTTTTAACCCATCTCTAGTTGAACTACTCTTGAATTTGTTGGATAAGTGTGATTTGAAGATTCTTGGCTTCTTTATAATTACACTTGTTTGATTCATTTGTTGTTTCTTCTACTTGGATTATAGTGTTGTCACAAAGGGGTTTCGGGCTCGTTTGTTGGATTATAGTGTTGCTTTATTTGTCATTTGTTCGTTTATGAAATTTTTAACTTCGCTTGGAAGATTATAGTGTTGTTGCTTTATTTGGATTAGTTTGTTTCCACATTATGAAATTTGTGGAATTTGTTGGAAGATTCAATACAGCAGAAATACAATTTTTAACTTTCGCTTTGTTTAATATGGTGATTCAGTCCTAGATAGGAATCTTTTTTGTCACAGTACTTATGGCTATCATGAGAAGAGCTTATCCTTGTATGTTTTGGTGTTATCTTAAATAAAAGTCGTTTGTGTTTGTCTGAAATCTGTTATCATTATAGATCGAAGGTTTTATATTGTGGAGTTATCCAAGGAACTGCTGCAAGTGATAAAGATATATACAGGGATGGCGTTTTGCTAAAATTGTTGTATTCGAGCTTGACCATCGTACTATGGCAGAAGCGTTTCCCAACCAAGTTCCTCTCATATTGACTTGACTAATGATTCACCATCAGGCCTTTCAAATACAAAGTTTCAGTACATTGAATACACAGTTGTCTTATGCTAGCTCGTGAACTCTCGTCATGGATGAAATTACGAAGCTTTTACAGCTTCCACAAGCAAACAAGAGTCCAATAGTATTCAAGCTCATACTTGGGGGTGAGCTCGACCTCAGCTTCAAAGCCGTCTAAGCTCATACTTGAGGCGAGCTCGACCTCAGTTCTAGGCACAATGCTTGATCTCATTATTAATTTAATCGACTTAAATCATACTTGGGGGTGAGCTCGACCAGCACATTACAGGTCGATAATTGGGTCGAAAAATTTGACCAAATAGATAATATAATAGGGTCGGTTATTGGTTCATCCCAATTCGACTAACCCATCTAATACATTACAGGTCGGTTATTGGTTCGTCCAATTCGACTAAACAAATTACATATCACAGTTTACATTCTACTATCGCTATCATTTTTGTACTTCAATCTTACAACAATTAATAATTTGTGTTTCGTTGCCCTACATCACAGTACTTTTCTACTATCTCATACAAGTACTTCTATATACAGAATTATTACTTCAGCCAATTCGATCTTCTAAATACATTACAGGTCGCTTATTGGTTCATTCCAATTTGACCAACCCATCTAATACAATACAGGTCGGTTATTGGTTCGTCCAATTCGACCAAACAGACTATATATTACAGGTCAAAATTATTTCATCCCAATTTGACCAATCCATCTAATACATTACAGGTCGATAATTGGTTCGTCCAATTCGACCAAACAGATTACATATTTCATGTCCATAATTAGTTTATCCAATACGACCAACACATCTACTATATTACAACACATTTTATGTCGACAACAGGTTCATTCAAATTGGCCAAGAAATTACAAGTCAATCGACTTAAATTGTACTCAGGGGGACCACAAAGCCTCAAATTCCTGAAAGCAAGCATCGACGACATCGGTAATAAACTGCATCAGAATCAAGACAATAATGTTAGGTAACGGTTATAGAATGAACTTCTCAGCCAACACCACTCGCCCATTGCGTTTCTCATGCTCTTGGCTGAGAGCCGTCTTATATGTAAGGGGCCTATTCCAAATCTCGAGCTCAAGTCTCTCCATTCGACCATCATACGACCCCTCGACCTCATCAACATACATGTGACACATTTATGGCACATGATGGAGCAGTTACAAAGAAAATGAATTACTCAAGCCGTTACACAATCTTTATGAAGACTCATCAAAACTATATATTGTAACGTTCATCATTAAAGCAGATAACGGTCATAATATGAGGCCTATAAATATGACCAAGAAGCAACAGGTTAGGGACACGCGGAACATCCTACACAAACTTTTCCTATCAAGAAAGTCTGAGGACGGATGAATGCTCACTCAAACTCTATACAAAACTACTCAGAGCGTTTCTTATAATATCTAGCAACGATTAATAAACTTATATTTGTCTAAATCTTCAAGAGAGGTTGTAGTTTTTAACCTATTAAAAAAAAATTCATGCTAAACTTTGTGCTAGTATTTTCTTGTTACTCATCGAGACGCTTCGATTATCATTTGGTGTAAAAGACTAAGTTTGAATCTCGAAATTAGGCTATTACACTATCGAAGATTACTTAAGAACTCTAAAACTTTACTATTGAATAGGTTACCAAACCTACTCAAACTCTCCCCATAACCCTAAATGGCCTATGAGCTTGTTAAGAGTCCTAAGACACCCGAACCCTGTTGGGCTCCTAGCTTGAGCTGGACCCAACTCCTAACGCTTACTAGGCATTTGCTTTCCCGTATGGCCCAACTCTTTTTCTTTTTTGTAAAAGCAAAATCATATATGAACTAGGCCGGGGGCCAAAATAGGAGATATGGTCAATCAAGTTAACTGCAGAACTGCAAAAGGCAAGTTACAACAACCGGAAGGGGGCCGAAACACCCCAAGCCGCTAAAAAGTACGCATCTATGTTGTGCGTCCCACTAATAAACTTAAAAGAGTCCAACAACTCTTCCGATATCAACAAATACAACTCTTCGGATTATAGCAAATCGGATCACCTGAGGTCCTTCAATTCAGCAACTCGTCAAACCATATTATTACTTAAAGTTTGTTCATCTTGATCTAAAGAACATTCTTGAAATATCCCTCTCCATCATCTTACTGAGACGTTGCACCAGTACGTCTCTTCTGTTCTTCAAAACATCGTTATAAGTACATATCCGGGTTCAGACCCTCTCCACATGTTCCATCTCTTTTAGAAGGAAGATTTGGAAAGAGTTCCTTTGGCATGTCTAATCAATCGCCCCGTTACCAAGCATATTGAGCACCACCGGGGCGCCGCACATATGCGTCACGCCATGTTTATGTAACACGCGGCGTCGAATTTACGGAAGCAAATGCAGCCGCCACTACTCGTTAGCGTGAAACATCAGTAGGGTCCACAAATACACGGTTCGGCACGGACCAATGAGTAACGAGTTAAGGGTCATGACGAATAGTCTACAAGTACACGGGCCGGCAATGATTAGGTGAAGAGAGTCTTAAGTGTGAAGTTATGTGTTATTTGTCAGCATTGATTAAGTTATCCGTTGATGAAGAGAGTCCAAACACACTTCATTCAACTTTTTCAGTCTTCTTCACAAAATTATTTGTCAATAACTCACAAAGCCAAGCAATGGGGTCATTTCCCTTAAGCTCCAACATGTTCTCTTATCTCCTTGTTATTGTATTGGCACTTAACACTTCACAAAATTTTGGGAATATGGAAACAGAAGCACTGCTTAAATGGAAAGCCAGCCTCCTCAACAATTCTCCTTCGCTCCTTCCTACATGGACTATTTCCAACTCTTCTTCCTACTTCAATAAAACAACTAGTCCTTGCACTTGGTCTGGAATTTCTTGCAACAATGCGGGAAATGTTGTCAAACTAAACGTGTCGACTTTGGGTTTACAAGGTACTCTCCTTAACTTCAACTTTTCATCCTTTCCGAACCTTACCAGTCTTGATCTTAGTTCCAATGCGCTCTTTGGGACTATCCCGACACATATCGCAAACCTTTCCCAAATTACATCCCTCAGATTCTCTAATAATACACTGTCCGGGGAAATTCCAAGGGAAATTGGTCTACTAACTAATCTCGTCAGTCTAGTTATATCCCAAAATCGGCTATATGGCCCCATACCCTTAACTGTAGGCAATCTAACCAAGTTGCAGGACTTGGGCTTATGGGACAATCAACTCAATGGCTCCATTCCTCAAGAAATAGGAAACTTGAAATCTCTTAGTGCATTATCACTTTGGAGAAATAATCTCAGCGGTACAATACCTGCTTCTTTAGGTTGCTTGAGTGACCTAACCACTTTGTACCTCTTCGAGAATCAGCTCTCTGGTTCCATTCCTCCACATATAGGAAACTTGACAAATTTGAAAGTCCTACACCTTTTTAACAACACTTTCTCGGGTAATTTGCCACAAAATCTTTGCCGTGGTGGATCACTTGAACAATTCTCAGCAGCCTTCAACAACTTCATAGGTCCAATACCAAAAGGCTTAAAAAATTGCTCAAGCTTAGTTAGAGTCCGGCTAGAGAGAAACCAACTTGTTGACAACATATCAGAGGCCTTTGGTGTGTATCCAAAGTTGAAGTACATGGATTTGAGCCAGAACAATTTGTATGGGGAACTATCACGTACTTGGGGAGAGTGTCATAACCTAACATACCTCAGTTTATCCAGCAATAAAATTTCTGGTTCAATACCACCCGAGTTGGGAGAGTCGACCCAATTGAGAAAACTGGATCTTTCAGATAATCATCTGGTTGGAGAGATTCCAAAGGAATTGATGAAGTTGAACTTCTTGATATACCTAAACCTGAGCCACAATGAACTTTCAGGCAAATTGCCTAGAGAAATTGGAAGCTTATCTGAATTAGATCGTCTTGACATATCGTCTAACAATATTAGTGGACCAATACCAGGGGAAGTAGGGAAATGCTCCAAGTTATTATACCTAGGCTTGAGTTGTAATATAATCAATGGCTCAATTCCCAGTCAGATTGGTGGTCTAATTTCCCTTAGTATATTGCTTGATCTTAGTCATAACGAGCTCAAGGGAGGTATTCCATCAGAAATTGGAAGTTTGCAAAACTTACAAAACCTCGATATCTCTCACAATATGCTTTCTGGTCTCATTCCCTCCTCATTTGAAAGAATGACTAGTTTATTGTCCATCAATGTTTCTTATAACCAGTTGGAAGGCCGCATTCCTACCAACAAAGCCTTTCAAAATTTATCATTCGATGCTTTTAAGAACAACAAAGACTTATGTGGTAACGTTAGTGGTCTGCAACCTTGCGATTCTTCCGGCACAAGTAAATCCAATGCAATGGATAAACACAAAATTGTGATTATCATCATACTTCCTCTTTTAGGAGTGCTCTTTCTTATATTGGCATCTGCTGGAGTTTTCTTCATTTTTTATCGGAAAAAGATAGATGTGAAGGAAGATCAAGAAGAAGTACAAAAGGATTTGTTTTCTGTATGGAATTATGATGGGAACATAGTGTATGAAGATATCATTGAAGCAACAGAAAATTTCAGCCCCAGACACTGCATTGGGACGGGAGGATATGGAAGTGTTTATAAAGCGGAGCTGTCAACGGGTCAGGTTGTTGCTGTCAAGAAGCTTCACCCGTTAGAAGATGGTGCCAGGCCGGGATCAAAAGCATTTCTTGACGAAATCAGTGCATTATCAGAAGTTCGTCACCGAAATATTGTAAGACTCTATGGTTTCTGTTCACATGCACGACACTCATTTATAATATCCGAGTATTTGGAAAGGGGAAATTTGTCCAAGGTCCTAAGTAATAGTGAAGAAGCTGTGAAGTTGGATTGGGTCAGGAGAGTTAACATTATCAAAGGTCTGGCTAATGCATTTTCTTATTTGCATCATGATTGCTCACCTGCGATAGTTCATCGAGATATATCCAGCAGTAATATTTTGCTTGATTTAGAGTATGAGGCTCGTATCTCTGACTTTGGCACTGCAAGACTTCTAAAGCCAGATTCGTCAAATTGGACTGAACTTGCAGGAACATGTGGATATGTCGCTCCAGGTATAGTTTTTAGCTTTCTCTTTTTGGTTCTTTTTTCTCTTCGGAAGAAATATACCCTAAATGTTTGTTGAAAAAACTAGAATTGAGCTTGAAATTGCTGATAGTACGTTCCCGATTTTACAGAGCTAGCTTACACGATGAGGGTGACTGAAAAGTGTGATATGTATAGCTTTGGTGTATTAATGCTTGAAGTGTTAATAGGAATACATCCCGGCGAACTTATCTCCTCTCTAACATCATCATCATTGCCAACAAGCCAAAATGTTCTTTTGAAAGATATATTGGACGGATGCCTCTCACCCCCTACTCTCCATGCCAGCCATGAACTTTTCATTATAGCTAAGCTGGCATTTTCATGTCTTGATGCCAATCCTGAATCGCGGCCAACCATGAAACATGTATCCCAGGAATTATCAAAAGCCAAGGCCCTTGATTTGGAGTTGTTTCACACTATGACTCTAGGCCAGTTGATGCATCGAGAAATCTAGTTGCTACAAAAATCTTGGTTCTGTTTTTCGTAAGTTTCTTGCTTTATGAAATCATATGTATGGTTTTGATGTTATCTTAAATACAACCTTTTCGTTTCCATCTCTTTACTATCCTTTGCACCGAGCAATGGCATATTTTGTGAAAAAAGAAATCAGGGATGAGATTAGAGTTAAGAGACAAAGGACTAAGGTCAAATAATATCATTGCCATATGACTCATATGAAGAGGAGGGAGGTGTACTACTCAAATAATATCATTGCCATATGATGTTCATGTTGATGGAGAAACATCCCAAGGTTTACGAATCTTTGTACTATCGGACCTACACATGGATTACTCTGAAAACATTGACTGGGTTAAATCCTTATCGATCATACGATACAAGAATGATGTTCTTCTCGTGGCTGGTGTTGTTGCCGAGACATACAACAACTTCGTTTTTACAATGTCCCTTCTAAAGGATAGATTTGATCATGTCTTTTATGTGCCTGGAAATCATGATCTTTGGTGTCAATGGGAAGGAGATAATTACGTATGTAAGGACCTTTATCCATCTCTTTAACATGAGATTGTCTTCTACATTGTTAATGGTATATTATATGCATGATAATCTAGTGTGATTTAGTTTCAGCTGGATTCAATTGAAAAGTTGAACGTGTTGCTTACTGCATGCAGTGGAATTGGAGTAAAAACTAGTCCGACAATCATTGATGGATTGGGAATCGTACCTTTGTTCTCTTGGTATCATGAGGTAGTTACTTAATTCCTGTATGTCATTAAACTTTTATTTGGTTAATTTTGTACTAGTAGGATCAGAGGTTTGTTAAACTATGTGTTTGTTATTTTTTCTCAACAGTCTATGTTTGTTTGTGCAGGGTTTTGATAAAGAAGAAGACATAACTAGTGTACGCTTTCCCTCTTTGGAGATGGTGATTCACTTTCTTTGTCCTGCCAAATGTTTTTATACTCACATTATCATTTGTATCTATGCACACACTCACACACACAGACACAATGGTAGATTCCTAACTTGACTAAGATGCACATATCTACGATATATCATTAAAAAATTCTTCCCTGCTATTTCTCTATTTGATTATCTATAATGGATTACATTATAGGTTAAGAGACTTTTTGTGAATGCACATTTCCATCTCTAAGTTGCCGTTAATGGTATATGCAGGTATGTAAGGACTTCCATGCATGTAAATGGCATGGGTAACTATCAAGCAAAGATTTATCTCTTGCTCTGTACTTTGATGCAATGAACAAGAAAAATCACGATCAAATAGAGGAAATCCATCAGATTTGTAGCAAGTCAATTCTTTACAGTTTTTTTTGAGCAAATAGAAATTTTATTAAAAAATTAGAAAAATGTGTACATGAGTAGGAGTAAAGCCTATCCCCTAAAAGAAGTATGTTGTGCACTTCCCAATTAGGAGAGCCCGTCAGCTGATCCATTGCTTTTCTTGCAAGTGTGATCCATGAGTATATTCATCTCATCGCCAATCTGCAAAATAAGTCCCCAGATAGAGCCAAATTTTCTTGGACATAATCCTTTAGGTTTGTGCCAGTTCACAATTATCTTAGCATCTAATTCAACAATAAAAGGAAACCAGTGGTGTTCTTTACACAATAACTCAGTAAGAGACCATAGAGCTCTGCATTGGAGAAATTCTGCCCTGTGCCAAGTATTTTTTCTATTGAGAAGGAATTTCTTCTATTGAGGCAGAGCTCTGTTTAACGTGTCGTAAACGAAGGAGAACATGAAAACTGATCCACTGTATCTAGCCAGTCACATGTAGAAAAAGGTTTAGTCGTTGTATTCACTATTTCAAGAAAGTGAGGCTATTTGAAATGCTCGTCTGGTTTGACGAATTGTTTCAGTACAGATTAGATAATTGACTTATTTTAAAGAATCCTGTTGTCTGAAGAAAGTATATCCTGAACTACATGTTTACGTGCACACAGTATTGTGTATTTTGGAGCCAAATGACTGCCAGAATGAGGAAGAATGTCTTAAGTAGTAAAGCAAGAATTTTAATTGTTATTTGAGGTGACTATACAACCCGGGTCTCATTTTCTTGCCACCTTCTAGTGACTGAGTTGTGAATTATAAATAGTCACTGAATTGTGTTGAGTATTTTAGCATTGGTACTTAGAGAGTAAGTCAATAAATAGTAATTGGGATAAAAAAGAAGGGACACTAGCATTAATGTAAGCATGGTGGTTACGGGGTCCCTCCTGAAAATACTATATTTCAGATCAATAATTCAATATATACAACCCCAAAGATACAAAATGACTCTGTACTATCAGACCTATAGGACCACACTCCCGCTAACCACGAGGCTCTCAGGTCGTTTATGGAAGCTCTCTTAACGGCCCACGAGCCACAACGAAAGCAGTTTATACCTGTAGGAGCACACTCCTGCTAACCACGAGGCTCCCAGGTCGTTGGACGATCTCCCCACTGATAAACGAGTACATCTTAGGGGAAACTCTCTTAACGAGCCACACAAAAAGTTGATTATACCGACAATCACTTTATGTCAGGCCCACGTGGAAAGATAAATCCCAAGACCCCGGAGGGGTATCCTAGGAATTCTACACGTCACGTGAGCTCGAGCACTTCTAGGTCAGTAACTCCCCATATAAATAGGGAGAGAAGGTGATCTAAGAAAGGACATTTTTTCAGAACGTCCTCCTCCATCCAAGAAACCCCAATAGCTTGAGAGGAAGAGGAAGAAAAGACCCAGAGTGAGTCGAGTGGTGTTATCTTCTGGTGAGACGTGTCAAGCCCAAAACTATTAATAACGCAGTGTCGTCCCTGAGAGGACTTCATAGACTACAATTGGCACCGTCTGCGTTCATGCGATAAAACTTTTACCCAGTCGCGCGAAAATGGTAGTTTTTATGCGAAACCAGACCCAGGAACAAGCGATGACAGAGATACGCGCTGCGCACCTACAATTACAAGAACAAATGCTTACAAAGGAAGACCATATACGACAGCTACAGGTGGCTAACGAAGAGATGCGAGAAAATCTCGTTACCAGACATTAACTCCCAGCTGCCATCCCGGCCGCATCCGAAACCGTTGAAGATTCAACGCCACATGAGGAATCGCTCAACGACCAAATCATAGAAACTCATCCTCGTTTACTACCACTATACGGGCTTGTTTACGAGCCCCCCACCACCCCGGTTTACAACCCGTACCTATTGCCTCGAGGGACAACACTATAACCAGTGGTCCAGCGACCTTTACCACCAAGGGCACCTATGCAACACGTTGGCGGACCATGACCATTACTACCGTAACCAACCCACCAACTTAGCCAAACCAGCCCACCGCCACCTGGCCGGTATGCCCCACAGTATCATGGTCTGCACCTCACCTCATCCCCCCGCCCCACAATGCACCCAAGGGTCTCATTCGATAATTATCACGAGAACCCTCAATGACATCAACAATACAGTCCTGACGAGCCATCCTACCCACCCAGATACGGTCACAGACAATACCAGGAAGGAAACCCCACCTACAACGAGAGATTTAACGAACGATAGCATGAGACACCTCAGTTTGGGCGACCATATGATCAATATGAAGACAACTACTGCGACGAGTCGTCCATCCGGGGAGGACGAGGTCTACGACGGGACGAAGGCAAAAGCGACCACCTACTCCTTACAGCCATCTCCGTGGAGGCGTTAATCAGAAATATGCAAAATAACGACTTGGCCAAGAGGTTGACGAAGGAGACTCTACGCTGGATACATAACACCCCGTTCACAGATACTATAAGAAATTATGTACCAGGGCAGAGCTATTCCAGGCCAAAGATAGAGCCCTTCACCAGAAGCCAAGACCCAGGCCAACACATTTTGAAGTTCCAGTATAGCATTGACCTGCAACACCAGACCGACGAGCATATGTGTCGACTGTTCCCCTCGACCTTGTCAGACGGGGCCCTTGCCTAGTTTCAAAGCCTTGAACCCAACTCAATATCCACTTTCGAACATCTCTCTCTGGCGTTCATAAAAAAATACCTACACAACCAACAATCCAAGAAGCAACTTGCATAGCTATTTTCTCTTAAGCAGTAGGTCAGAGAAATCATCGATTCCTTCCTGACAATGTTCAAGAATAAGCTAACTCTTATCGAAAGGATAAATGACCAGGCAGCCTGCTTAGCATTCATGGGCGCCTGTCTACCCAATTCAAAGCTATGCGCAGCCTTGCATATGAAATGACCAGAGATGCTGGAAAGTTTGTATGAAAAGTTCAGAACATACCAAAACGTGGAAGTAAACAACCATTCTTCTGCCTCTCAGACAGCTGCTATTCTCAGTACGGGTTTCACCCCATTGTACAAAACCCAATCAAAATATGTCTGAACCGGTCATATCAAGTAGATATTACTTTGGGAATGAATTGTCATAAACATATTCAACAACCACAAACTTAAAGCCTGTTTTAGCTCAGGCGAGATCCACAATGTGCATATGAATGATCGATGACATATAATCTCACTAGCCATTACTACTCCTTAATTAGGTCACACGTGTATGTGAGTGTGTGACAGTATCTTGCTCGGAACTTCAATTGAACTATTCGAACATATCCAGCAAGGTGAGAGTTTGGGCTGGAATTTCGAAAATGCTACGCTTGCAATTAACATCATGAATCAACTATTTTGGAAAATAATAACTCTATAAGATCAAATTTGGAGTAGTTTACCTCCTATTGTTGGTTGCGTCGTAGTCGTCCACGTGGATGTTCTGAAAATGGTACATCTGTGAGCTATCAAGGGTTGAATAAACCGTTTCTTCTTCAGCTCAGATGAAATAACTTTTGAAAAGGGTTGAATGTTTATTTTTGATGAAGAGAGTGATGAGGATTATCAGAAGACATGAGGTGTTTATTTGAATAAGAGAGAGGAGAGAGCTAAAGAGTCGGGCTTGATGAAGAGGTATTACTATGTGGAGCAGTGCTGGAGTGAAGTTGGGATTCAACTCAATTAGGCTTGGATGTATTTTTTTTTGTGGGTATATAACTATATATATAAGAAGGAAATTTGAAAAAAAAAGTGGGGGTACCGGGCACCCCCTAAATCCGCCCCTGGTTATTGAGTTATAAGCATAACCAAGCAATGTTCTCTTTCTACTCTTATCTCCTTCTTCTTATATTGGCACTTAACACTTCACAAAATTTTAGGAAAATGGAAACAAAAGCACTGCTTAAATGGAAAACCAACCTCCTCAACGATTCTCCTTCGCTCCTTCCTACATGGACTATTTCCAACTCTTCTTCCTACTTCAATAAAACAACTACTCCCTGCACTTGGTATGGAATATCTTGCAACAATGTGGGAAATGTTGTCAAACTAAACGTGTAACACCATCCTCGAATATATGGAAGAAAATGCATCCGCCATCCCCCACGTGTAACACCACACGTTGGCATGAAACATCGGTAGAGTCGACAAGTACACGGCCGGCACGGACCAATCGAGTAACGAGTTAAGGGTCATGACAAATAGTTCACAAGTACATGTGCCTGCCATGTCAGCATGCCACATGTCCTCGATACGTGTCACTGCTGACATCAGCAATGAATAATGATGACATCATCAACAGATAAATATTAAATAATTTAAATAATAATAATATTTTATTTGCTGACGTAATCATGACTAAAACTGTCGTTTTTGGCCGTAAAAATGCCTAGTTTCAATGTGAGTTTTTCGGCGATTAAAACATCTTCATGAGACGTGCCATATGCCGTTGGAAAGCTCTTGGGATAGGCTTTCTAACTGAGGTGGCCTCACCTCTATTCTATGTCCATAGAGAAAGTAATTTTTGTTTGAAAACAACCCAATTTCTAGGGTAAAAATCACCAAAAATAGATTTTTTAATAAATAAAAAAAATAGTAAAAAATGTTATTAATATATATATATAGATATAGATATCATACAACATAGATTAGATAGAAATTAAAACAAAATTCATAAATCTTTAAAAATACCTCTCTGATCACAAGGTTTCCCAAAAAATACTGATTAGAGAGTGATTTTTCTTTCTCTTTTTACGTGCTGATAACGTGTTGAGTAATATAATACTATCGAAGATTAACAGTTATATATTGGAGAACAATTGAGTAAGAGAGATTTTTAAAACTGTATGTAATGCAATAGTAGATAACCCTATTGAATAAGTTACCAAACCTACTTCAACTCTCCCTATAACCCTAAAGGGCCTATAGGTTTGTTAGGAGTCCTAGGACACCCCAACTTTGTTGGGCTCCTAGCTTGGGCTGGACCCAACTCCTAACACTTACTAGGCATTTGCTTTCCCGTCTCGCCCAACTCTTTTTTTCTTTTTTTTTAAAAGCAAAATCATATATAAACTAGGCACCGAGGGGCAAAATAAGAGATATTCCACAAACTCCAATTGAAGTAATCAAGGAGAAAACAAGAAAAAAATCTGAAACATCCATATTTGGAGTTTGTTTCATTCCGTGTTTGTTTCATTCTGTGTCTAGTTTAGATGTCAGCGCTATCTCGTGGTTACTCGATGTCAGAGATTGTACATGGAGCAACTGCATCTGGACTGACACTGAACAGGTAAGTGGGTCTCTATCCCATTATTTTAGAATATCAAGTTCTATGTATCTTTACAGAGTATGAAAAAGGTAAAAAGTATATTTTTTGAGATAACAAAAATTATATTCGAATAGATTCTTTTTTCTATTCGAATAGAACTGGAAACATTTCTGTTCGAATAGATTTTATTGTATTCGAATAAAATACCTCAGTCTGTTTTTTATTCGAATAGATTAGCTCAGTCTGATTTATGTTTTCTAATAAAAGACAACTTTCCTTTTTTCTGAACTCACTTCTTGAAAAACCTATTTTTCTAGGGCTTGATTTTTAGAGTGAGGAGAGATTATTCTTGAGAGATTCAAGAGAGATTTAAATCACTCAAATCTTAAATTAATCATCATTAATCAAGAGACCTAGATTTATGAATTGAAGAACTTGTGGGATTCAAGATTGGAAGCTTCGATGAGATATTGGAGCGAGACGTTGCGAGAACGTGGAATTGACTGCAAGGAGTTCAATTAGATGATAGGTAACCACGGGATGTGCTTATCGAGTCTAAAAGTAATTAAATACTTGTAATTTGATTTTAATAGTGGATTGTTTAGCCGTCAGGTAATTCGACAACGACCTGTGGGTTTTTCTCCTAATAAAGGTTTCCCAGAGGGTTAAAATTATTTAGCCTTGTCTTTAATTTCCAACTGTTTGCTTGACATTAGATAATTGTATCGTTTTGAACTAGGTTAAGCGTAGAACATTAATTCAAAGGAATTAGGATCTATTGAATTTTAGACCTAATTTATTCGAAATCGGCTAGTCTCAAGCGACTAGGAATTTCAATTGGCATCAGAGAGGTCATGCCTCGAGGTTTAACAACCTAAGCGTGGATCCCAGATAGTTCGCTTGAGAATAATGAGTTTCAAGAAGTTTAGAGGTCCTATAAATTACCCTCCACTCTTTGATGGCAAAGAATGCCCATACTGGAAAGTCCGAGTGATTGCATACTTGCAATCAATCGGAGAAGATGTATGGATTTCTATTGAGGATGGATGGACACCCCCTACTGTGATGCAAGGTCCACCAGGGAGTGCTATTGAGGTCCTTAAACCTAGGAACCAATGGTCAAAAAAAGATAATAATACTGTTGATTATAATTCTAAAGGCCTCAATGCTATCATTATGGTTGTGAGTCAAAGTGAGTTTCGAGAAATGCTTACTTTGTCATTTGAGAATATTAGAATGAGTGAAAACGAACCCTTTGACGAGTTCTATGCGAGACTAAGTGATATTGTAAATACTAGTGCCGCATCAGGAACAGCGTACTCCGATGTTCAAATTATTAACAAAGTTCAAAAATCTCTTCCTAAGAGCTTTAGATCCAGACGTGATGCTATCGAGGAAGTACAAGATCTTAAGAAAATAAAACCCGATATATTAGCTAGAAAATTATGAACATTTGAACTCAAGATAAAAATGGAAAATCCTGAGAAGAACAAGAGTGTTGCTTTCAAGTCTTCATCTTATTCTTTTTCTTCTAAGGGTACCATAGGAGCTGACAACACATCTAATTCTGATAATGATGATGGGTCCGATCTGGATTCACAGATTGCCTCTATAAGTCACCAGCTTAAAAACCTTATGAAACAACGTCAATTTCAAAAACAAAGGTATTCGGTGAATCATAAGTTACGAACTCATAATCAACATAGAGTGAATAACCGGCAGACCAACCTTGACACTAACCTAAGTCATAATCAACATAGAGTGAAATCAACTTTGGACGAACTTCGTTCGGCCAAGCTTGATGTAATTCTATCTCAGCATAAACTTGAGAAGTTCTGTCATGGGGCCAAGAACATTGATAAAATGTTATGTGTGAGAAAGACAGATAGTGATAAAAGGGGTCTAGAATATGAGGAACCTCTTCCTAAAGTCAAGACTCCTCAAATCACAAAGTTTGTAAAAGCAACTGTTTCTGCTTCGGTGCCCAAATATAACATGATATCCACTACTTATAATCTCACCAAACGGGTATCTTACTCTCATATTTATTATTGTAGTATATGTGGTCGAAAGAGACATCTTGCTTCTTATTGTAGAATTATTGGATCCTATCAACCATATGCTCGATCTTTCAATGGATAAAAATATAAGTCATATGTGAATGTTTCTAATGTGATTAGTGAGAATGTGAGTAGGTGGTCTGCTTCAGAAACATCACCTCAAAAGGTGATTCGTGCAGTTTGGGTACGAAAGACTGATTTGGCACCACAAATAAGGTGCAATGTTGCTCAAATAAGGTAATAGAAATTTACTGAGAAAGGTTATAAGTATGCATCATTGATTAAGTACGTTTCTTAACCTGTTTCTATTTTTTTTTAAGCTTTGTTTTTGTTTTCATCTTTTTAGACATGAGGGTACAATTTTGATTTTATTTTGCACTTTACACTTTAGGAGCTTTTCTCTGTGGAATAATTTTGCTATACTTGGATTTTGCTTGTGTGTTATATTCATTTATGGGATAATTATTTGGTAAAACCACATTTCACAATAGTCATTGATTCTCTTGTTTAAACTAAAAGCTCATCGTGATTAGAACCACGCGAGGATAACTGTAGAAACTTTGTACCTAATGTTAAGTGAGGATCTCACCTTATTTCTGAGCTTCGAGTGTTATGACATTTACTCTTCATTTTCTTACCCAATTATCAAATGGTAACATCAAAGTCAAGTTATACTAGTGATACTTTCCTATTTTTACTCGAGGCGAAAAAGGTGACGGTGCCTAACCGAAGATATGATAATAGACATTTTTATTACTACATCTTTTTGGCCTTCGTCTGTACTTACCCAAATTTTTATCCGCTTGCTGCCCCTTATGCCTTAAAATATGCTATTTGTTTTTCTACCCAAATCTTTTATTATTTTACCCATTTGTTCTGAGACTTTTTCAGTGAAAAAAAAGGAAAAAAATTAAAAAATTAAAATAAAGGAGAAAGTATGTGTGATTTTTGGGGAAAGATGAATAGAAGAATACAATGTGTCCCCAAATAATATTTTTATTATCTCAAATCAGAGTCATAAAAAAAGAAAAAAAAGAAGAAGAGGAGAAGTGGTATTTTATTTTATTTGTACTTAATAAGAAAAAGAATGGCAGAAGTTGAATTTGGTTTCAAGTGAGAAGGGAAGTTAGTGTAACTGTAGTCTCAGAAGGCCAACAAAATACTTACTCCGTCATATGCCTACCCGTGCCTACATTATAACCTTTTTTAAAGACCTATTTGATCTTGAGTTCGGCGCAACCACTATTAGTAGAGAGTAGATATAGGAAATCTTTATTAGTTTTAACTTGGCACCATATATGGCAAATGGGGTTCTTTCCCATGAGATCTTTGAGCTCACAGTGCGCCATTTTTGATGAAATATGATTTTTCCGTTGCTTTATATTCATATTCATATTTCACACAGAGTGTTTGCTAGTCAATTCTCAGTGATTTTGAGTGACCACCATAAGAGGTCTAAGTTGAAACAACTTTCCAATATAGTATTCTAACTGCGGCTGAGTAATACATTTAAAATTGGGTAACTCTTTGACTATGCACACACACACACCAAATAATTCATTTAGTGATTGTTTTCTAACACATTGGCAATGTCTTGGTCTTTATAGGATATTTTATATTCATTGTCTTTCTATCATGCCTTGTGCTTAGGGGGAGTGTTGTCTTCTTTTGCTTACTTATTTCAGAGACACTCCCCATGTGTGGTTTCCTTTTATCTCATTTTACGGGGGTTATAATTATTTTGAGGGGGAGATGCATATTATTTTAGGGTATTGGAATTTTAGTGTTTTTCCTAACTACATTTGTTCTACTAGTTTGTTTATCCTTTTATTGGCTATTTACCTTTGTTCATCTGTGCCAAAAAGGAGGAAAGATGATCCTGACATGTAAGTCAGGTAAGTTATGTTCTTTTTTCTGAATCCTTTATTTTATTTGAACGGTTACGTGATGTATCTTGTTTAGTGTGTAGGGATTCTATAGTATATTAATCCATAATACGATTGAGAGGCTTTTAGTTAGTAGAGAAAACACGAAGAACACCAATTAGGAAAATTAAAGCATCAATTGCTTAAAAAACTAAGTAGATTACAATGAATCACTCTAAAACCCTAGGCTTCTCTCAAAACCTTTTTACATCTAACAAAAAAAAGATAACCTAAGTCTCCTTTATATAGAGGTAACTCGAAATTACAAAATAGAATATATCTCGAGGTAAAACAATGCCTGAGAATCAAAACACCCCCATAGTCGTTCGAACGAACTAAGGAGTTGTTTGAATGACTCTACGACTAATTGATCTTAAACCTTAGAAACTTACATGGTCGTTCGAACGAAATATGGCTCGAGGACAAAATTCTGGAGGACATGGCAACTCGTTCAAACAACTTTGACAAATCTTCAAATAACTCTAAATCCTCCTGGTTCATGGCACCCCCCTTTAGGAGCCTCTAGCTCCTGCTCAAGCTAGAACTGGAGAGGTGGGAATGCGACGCGGTCCATTGCCCTGTTGTACCACTTCGACTTACGAGGTAGCCGACCCTTTGTCCTAACTTAAAACGACTCAAAACCACCACATGTCTTGTCTGGCAATAACTTTTAGTGATACACACTACGCCCCTTAATATCATCATATCCTAGAACATATCCTAACGTAACAAAAGGCTGTCTCTGCATATAAACCAACATATCAGAAGTAGTTGGTAATGGGGGTCGAGATAACCTATCAGCCATTTTGTTGTCCACTCCCTTCTTATACTGTATAATCAAGAGAAATTGTTAGAAATACGACATCCCCCTCATCTGGCGAGCTTGCTGTAGCTTGGAATGTGTAGCTAACAAACTGAAATGGTTTATGATCAGTATGTACCACAACCTTCTCTTGTAACTTCCCCATATCGGTTTGTTACTTATAAAACGTTGTCATAGGAGACAACACTTGAGCCAATGAACACTCCTGAACCGGTCGCACCAATAACACAAACTTGCCGCCCGCATTAACCAACCGCTTCACCTGAGTCGCCGTTACCAAATTTGACGTAGTAACATGCTCCTTATAAGCATTGATATGGAAATTTTTTCCCTCCTACACGAGACGATACTTGCGAGCTCTACTGTTATGAATCGCATCTCGGCCCCAAAGATAAGGACTACCCAAGATGACCTGACACACATCTAAAGGAACCACCTCACACGTTACCTCGTCAATAAACTTCTCAGAAATCATAAACTTGAATGTACACTGCTTCGTGATCATCACATCTGCATTTTTCTGAATCCGCCCCAAACCATATGGCTTAGGATGAGTTGTAGTCGTCAAACCCATCTTCATCACCAGCGTCTCAGAAATTAAATTTTTTTGACTACCCAAATCCATAATGGCCTTGACTAAACTCTGATTTACCTGAATACTGACATGAAAAAGCTCTTCCCGACTCTTCTCCTCGTTAGCCAAAGTTCGCTAAAGCATAAGTATAAGCTTAGGATTTGGTTTATCTAAATCCGGAAGGTCAACAACCTTAGCGGCTAGTGCATATTTCTCTTTATTGCACATTTTCCTTAAGCTGCAACAAGTTCTCTCCCTACTCTTATCTCCTAGTTCTTGTATTGGCACTTAACACTTCACAAAATTTTGGGAATATGGAAACAGAAGCACTGCTTAAATGGAAAGCCAGCCTCCTCAACGATTCTCCTTTGCTCCTTCCTACATGGACTATTTCCAACTCTTCTTCCTACTTCAATAAAACAACTATTTCCTACAGTTGGTCTAAAATTTCTTGCAACAATGCAGAAAATGTTGTCAAACTAAACATGTCGAGTTTGAGTTTACAAGGTACTCTCATAAACTTTAAGTTTTCATCCTTTCTGAACCTTAAACCTTACCACTCTTGATCTTAGTTCCAATGCGTTCTTTGGGACTATCCCTACTTCTTTAAGTAACTTGAGTGAACTAACCACTTTGTACCTCACAGAGAATCAACTCTCTGGTTCCATCCCTTCAGAAATTGGAAACTTGAAATCTCTTGTTGACTTAGAATTAGTCAGGAATATTCTCACAGGTTCTATTCCTGCTTCTTTAGGTAAGTTGAGTGACCTAACCACTTTGTACCTCTTTGAGAATCAACTCTTTGGTTCCATACCTCCAGAAATAGGAAACTTGAAATATCTTGAACGCCTAGTATTATACAAAAATACTCTCACTGATTCTATCCCTGCTTCTTTAGGTAACTTGAGTAACCTAACCATTTTGTACCTCTGGGGGAATCAACTTTCTGGTTTCATCCCTCCAAAAATAGGAAATTTGGCATCTCTTCTTGGGTTATCACTTCAGAGAAATAATCTTAGCGGTACAATCTCTTCTTCTTTAGATAACTTGAGTGACCTAACAACTTTGTACCTCTTTGAGAATCAACTCTCTGGTTCCATCCCTCCATAAATAGGAAACTTGAAATCTCTTGTTGACTTAGATATTAACATTAATAATCTCAGCGGTGCAATCCCTGCCTCTTTAGGTAACTTGAGTTACCTAACCACTTTGTACCTCTGGGAGAATCAACTCTTTGGTTCCATCCCTCCAAAAATAGGAAACTTGAAATCTCTTGTTAACTTATAGATTAACACTAACATTCTCACTGGTTCTATCCCTACTTTTTTAGGTAACTTCAGTAACCTAACCACTTTGTACATCTTTGTGAATCAACTCTCTGGTTCCATCCCTCCAGAAATAGGAAACTTGAAATCTCTTGAAGGTTTACCATTATACAATAATAATCTCACTGGCTCTATCCCTCCTTCTTTAGGTAACTTGAGCAAACTAACTATTTTAACCCTTTATGGGAATCATCTTTCTAGTTCCGTTCCTCCACATATAGGAAACTTGACAAATTTAAAAAACCTGCAGCTGTATAACAACACTTTCTCGGGCAATTTGCTACAAAATCTTTGCCGTGGTGGATCACTTGAACAATTCTCAGCAGCCTTCAACAACTTCACAGGTCCAATACCAAAAGGCTTAAAAAATTGCTCAAGCTTAGTTAGAGTCTGACTAGATAGAAACCAACTTGCTGACAACACATCAGAGGCCTTTGGTGTGTATCCAAAGTTGAAGTACATGGATTTGAGCCAGAAGAATTTGTATGGGAAACTATCACGAACTTGGGGAGAGTGTCATAACCTAACATACCTCAGTTTATCCAGCAATAAAATTTTTGGTTCAATACCACCCGAGTTGGGAGAGTCGACCCAATTGAGAAAACTGGATCTTTTAGATAACATATAGTTGGAAAGATTCCAAAGGAATTTATGAAGTTAAATTTCTTGATATACCTAAACCTGAGCCACAATGAACTTTCAGGCCAGTTGCCTAGAGAAATTTGAAGCTTATCTGAATTAGATCATCTTGACATATCATCTACTAATCTGAGCGGATCATTACCAAAGGAAGTGGGGATATGTTCCAAGCTATTATATCTAAATCTGAGTAATAATGGATTTAATGGCTCCCCATTCCCACTCAAATTGGTGATCTCATTTCCCTCACTATATTACTTGAACTTAGTCATAACGAGTTTACAGGAGGTATCCCATAAAAAATAGGAAGTTTATGAAAACTGGAAAACCTCAATCTATCTCACAATATGCTTTATGGCCACATTCTGTCCTCATTCGAAGAAATGGAAAGTTTATAATCCATTGACGTTTTTTACAACCAGTTGAAAGGCCGCATTCCTACCAACAAAGCCTTTCAAAATGTATCATTCGATGCTTTTAAGAACAACAAAGACTTATGTGGTAACGTTAGTGGTCTGCAAGCTTGCAATTCTTTTGGCACAAGTAAATCCAATGCAATGGATAAACACAAAGTTGTGATTATCATCATACTTCCTCTTTTAGGAGTGTTCTTTCTTATATTCGCATCTGCTGGAGTTTTCTTCATTTTTTATCGGAAAAAGATAGATGTGAAGGAAGACCAAGAAGAAGTACAAAAGGATTTAGAATCTGGAAAACAGACACTTCAAGTGTCTGAAGAAACGTCAATGGGCCACAATCATGGGGCTGACTGTTGAGAGTCGTTCGAACGAGTTAAGAGTCGTTCGAACGACTGTCTTACCTTTCTGGAATTTGGCACACAAGTCCAAAGTCGTTCGAACGACTTGATAGTTTGTTCGAACGACTGCTTTACCTCCCTGGAATTTTGGCCCATAGAGTTTTTCGTTCGAACGACTCCTTATGTCGTTCGAATGAAATCTAGGGATTCTATTTTTTTATTGTTTTCAATCCTCTTGTTTGCCTCGAGATTTGAGCGATTGTAAAAGGTTTTCCCTAGTATATAAAGGGAAACTTAAGTCATTTGTGAGCCACTCTTTTGACAATCCTTTGGTGAGAACATTTGGGGGATTTCTTGAGTGTAAAATCTAAACTTGGGCTTGAGTGATTGTAATTGGGACTTTGAATAAACTTTTTCTCTCTCTTGAAAGTGGACGTAGGCAATTTGCCGAACCACTATAATCTTGGTGTTGTGTATTTCTTTGTTATGCTTGTTTGTGACTAACTCAAATCAAAGTAGAGTTTGTGGCTTGCGGGCTTGCGGCTCTAACACAAGAGTTACTAAAGATATTGAATTAAAGGCGAAACCTGAGGGCCTCTTGTTAATGGCTTCAGATGCGATTAACATAACATGTTTATAGCACATTAAAATTTGTTGATCGTAGCGGGCAGGCATTAGTCATCTCTGATAGACAAATGCGGTATAAGTCGCATTGTTATGGATCATTAAGCCAATGTAACCGATCGTAGCGGCCAGGCAAAACGAAGTAGGAGAAAAAGAAAAAGCCAAGTAAGAGGTAGCCGGACCAAAATAAAAGTGTGAATTTTGTTGAGTTTCCTCCACCATCTCATGTATAAAACGCAAACACTTATGAGAGAGGATTCCCCTACACTCCCATTTGTGCTACACCCATGCTACACTCCCCACACCACACAGGTTGCCACCTTAGACTGCCTACGTGGGCAACCCAACAACTCACTCCACTTACTCACTCACTCCAAAATTTAAATTTCACGCACACTCTCTTTCTCTTTCTCTCTGTCACTCTCCCTCCATAATTTAAATTTCAAAAATGGTTCTCTCCCTCATCCACTATTATCTCTGGTTAAGGTACAAATCTCTCTCAGTCTATATCCTTCTTTTCATTACCATTGTGGAAACTGTATTTGAGAATGTAATTTTGGAATAATTTGTGCTACAGAGGTAATTTCGGTATTGATTTTGCTTGATTTAACAAAAAAAATCGGTACACGTAGAGGACCGCATCCCAACATCTACTCCCAAAACCTATAACGAACAGGTTAGTGGGGTGTATAAATTCTTCTCTGTAGATTTAACAGGAAATATCAAAATATAATGATGGCCGACATTGTTGTAGCTATAGCATGGGAGAAAAATGAGAGGTTATATGTAATTGTCATACAGTACGCCAGTCGACATGTTATTGTTAAACTTTGGCTATGCGACAATTTAAGAGTGTCGTACACCACAGTTGTCGACATGATATCGTCGAACTTGGGGTATGTGACAATTTGATTGTGTCGAATACTGCGTAGATCGAAAAAAAATTGCTTTGAAAGTGTCGAGACCATAACACTTCGACAAATAATTTGTCGATAACAAACACATCGACAAATTGACTAGACAATAACATAGTTTAATTACTGACATTCAAAAGTCGACAATAATGTACGAGAAAATTCTCGAAAAGCCGATGCATCGACAAAATATTTGTCAAGTACAACGAAGACAACAATATTTCAGGCAAAAACATAAAAAAAAATCAATTAGAAATCAACAATATACTATCGACCGGTCTCTATACGATAATATTATGATTGTCGATCTATGGGGTTGTCGACAATATAACTCAGTGAAACCTGTTTATGTTATAGATCTATAGGGTTTATTCAATGGGTGTATAATTTATTCTATATGTGTTTTGGCGTGGAATATGGTTGTTACGATAATAAAGTAATTCCCCTAGTCTTGCCCCCCCCCCCCCCCCCCCCCTCTAATAAAGAGGTTAATGATGTAGTATTATGTATGAAAGCATTGGAATCTGTAGAACGAGAAAGGCAAGCACACATAGACTTTGAATTGTAATACGGGCATTTAGAAAGTGAATATTGGCATAACAGATTTTTAGAGAAGCTGGAAGAAAGCCAGGAGCCATCATCTCAAGAATCTGATTGAAAGGAATATGTTTGGGATTGGGGACCTATAGACTACACTTAGTGATTTTGGGGTTAATATGTTAGTGTAGTGTCTGTTTTGAACCATCTAATGGCATACATGATATACAACTGTGACTCAGTAATTCCTGTAATCAAAGTTATTTATATGAAAAATAGTGTTTTTTTCTTTTGTATTTGTGGTTGCTTGTCTGTCAATTTTCATTCCATATGTTCGTCTGACTGTATGGATATCTTTGATTAATTGTATCCAATAATTCCTCTTATATGACAGGATAATAAGATGGAAGATTTTGTTGAACCAAATTGATCAAAGGTAATCGGAGATGAATCACTCCAAGGGCTGCCAACGAACGTATGTTGGGTGTATGTTCCAGAACACCTGATTGTACCATTGATTCTTTGTTTGTAAGGAATCAATAATGAGAATAGTCGATTCATCAATAATGAGAACACCTGATTGTACCATTTCGGAATTGTCATTTTTCACTATCATCGATAATGAGAATAGTCGATTCATTCGTATTCAAAAATTTTCTAACTAAGTTATTATGTCCCCATTGCCGATGAATATGTAATTCGACAATTGTCTTACCAAGTGGGTTAGTGTTGTTGACTATACACCGACAATTTTCTTAAAAATGGGCATGTTAACACCATTTATAAGAAATTACATTGTCAACATTGTCGAGCTTTGCAAAAGATGACAATGCAATTGTCGATAACCGAAGAAGTCGCCAATATATAACAACTACGTTATTGTTCACTACAGCTTTAGTAAGAAAGAAAACCAACCTATGCAGGACCAACTTGATGAAGATGCATTCTAAGAAAATCATAAGAAAAAAATGTTTGGTGTTAACATTTTTTTGCTTTTAACTTCTTTTTAGTTTTTTCAAATTACTCACGAGGTACGTGAATATTGAAATCATGTTAGCCATTACAAATATGGGGATTTTAATCACAGATGTTACAATTACGAATTTTCTGAATCAAACTATTGTCAATTTATGCTCGCTCGATACTTTCTCAGTGGTGCAATCATTAGTATGTTGTCGCTTAATACATGTATCGAAAATTACCAACAAAATGTATTATAGCATTATTGTCGATTTACTGATGCACCGACAATAGCTATATATATAATCAACAATTTCGTAGTTCATATCCACACTTATCATGTATACATGGAGCAAATCAACACATCTATACTAATTCCCCTATCTTCTCCATGGTCATAAATCCCCTCATCTATACTAGTTCCCCTATCATCATCTCCAAGCTCTTAAAAATTGTGAGCTGCATCAAGTGAATCTCCATCTGCCCCATTATTTGAATCATGAGAGTCATTGTCGTGGACAGGTTTCGACACAGATGCTCCTTTGGCAATGGTTTTGAAACCTGCTTGGCACAAGACAAAACATACAAGGTCATTCAATGCTGTAATTTGAACAAATTGTCGATGATCGAAAAAGTGGCATAAAATTCTCGGCTATATACTTAACCTACATCATTTAATGCATTATTCCTGGTATCACACACATCCATGTTATTGTCGATTACACCATCTCAATCCATTTATCGACAATTAGTTATCGAAGACATAGTTATCGACAATTCCGATAATCGTTATATTGTCGATTTTGTCATGCATCAACAAAATTGTCATTTTTAAAAATACTAACAAAATTGTCGACCAACACTAACAACAATAAACCCCACTAACCTGTTCGTATATGTTCTTGGAGGTCGTTAAACATTTTGAAAAGCACTGTAAAAATGAGATATGGCAAACCAATAGTCCACAACTCCTCTACAATCAAACCTCAAATTCGATCTCAACTTCAGAACCCTACAATCAAACCCCAAAAGAGAGATCAAGAACAATAGGAAGGAGAGATCAAAATATAGAGAAAGAAGAGAAATGTTCGGTTTGAAAATATTTTGAGAGAGGAGAGAGACTGTGACGGTAGCATCTGAGCATATCACGTGAAAGAGAGAGATGAGACTCTTGTCGCCTTATTGACACCTAATATTGTTGAATTCCACCTCATTTCATATTATAGAGATGAGTGGTTCTCAATTAGTATTAGATGAGTGGTTCTCAATAGTGAGACTTTAGTGTTTGGTTTGTTGGGAGTGTCTCTAAATTCTCTCCTTATTTAAATTACAAGTTTCCTAGACTTCCATTCTGAAAACGAGATATTCAACCTTTTATATTAGGTGGTAAATAACGCTCCCACGCGTATTAAAGTATAATACAAAGCTTTCCTCTGCATTCTCTCTCATTATCTCCTCTGTTCTCAAAGATGGGATGGAGTCTCATGTTTGCCTTACTTCTTATAAGTTTAGTAGGAATTGGGTTTGGGTTTAGTGAAACCAACACCAAAACATTTAGTAGAGATGACTTCCCATCAGACTTTGTATTTGGAGCTGGGACTTCAGCTTATCAAGTAAGTGTGCTATCAGAGGCCTTTTGTATCTTTTAATTAGATTTATTGTTTTTTCGAGCGATAAGAAGGGCTAACAATTGTAGCCATATTAGAAACACCTTAGAAAAAACTAAGTAATTACTGGATATTAATGATATATAGGTTGAAGGCGCAGCAGCTGAGGATGGAAGAACACCTAGCATCTGGGACACATATACTCATGCAGGTAAGAACTTAATAATTTTTATTGAGATGTTTAGTATATTAGGAATTAGTGTAGATTGCACATTAATTTTGTATGTTTTTGTCTCAGGAAATATGCCGGACAAGAGTAGCGGAGACAAAGCTTGTGATGGATACCACAAATACAAGGAAATCTCTCGTCCATTTGTTTTTAATCTTTATGTACAAGACATAAAAATGGTCGGCCAATTTTATTAATAGGCTCGACCTCAAAAAAATCAACACATGGACAGTGATAGCAAGGAAAACTAACGGCAAGTTCTAGGAGAGAGAAGATATTTCTCTCACCTCTATGACTCTCTCCTTGCATTAAACAACCATTTAAAAGTCATATTTCTCCACTCTCTCTCTCTCACACACACCATTGTTGATTTTTTTCCTTAAGAGAAATGGTTTTGTTAAGATACTTCCAATCTTCTTTACTCTCTTTGGGAAGGAGAATAAAAGAGATACATGAAAGAAGGTGTTCTTCAAGAAGATTATCCTTCCCTGGCCTTTTGATTTTTTGAATATGTATACATTGAAGGATAAAATTTAACTAATAATTTCTCTTTACGAAAGTTTCAAAAATACACTAAATTTTTCAAAAGATTTAGTAAGGACTATGATGATGATGATGTTCAGAGAGAATGGAGAGAAAGAAGATGGTGGTCTTGGGAAGAGATGAGAGATGTGGTTTAATTGATTAACTTTTACCAGATCTTCAAAATTTCTAAGAGCATATGCAGCATTAGGGTGGGCTGCCTTTATTTTTCAAAACCGTGAAGGCAACCCACCATCTTTTCTCAAACTGAGCACCCAACATTTGGGTCTTCTCGCCTAGGTGGCAATCAAAACAACAATAAAAGTCACCCTGAAGGTGGGTTCAGAGACCCAGAGGCTGTGGTTGTTAAAAAAAGTTATGCTACGCAGTTCAGAACTGTGACGTCGCAGTTTCAATTATTAGTGATGCGTGGAATATATATTTTTAAAATTAAAAGTGTTGCGCATTTTTTTTCTCTATCTCCTCAATCTTGCCATATGGATTTTTATGACTGGTTTAATCTAAGAGGGTAGGTTTCCAATTCACTGTTGTGGGAAACTCAATGTTAATCACTATAGGAGGAAAATGTGGGTTCAAACCCACCTAGCTGTTGCATATGCTCTAACGGCCCACCTCTAGTGCTCATACGTCCAACAAAAAGGGTGACCTTGTAAAATCATTTCTCATAAATATATGTTATCATGAAATTTAATAATTAGTACTTTATGAATGTGAAGTAATATTATAAGCAAGAGCATCTCCTAAAGTACTTTTGATGTGAACATCTCCTATACTCGTTTCCCATATGTCTTTGGTGTTTTTCTATTTTACTTTATGTTATGCTAGAGCTAGTCTTAGGAGCTTCTATTTATTTTGTTTATATTTAGAGAGATATGGAGAGATATCCCAAGGTTCAGGATATATAGGAGAGGGTGGTGTAACCTTTTACTATTTAATTATTGTTGAGAGAATAAAGAATAGTTATGTTTATTTAAGTTTGTGTTTATTTTGAGTTTTAGAGTTTAGAGAAATCTTAATTTTAATTAGATTAACGTTTATCAATCCGAGTTCTTGCTTCCGCGACTCAGATTTACGTTAACTTTACTTAGTTAGGTGAAAAAAACCAAAATCCAACTGACTGAGGTCCAATTTTATCCAACAGTAGCTCAGTTGGTTTTCTCAGCGACTTTAGACTTTTAAATGTTGGGCGCCCATTTAATTCCTAAAAAAAAATCAATCAGGCTCGTAAGTGTTAGGCGCTCGATTTGAATTTTTTTTAGAAAAAAACAATTGGGCGCCCAAACCTTAGGAGTCTATTTGAAATTTTGTAGAAAAAAACAATTGGGCACCTAAGGTTTGGGTGTCCGATTAGAAAACATACAGACGCCCAACACTTCGGCGCCCGATCGCGACGTAAAAATGTAAGTTTGCATCTTGGAAATCAAGGCTCAACCTTGCTTTTTGAGGAGAAAAACCAAGTGAGTGAGGTACTCTTGAAAGACGAAAATCCTACGTGGCACCTCGAAAACCGTGAGGTACTTTAGGTCTTAGGAGATGCACAGGCTTCCAATTTCTCAAGAAACAACAAGAAATGTCCTCATGGGAAATTTTGTTCCGACTCCAAGGAAAATAGAGAGCAATTTCCGGAATCTGTATAAGGTCTAACTGTTTATGGAATCATTCACTTGGATAAGTTGGATTCAAAAAAACTGAAGAAAAATTAACTGTATTTGGATCGAATCAGGTTTCCAATATGCCTTAAGTGATAAATTATGTGCTATGCACAGTTCTAGAGTATCACTGATCGGGTCTATGAATGCAAAGCATATCTTTTGGCAGTAATTTGCACCTATTTGCACGACATTGCAACAACAAATAATGTTTCTTATTCCTTTATTGTTTTGGAAAAATGCAGGAGGATGTCAAGCTCATGAGTGATATAGGACTAGAGGCCTACAGATTCTCCATCTCTTGGTCAAGGCTTCTCCCAAGTATGATCACATAGAGACTATTTCGATTTAATCCTCTATTTCTATCTAAGAATTTCGTATTAATGCAAGTGAAAAATGATTCAATTGTAGATGGGAGAGGAGCCGTTAACCCGAAAGGCCTGGAATATTACAATAATCTCATAGATGAACTAGTCAGCCATGGTATGATCGATCTTAAAGTTAATGATAAGGGAATGCCAATTTCTTAATTATCGCTCATAACATATTTCATGAATTGTAGGGATTCAGCCACATGTTACCTTATACCATTTAGATCTCCCTCAAATACTTGAAGATGAGTACGGATCATGGTTGAGCCCAAAAATTGTGTAATGAGTCTTCCTTAAGCAGCATCCTTTACACACACGACCTACAAAGTTAGGATATAAACTATACTTTTTCAATCTTTCAGTGAAGACTTCACAGCCTATGCAGATGTGTGCTTCAGAGAATTTGGTGACAGAGTCGCCCACTGGACTACTCTCAATGAACCCAACATATTGGCTATATCATCATATGATACCCATATATTTCCACCTGAACAATGTGCCAAGGCTAACTGCATCCCGGGGAACACTTCAGTGGAGCCGTACATTGCCATGCATTATTCATTATTAGCACACGCATCAGCTGCTGCATTGTACAAAGAAAAGTACCAAGTGAGTACATCTTCACTCCCATCCTATGTAGAAACTTCCCTGATTTTTTTGTAAGAGAACGAGCTGAAACATCATTAAATTGTTTAGATCTTAAGGCTTGATGATCAGCTTTGTTGATAGATTTGGAACATTCATGTAAACCTATGTGCATAGCTAGCGATTGGAATTTGGAATCTGTTATGACCAGTGAGTGTTGTAATGCAGGTCCAGCAGAAAGGTGTGGTAGGCATAAATGTATATGCTTTTTGGTGCATCCCTTTGACAAACTCAACTGCGGATCTGAAAGCATCCCAGAGAGCCATAGACTATTTCACTGGGTGGTAAGAACGCATACTTCCTTATATATATAGATATATTTTGAAACCATGCTACTCAACTTGATCGAGTAGATAACATTAATAGGGTAGTAGATCCTGTTGTGTTTGGAGACTATCCGAAGATCATGAAGAAAAATGCCGGCTCAAGGATCCCATCTTTCACAAAAGAAGAATCCAAACTAGTAAAGGGTTCGGCGGACTTCATCGGGTTAAACCACTATTTCACAATTTACATTAAAGACAACCCCAATAATCCTGCCACTGGTGTTCCAGATTATAACGCTGACATGGCTATTGAATTATCAGGTAAGTCACATAGTTATCTTAACATGAAAATGTAAAATGGGTTCTATATCACTTGTATGTCACCACTATTATTTTGCAGCTACCAAAGATCCAGCGCCTCCGGGTCAGTTTGATCCAACTGCAGCTACAACCTTGGATCCATCAGGTTTACAGAGTTTGTTCCAGTATTTCAAGGACTATTATGGCAATCCTCCCGTCTTTATTCATGAAAATGGTAGGCATGTTTCACCATACAAATCTAGTAGGACTTAGGAGTTTTTCAGTTTCAGTCATCCAGTTACTCCCATTCCATTGTATGATCCTAACCAAACCCTTTAATCGTCAATCTTTCTGTAATAATAATGCTATTCAAATTTTTCTTTGTAGTTTTTGATCCTCAATAAACTTTTGAAAATGACGTATCTTATCAGGATCTGGAGGACCACAGGATGAGACACTTAACGACACAGCCAGGATCGATTACTTGACAGCATATATAGGAAGCACACTTGACGGAATCAGGTAAAGTTTTTTTTTGAGCTTTTCATTGTGATCCTTAGAATTTTAACCGAATTTACTCCTGAGAATGAGAAGTTTTACTGGTTTTCTGCAGAAATGGAGCAAATGTGAAAGGGTATTTTTTGTGGTCTTTCATGGATGTTTTTGAGTTTCTGAGCGGGTACCAAATGAGGTACGGGATTGTCCACGTCGACTTCAATAGCAAGGAGTTGAAGAGACGATTTAAATCATCTGCTCTATGGTACTCAAATTTGATAAACAAGAAAGAAGGGATACTGAAGATGAATAAAAGAAACGAGACTTCAGGAAGAATGCGCAAAATATGGCATTTTTCGAATTAGATTGGCTTGATATCATCAATCTACTTCTTTGGAACGAGTTAATGAAGTGGGTATTATTGGTGGAGAAGAAGCATATCTGTGTTTCTTATAGTCACTCATGGTAGTCAGTACCTTGTAGCAAACTTTGCTTCATCATAACCATGTTATCACTATACATAATTTTGTTTTGTCTAAATAAACTAAATATAGCTTTCTAGCAACTGAGAACTGGATTTTAGTAAAACTTCTTGGTTCCTTGCATTTCATGTATAAAATTTCAATTATCTAACTAAGTAAGAAAAATACCATTAAGGGAGAGGATTCCCCTACACTCCCTTTTGTGCTACACCCACGCTACACTCTCCCCACGCCACACAGGTTGCCACCTTAGACTGCCTACGTGGGCAACCTAACAACTCACAACTCACTCACTCACTCCACTCAGTCCAAAATTCAAATTTCACTCTCTCACTGCCAGTCTCCCTCCATAATTGAAGTTTTGAAAACGACTCTCCATTCAGTTGTGTAAACAATATCCATCCATCAAAGCGCTGTAGGTTATTGTGTTTGATTCCACGCCTCTTTCAATCATCAAATCAAACAACTCATGTGCCTTTTTAACCATGCCTTCCTTGCGCATTGCGTCGATTAAAATGCTAAATGGATGTATATTTGGGGAGATCCCACGACCTATCATTTCACTAAATAACTTTGCTGCTTCTTCCCATTGGCCTGAATTGCATAAGCTATATATCAAAGAATTGTAAGTTACTACATCAGGACTTGCACTTCTTGTAGACATCAACTTCAATAGAGTTTGTGCCTTTTCTGTCCTCCCATCTTTGCAGAGAGCATCAATCATGATGTTGAATGCTACTATGTTTAGGGAAACTCCAGAATTCACTATTTTGTTGGCATAAGATTCAGCGTCCTTCCACATGCCTAAACTACATACACCTCGAATTATAGAATTGTAAGTGATGGCATCTGGGTCAATACCTTTGCAAATTATTTCTTCAAAAAGGTTTTGAGCTTTGGGTATCTGATTGTCCTTACAAAGACCGTCGATGATTGAATTGTAAATAAGTATGTTAGGCTTGCAATTTCCTTCCTCCATATCCTTGAGCAACTTAATAGCTTGATCAACATCCCAGTTTTGCATAACCCATCAACTATAGTACCATATGTAACATCATCACACGCATACCCATTCTCTGTAATTTTGTTAAACAACTTGATTGCATCCTTTACTCTCTTCTCCTTAAAAAGCCCTTTGAGAAAAGTGTTGAAAATAACTGTGTGGTTCAAACGCACTCATGAAAATGTTTCCAACAACAGCAAACCCAAAATTCACCTTACCCATTTGATAAAAACAATTTATTAGCGTGCTAAGTGTAACTACGGTAGATCTAATTCCCTCGGAATCCATTGCTTTAAACATTGTGCTTACAGTGGAATATTGTCTCAACTTGCATATGGCTCCTAACAGTTGATTAAACTGAAAAATAGAAGGCAAGGGTCGCATTTGAATCGGGTTATTGAACAAACCCTTTGCCTTATCTATTCCAAGGTTCCCGATTTGCATCTATCTCTAACAAATTGCTCAAAATGAGCTAATGTAGATTGTGGGTTGGAAACATGTTGCTCACAACTCAATTGCTTGGCTATGCTCACAACTCTCAAATGCATTGTGTGTAGGTCTGATAGTACAAAGACTCGTAAACCTTGGGATGTCTCTCCATCAACATCAATATCATATGGCAACGATATTACTTGCATAGTGCACCTCCTCTTCATACGAGTCATTTTGTATCTTTGCGGTTGTATATATTATTTTGATCCGAAATATAGTATTTGTCGATAGAGAGATTGCGGACTAAGATCGGGAGAGACCCCAGAACCACCATGCTTACATTGATCATGAGGTCACAAGTAGTAATAATAAATCAACTACAGTATATGGTTGATCCACAAAAACAAGAGTAGTATAAGCTAATGAGACATTGTTCAAATTCAAGTATAAATCTAAAGAGATGGGTTTCCCAATCTTAGAACTCAAGTATAAATCTAAAGAGATGAGAATGACATAACATGTTTGGATCAAATTCAACCAGTGTTACCCATTTCAAGATTATTCATAAAGTATGTGAGAGGCCGTTATGTTTAAAATCACACTAAAAGTATGTAAGTATGTGATAAGTCTATAAAGGCTTATTCCAAGTGAAGGGTTGGCCTGCGAAACCCAGATCAATAAGGCCTACTTTCTGTATCATCTCTTTTGCAAAGACGCATGAGGCCGCACATAACGGTATCCCCCCCACTTTATCCGATCTGTCCAAAATGGTGTTGAAATCCCCCAGGAGAAGCAATGGTCCATCAAAACCTCGGGCCGTATTTTCGACCAACTTCCAACTCTCGATTTTGTCCCGTTGATGTGGGCTACCGTAGAAAAAGGAGATCATCCACGGCATATCAGCCGGCTCCGAGGTCACCAACACATTAATAATAAATTTATTGCTAAAAAAACTTTTAATACGAATATTATCTTTCCACATAACACAAGTACCCCCGAACGTCCCTGGACGCCCGAGGCCGAAACAGACAAACAGTGCGGATAATTAAAAGATTTAACCAAAACCTTCATTTTGCAGAGGATCTTTTGGTTTTAGAAAGGAAAATGACATCCCCTTAGAGGATTTGATGAGTTCTCTAAGGTAACGAACTGCCGTATGTCGACCCAGGCCCCAGCAGTTCCAGGATAGAATAATCATAATGGCCCGGGTGGCCTCCGGGTGAGATTTTCTCGTGTAATGAGACAGTGGCTGGTTAAATGGTATAGAACCGGAGGAGCGACCAAGGCGTGCGACGGGGTTATCTTCGTGGCAGACGGTGATGCTGCTGTTGAGAGAGGTTTCGATTGCTGCAGTGAAAGGAGGGTTTGAGGGGTAGATCCGGCAAAAAAAAAATTAACAGTCGGACATCTCGCTTCTTCCCTGGCCTGGATCGGTTTGGGGAGATTCAGATGGGCCTGTAAAAGGATTTGGACCGAGTTCGTGCGCTGTCATAGCCATTGGGCCGTTGTCGATGAATCGGGCAGTGGGCCTTGGTGTGGTATTGGAGTGGGCCTGTTTTTGATTTGGGTTCTGTTTTCTTCTGATCTGTTTTGGACTACTGGGTTTGGTTCTTTGGGCAGTGGGTTGGACTTTTTCGCTCTGGGCCGGTTGTGTTTGTTTTGTTTGAACGCTGAGGTGGCTTTCAACCGAACTGTTTACTACTTCTCCCCCGAGGTTTTGACGGTTGGCGTCCCCTCAACGAGACGACATTACAAATACTGTATCAACATTTATTGCAAATTTTTGTGGTAGAGAAGTTCAGACGTGTTTCCTCATTGCCTCACTCCCTGTTTTTTCTCTCAGCTCTTTTATCTCTGCTCAGTTTGGGTGGCTCGGCTACAATACAGGTTACTGTGTGGATGTGTGGTGGTGATTTTCACCCTTCTTTCACGGGTTTCGAGTGCTGAGAGCTCGAGCAGTGGGGTGGTTTTGGAGTGAGAAGTTGATTATTATGGCTTTAGTGGGGACTTAGCTACTTGGGGGTCTGTTTGTTTGGGTACCGTGTGTTTGGTTTTTATGATAATTTTGGACGGAGGGATGTATATTATAAAGGAAAGTGGTTTAGTTAAAAGTGTTGTTGTGGGTTGTGTAGATAAATAAGGTGGGCTGGTGTATCAGTTTGTATTAGTTGTGTTCGGTTTTATTCTAGTTAACTGTTATCTGTTTTGGCAGTTTTTATTTTGGTGGCCTGTATTTTGACTCTGAGTTATACTCGGTTGGAATTTTTGATTTTTGTGCGAGGTAGGACCACTCGGTCGCAAGTAAAATGTCCTCGTTGTCAGTAACGCAAGAGTTTGTTAATCGGATGGAACGTTTACAAGTCCGAAAGCCGAGGGGGGCCATTGTGGTTCGTATACCCCCAGAAGAAGTTCAAGAAGAAGAAGCGGGCTGGCGATACACATTGGTGGGGACGACAGCTTTTGAGACAGATCGAGGATTCTCTAAGATTGTGGTTGCGTTGAAGAGTTTTTGGAATATGGAAATCTCAGAGAGCGTACAGTTTTTCCAGCCCATTGTTAATGGGAAGGTTTTTTTCATTATCAAATTCCGTAAAGCATACCATTATAATTATGTTATGCTTAATCAACTGTGGAACCCATTTGGACATGCATTCATCCTTATACCCTACGAAGGACGTGCAGTAATTAACCTACTTTTATTCAAGTTCGTCCCCTTCTGGGTTCGTTTCAATATCCTCGAGTCTTTTTTCGGAACGCCAAAATTCATAAACCTGTTTGGTCAAAGTCTGGGCGAAGTGCTGTGTACAGAACCAAATGCGGAGAATTCGCGAGTAACAAAGAAAGGATATCGGGCCAAAGTGGCGATGGACATCTACGGGACCTTCCCACTAGCAATATGGGCAGATTTTGATAATGGCCCCTTTCCTATTGAGATAATTTTTGAAGGGATACCTGTTATTTTTTGCGAGAGATGCTTTAGGATGGGACACAGAGAGTCGAGATGTGTGAGACCGTCACAGGAGGAGGAGAATCTGGGGGTAGAAGGAGGAATTCATCCACCTCAGATGGCTACCATTCCTCAGGCGAGGGCCCCGGAAAGAACCGAAAGGACACGGGTTAGTGATCCACCCCTGACTCAGAATTTGGAACCTAGGGGGTTAGAGGCGAGGGAGTTTCCACGGACTACCTCTCGTCCAAGCAGAGCTGAAAAAGGAAAAGGGACAGTGACCTTGGAAAGTCTTAGCCAGGGAATTGAAGAGCGCATAGTGAATATGATGGCGGAACCCTCGACATGGTTACCAATACAAACATATCCTGATTTTATGGCATTCGAGAACCTGACTGATGTGGCATTGGCAGGAATGACAGGAGGTAAATCTTTACTTTGGGCAGGAGAGATTGGTCGCGAGACCCTCGCAAGTTTAGTTGGGGGAAACCAGACGAGACAGATGATGTTTGAAGAAGAAGAACATCTATCCCTTCAGGTGACAGGTTTTCCAGCTATGGAGAGAGGATTGGCAGAGGAAGGAAATCAGGTACAACAACAACAACCACTTAAGATAGAAGAAAAGAACGAAGAGGGAGGAGATGATATAATACCATAGGAAGTAGGCCAGCGGACAGAGAGTGGGGGGGAACGGTCGTATCTATGTCTGGAGTAGCTCAGAGGAGTTCCAACTGGTTCCAGAGCTCATTCCGGTAGGAGAGAGGGGACACAGTCGGACAGGGGCGATGAGGTCATCGACTAGGGGACAGGGATCGCAGAGTACTAGACGTACGCGACAGACGACAAATCCTTCTAGTGGGTATCCTACATCCTCGACACGGGTGGTCCGACAGCACATGCATGCAGCTACACATCTGACTGCGATGTCTATACCATTTCAGCCTCCGCCGACTAGTACACGCAGACCGTCTCACGCACAGGTACACAATTCTATCCATTTTTCAATTCGTCGAATCCGTCATTTTTATTTTCTCTCCAATATCTCTTCTAGGATTCGGGTGGCTCATCGGAGGCCACCCGGGGAGGAGAGAACATAAAGGAAAGGCTGGACAGAGGCATGGCCAATGCTGATTGGATGGTTATTTTCCCTATAGCAAAGTTATCGCATTTACCCGCCTTAGGTTCGGATCATACCCCGCTTTGCCTTGATACTCTCCCTCAATTTGTGACCTTAGGAAAAGGTTTTCGTTTCCAAACCATGTGGACTCGGGAACCTCATTTTCCTCATCTGATTAAAGAACTGTGGAACTATGACATTCGGGGTTCCCCAGCCCAACTGGTAAAGGATAAACTTTTAAACACTAAAACGGGCCTTAGGAACTGGAATAAAAAAGTTTTCGGAAATGTCCTTAATAATATTTCTGTGCTCAAATCGAATATCTCCCACCTACAATCTCTCCCTTATTCTAAGGTGGTGATCATCCGTGAGAAGATCCTGCTTGACGAGCTGGAAGAAGTCCAAGTGAGGGAGGAAATGTTCTGGCGTCAAAAATATCGAACTGCGTGGTTAAATGATGGCGACCGGAACTCAAAAAAATTTCACGTGCAAACCCTGGCGCGGAGAAAGAAGAATTCCATCGACTGGATCAAGAACGAATCCGGAAACTGGATTTCAGATCCTGTTGAAATTGGTAACACCTTTCTCTGAGACATGGAGCTGAACTACCAAACATCGAACCCAGAGGGGATTCTGGCTTTTCTACATAGATTCACCCCGTGTATTTCAGAGGATGATAACAACCTTATTACTCGGGGTGTGACCAAGGAAGAAATTAAAGCGGCCCTTGACAGCATTGGCCCCTTTAAATCCCTGGGTCTGGATGGATTCCCAGCATTATTCTTTCAACAATCTTGGGATATTGTGGGACCGGATATTTGTAATCTGGTAACCAAAATCCTTTCGTCTGGGTTCATGCCCAAGTACCTCAATGCCACCCACGTGGTGATGATCCCTGAGAATGGCACTAAAGCACGCCCGAAGGACTTTCGGTCGATCAGTCTTTGCAATGTGACGTATAAGATCATATCTAAAATTCTAGCTACCCGCCTCAAACCCCTCCTGGACAAGATCATCTCTCCATTCCAAGGGGAATTTGTACAAGGTAGACAGATCTCGGATAACGTCCTGGTGGCCCATGAGCTTATCCATACGATGAAGAGGAAACAAGGTCGTTCGGGGTTTATGGGGATGAAGTTGGACATGTCGAAAGCTTACGATCGGATTGAGTGGAGCACATTAATCCAAACACTGACAACTCTGGGGTTCAGTCCTCAATGGTGTCAATGGATTGAACAGTGTATTACGACAGTGAGGTACTCGGTCCTGATTAATGGGTCAGCCCAGGGATTTCTCACACCGACTCAGGGACTCATGCAGGGGGACCCATTGTCCCCCTTTCTGTTCATTGTTCTCATGGAGGGTCTTTCACGAGCTCTGGGTGTAAAAGAAGTGACTGGTAAGATCCATGGCGTTAGAGCTTCCCGCAAGGCTCCCCTTGTGTCTCACCTTCTTTTTGCGGACAACTGCCTCATTTTTTGTCAAGCAGATCTGGACGAAGCCAACGAAGTTAAAAAGACTCTTGAAGACTTCTGTACGGCCACAGGGCAACAACTGAACCTTGGTAAGTCGGGAGTTTTCTTTAGCAAGAATTTGCCCATCCGTTTTGGCCGTATCATAGCTCACCTTATGAAAATCAAGATCATTCCCCCGGACGAACGCTATCTAGGTACCAGACTCTTTTTTGGCCGTACCAAGACGCAGACTTTCAACCACATTATTGAAAAGATCTCGAGCCAGCTCCAGACTTGAAAGGGTAAACTCTTATCTCAAGCCGGTCGGACTATTCTTATTCAATTTGTGACTTCGGCTATCCCGGCGTACCAGATGTCCTGTTTCGCCCTCCCCAAAGCGACGTGTAAAAAGATAAATGGTCTGCAGCGGAATTTTTGGTGGGGATAAAGGGAGGAGGCTCGCAAACCGTTGTATCTCAAGAAATGGAATGAGATCTGTCGGCCTAAACGAGAAGAGGGTCTGGGTATTCGGGAGGCAGAGACCACAAATAAGGCACACCTGTCAAAATTGGTCTGGCGCCTCCAACAGAATCCAGACGACCTTTGAGGACGGGTTGTAAAAGCCAAGTATTTTCCAAGTTGTTTTGTCCTGCAGGCCCCCCTAAGACAGATATTTCATGGACCTGGAGAAGTATCCACTCTACGATTAAGACTATTAACGCACATTCGTGTTGGCAAATCCATACGGGCACTAAGGTTCATTTTTGGACAGACTCCTGGGTCCCAACGCTAAATGGCTGGAGACCTGCAGCTAGAGGGAATACCAGCCTGACCCAACGACCTATCTGGGTGAGTCATTTCATTGACTCGGATAGACGTGTATGGCGTAGGGACGAGCTTGAGAAGTGGTGCGATGATGAGCCGGTGAATGTGATTTCTCGAGTTTTTATTCCCCAGGAAGGTGAGTCGGATGATCTAAAATGGCGTCCATCCAAAGACGGAAAATTCTCAATCAAATCGGCCTACTAAGCTTTAATGGCCGAAAATAAGCTCGAAACCGTTGTTGGCCCCCCATCCCTTATGCTAAAAGTCTGGCATAATAAAGTGACCCCACAGGCTCAACTTTTTGCCTGGAAATGTTTTAGGGACCTTGTACCGGTTAGAGCTAAGATTGGATAGTGTTTAGGTTTGAATGATATCTCTTACCCTATGTGCTCGGCAACGGAGGAGACGCTGCACCACTTCCTCCTGGATTGCCCTTTCACGAGGGCAGTTTGGTTTGGACTGTCCTTGGGGGCTTTGATCCATAAATTTCAGGATCTTACAACCCAAGAGTGGATTATTTTATGGCTCGAGCCACCCCTGGTCTGGCCTGTGGAGAAGGATTTTTGGTCGAGGGTGGTGTATTCCCTTTATTGGTTGATATGGAAAGCCAGATGTGCTTGGGTTTTCCAAGCGACGAGATTACACCCGGCTCGACTTTCTGACATGTTAAATAAAATTATTTTTGATGAACCGATCTCTCGTTTGAACCATCTGAATATCAAGACTGTGCGGGTTCCTCCGAAGTTAGGATGGGCCAAAATTAATGTGGATGTTTCTTTCTGTAAAGATAGACCTTTGAATCAATTAGGCTTTGTTTTCCGTGATGACCATAATTTCTTTGTTGCAGCCCGAGTTTCCTCATGCAGATTCACAAGCAGCGAAGAAAGCGAGGCATTAGCAGTCCGGGAGGGCATTTATTGGGAAAGGGAGCCAGGTCTGCCGCGGGTGATTGTGGAAACAGATGCGGAGGCGATAGCCTCTTTTTGTCAGACGGGCGCGGCTTTGATCTCCTGGACATCTAAAGCAATTTTGCAAGATGTTTTGGCTTTAGTGAAAGGTTTTGATGATGTTTGTATTATATTTGCGCCTCGAGGCGCTAACCATGTTGCACATTCGGTTGCTTGTAGGCCTACCGGCAATGATACTTTAGTCTGCTGGACAAGGTCTCCACCTGAATGGCTACAGGAGCCGCTCAGAGGTGATGGGACAATTTTTTGTAATAACTCTTATTATTAATATAAGGTTTAACAATAATAATAAAATCTATAAAGGCTTGGAGACCTTAATTAGTCCTTTATCTCTTAACTCTAATCTCATCCCTGATTTGTTTTTTTCACAAAACATGTCATTGCTCGGTGTAAAGGATAGTAAAAAGGTTGTATTTAAGATAACACCAAAACATACATGGATAAGCTTATTCCGCATGTTTGCATTAGGAGTGTAGGTGGATAGCTGTGATGAATATGCTCGGGTTGCAGAAAGCACAACAATTGAGGCCCTTACGAGATTTTGCAATGCGATGATCGGGTAATTCGGTACGGAATATTTGAGATCGCCAACTCCAGACGATATACAACGATTGTTGTACGTTGCCGAGAAGCGTGGAATTCCCGACATGCTAGGTAGTTTGGATTGCATGCATTGGGAGTAGAAAAATTACCCCACGGCTTGGGCGGGTCAATACACGGGGTATAAGAAAACACTAACAATCATTTTGGAAGTGGTAGCATCTCATAATTTATGGATATGACACGTTTTTTTTTGGAATGTTTGGTTTCAACAACGACGTAAATGTTCTTGATCAATCACAATTTTTTTGAGATCTTTGTCTTGGTCGTTCTCCACCTTACAACTTTGAAGTCGATGGAAAACCATACGATATGAGATACTACTTGGCGGATGGTATATATCCGAAATGGGCAACGTTTGTTCAAACCTTACGATTTCCCCGAGGTAATCCAGAGAAATATTTTGCCAAGCAACAAGAGGCATATCGAAAAGATGTAGAACGAGCTTTCGGTTCCCTTCAATCTCAATTTGCAATTGTGAAAGGTCCGGCAAGAAGTTAGTCACCCAAAAACCTTGATAAAATAATGAAAATGTGTATAATTATGCATAACATGATCGTCGAAGAAAAACGCAATAGGTACGGAGTAAGTTTACTGACCGAGCATTTTGTCCTAGACCCTAACCCAATTAACTTGAATCGGGAAGAAGTCACTTTACAAGGATACATTGCGAAGTACGATAAGATAACAAGTTCGGATAAGTATATGACACTTTGAAATGATTAAGCATTTGTGGAAGCATCAGAGAAACAATTATATGCAATTTTAATGTAAACGCAATTTTATTTCAATTAAACATTTTTATGAAATTTATTTAAGAAATTTATTTCAATTTCAATATATATTCAAATATAAAATAATTTAAAAAACACAACTTTCTCAACAAGATTCTATTATATAAAATATACCAAACTTCTTAAACAAGGCTTTTAAACAAAATATACCAAATTTCTTAAAAGATGTACTACCAAACTTCTTAAACAATAATCATCAAAATATACCAAACTTCTAAAATAAGATTCTTCAGTTATAGCATCTTAGGCGTTATTATTATTAGCTTTAAAAATTCTCGCCATAACCGCATTACGTTGTGCCTCCCAATAAACTCTTTGAGTGTCGTTCAAAGTAGACATGTCCATCGTCATCACCTTTTGATCGTTTTGGGCTTGAAATTGAGCTTCTAAATTCACCACGGCATTTGTCTTCTTTTCTCTTAACTCCATAATATGAGCTTCTCTATCTTCCTTCTTCTTATCTCTCTTAGATATATACTCTTCTTTCTTCTTCTCCATTCGGTCAAGACGACTAATAACTACATTTTGGCATTCAATGAGAAGATTTTGTAAGTGTCCGGGTGTTGATCTTGTAAGATTTCCAACATTGAATACAACTTAAAACTTCATAAGCTTCTTTGTACACCCATTTGCCGTTACCACGTGCTTCATAAATCGTTCTGGCGGCATCGTCCTATAAAATAGATTAAGATAATTAAAAAATACATGAATTTGGTTAAAAGAGTTTATAATTTATTGGTAATGACGAATGTTGAATTACTTACCAAATTTTCTTATTGCATACTGCTTATGGGGTATTGCATCACATTTTTCAAACAAGTACCATAAACCTTGCAAGCACGATTCATATCCGACCAATGATTTTTTAAAGATGATACTGTACGCTCAACCCATTCACCATCTTGTTCACAAAAATCATGAAATGCATCCAAAATCGAGTCCCAAAAAATATCAAGTTGTTGGTTGTTGCTTTTGATTCTATCCTCCAAGACATGAATCCAAGCTTTTGCGATAGTTTTTTTTGAATGCCCGTCCATTTCAAAACCTGAGACCCTCCACTGGTATTTTTCTTAGTCAAGCGATGTTTGCATTTGCCTTTTTGTCCATCAGCAACCCCGACGTCTTCGGATTGAGATAAGTTAACCGATTGAGATGCTTGTGATTGAGATGATTGAGATAGTGAGGGATTGGCGAATGGAGAAGGATGTTGGAATTGAGCGGGAAAGGCAAATTGAGAGGGTTGTCCCTAATTATTGGGTGTTATGAACGGTTGAGATGGTTAAACCCAATTGTTGGGCGAGTGAAATGATTGAAAGAGTTGCGATTGAGATAATTGAGGTTTGAGGGGAATGAGTGAATTGTAACTAATTAGGTGGGATTTGTTGTTGTTGATGATTCAAACTACTCTCGGTAGTGGAATTTTTATCTTGCGTAGTATTCATAGAACTCATCTAGTAATTTCAATATAGATTAATAATCAAAAAAACTTAAAACCCTAGAATATTGTAATCTATAAAATTTAATTCTAATATGGTAAAATTAAACATGAGCTTACATTGATAGATGAAGCTTCAACAATTTGAGTGAAGAAGATGAGTTATGGTACAATTGGAGGTAGTTTTTGTTTAAGAGATGAAGAAAGGGAAATGACTTAGTTTTAGAAGCTCCAACGAATTTACTCAATGGAACATGCGCCTAAGAGTTGGGCGCCTAATTAAAAAAAAATTAACTTAGGCGTCTGTTTTAAAACATAGCAGGCGCCCAATTGCGACATTAATTCCAAGGCAGAGTCTTGAAATCCAAGACTCAGCCTTGGATTTGGAGGGTGAAATCCAAGTCAGTGAGGCACTGTTAGATAACGAAAATCCTAGGTGGCACCTTGAATTCCAAGGTAGTGAGGCACTTTAGGAGATGCTCTTAGTTGTTAAAGAACATCAGACACTCAGAGCATCTCCTAAAGTGCCTCACTACCTTGGAATCCAAGGTTCCCCCTAAGATTTTCTTTATCCAACAGTGCCTCACTGACTTGGATTTTAATGTCGCGATTGGCAATCATTTCTAACATAATCCAATAAAATGCACACTCCTAAATACCTTTGAGCATAGAATACAAGCATAAGGTAAAACAGTGCAAACCAAAATAGAAAACAAGCACAACAAGGACCTGCTTGCATCACCAACTGCTAAACATCCACTTCTCTCCTATCGGTTTAAGCATCAAAGCTTGAACATTAAATCTCCGGGACTTGAAACTTCGACGTTCTTCTCAACGAATAAATAGAATTAGAAAGTATTCCACATAGATAGCTACATAGGAAGAAAACAAATTGCTTGTAAAAATACATACGAAAAAAAAAGATAGAAGATGCAATATGTAATGCAGATGTCACGCCCCAAAATTCGCTTTCTGATAATAAAATCATAAAGCACATTCTAAGGCTTGACAAGTCGGGCGTCCCACGGATGAAAACCCACAGATATTATATTTCACAAAAATTACATCTACTACCAAAGAAACGCAGCGGAAAATAACTCAATATAAATTAAATAAATAAATGGATTAAAGTGAATAAAATATCTACTAACTCTAAAAACGAGAATAAAACTACGACAATGAAATATGAAATAAATATCATAAATACCATATGACAGCTCAGCGATCCAAAGAACTCCAAAAAATCTCAAAAATGATCGACCAAGCCTCACTAAGCAAAAACTTATTGTGCTCAACCTCCTGAAAAAATATAGTGCACAGGGCGTCTAGCAAGCACAATTATTACCCGTCACTGAACATGACAGACCGAAATAATACATAAGTACTAGTGTGATATAATATTATATATATATGCAATGCTTTGAGAAAATGAGGTTTAATTATTAAGGTTGTTTTTAAACGTCGGCGCCAACCGGTATTATAAAGTAGTTATAAAGAATTATTAGATGTGGGGGATAACTAACAGACGATATACACAGGGTCACTTTTAATTCAGTGGGACCACACTCTCGCACCCTTCTGTCCTCAACAGAAGCGTATCCCTTATTGTCGAGCCAGGGATTGGCGGATTCCTTTTTAGTGAGCCAGAAATTAGCGAGGGAATCACCGGATTAAGGTGGTCAAGGAGTTTCAACCTACAGGTCTAAAGCCTGATTTATTTTCACTTTAGGGATTTATGCCCACGAGGAGTATTCACAAAGAATAACAAAGCCGATATGTAACTGGGGAAGAGTTTTAGGGGATTGCAATTCTGGAACACTGATAAACAGTCACCTAATCTTTTGTTTAGGGAATCGAACCTAAGGACCCTGACATCATAGCCCTACTGTGTACACGACTCTAAGTTATCCTATGCATGAATGATTTAAGAGACCGACACTCAATCAAAATGACCTATCTGTCATTGCTCTACAGGCAATGAGACTATATCATATGATTGGCGATCTTAAGCTCAATGACCTTTCTACCCTCACATATATAGGAGTGGGTCTCAGTCACTGATATTATACATTAACTATCAATGATCTTTCTACCTTAAGTTAATAAATGTTATATCAGTGAAGTCCTATAATAGTAGCTAAGTTAAGCCATATATATCACTTGACATTCACAAGGTTCAATTCTATAATTGATCGATAATCTATATTAGATGTTTAATAAGAATAACAAATAAGGGGTGCATGACTCATACTAGATAGTCTGTCACCAACTAAATCTTATATACCTACGTATAGTTATAACGTTACCTGCCTAGAAGTTGTCTGAACATAAGCGTGTACTAACTACTATGTTTAACTATTCCCTGAATTAGTATACACGATAGGTTCCAAATTATTACAAGTTGCCTTATTTTCTCCCATGTATTTCAACCACAAGTTAACATGGTTATAATACTTACTCAGACCAAATGGGGTTATAAAATAGATGGTATATAATACTTTGATGTTCTAACTCGGATTCAAGATTAAGGTCTGAGGATGGTACACAGTGTTATCAGCTCTAAATACCCTAATGTATAATCAGGCCACCTCTGGGAATTTAACAAAATTCTATATCACGGATGTAATGCCGACGAATATACACAATACCCAAATCAAAACAGACACAATAAGACCTAACATCATATGAATTGATGCTCAAATAATTATATATCAAATCAAAATAATGTCAATTCGATGTTAAACTTCCAGGAATACAAGTGTTTGCCTTAATCGATGAATCCGGGGAACGAGTAGTGGAGAATAGAGGTAACACCTAGATTACCAGCACTTTCCTGCTCTTCCCTAAGCTCCTGGAACCTTGCTCTAAGGTTAAATTATTGTTTCTCTTAAGCTCTCACAATCTGATTTTTTTACTCCCTTTGCTTCTAATTGGAAATGGGGAAAAGGTTGGGTTTGTTTCTCTCTCTATAATACAAGGAAAAGGGATGGGTTAAGGAAATTGGGGTTGGGGGTTTTGTTTCCTCTCTCTAGATTTATATTAGGTAAAGGAGAAGAAAGGTTGAAGGAGGAGAATAAGGAGGAGGAGATGGAGTAAAGGGAGGGAAGTTACGATGGTGGGTGTCAGTGGCGGAGCCAGGATTATTGGACGGGGGGGGCAGGAATTTTTTGGGGGTTAAAAAAAAAATTAACAAAAAAACAAAGAAGCATATTGTAAAAAGAGATGCAGCTATTGTAAAAAGAAGCATATTGTAAAAAGAGATGCATATTGTAACAAAATCCAGAGTAAACTCAGTCAAAGTCATGTCAAGAGATGCAGCTATTCTCAGTCCCAAACATTGGATGCAGGTTGTAAAAAGAAGCTGAATAAATAGGCAGTAGCTCATCAAAACACTGATCACCAAACTCTGGATTAGCAAGATTCGTAACTCACAATGTTACAATTAAACACTACACTCTTCTATATCACAAATAATCCAATCTGAATAGTTACAGTAAATAGCAAACGTACCTTGATTCATTCCAATACACAGCTACTTCGAACTTTGGCAGAATTAGAATCGCATTCAACAAACGAGCAACACCAACCCATCACACAACTAGCATCACCATAAAAGATACAAACACTCAATACTTTAAAATGACACAATCCCCAAGTTACATATTCAAACATAAAACTTTACAAATATGAAAAAACAATTTACATCGGTCTCATCTTATTGATTCCACCATAGCAATCAACTCTAAGATACCCATACTCGAAACCGGAAGCTCTACACATGCAGAAAATGTCTGCAATGAACCCAATTACAATACAACTCAGATTAAAATAACAAAACTTTATATCCTACATCACAAAACCCAATCCACAAACCTGTTAAATGACCTTCCAACCACCATTTGCAAGGTCTCCACTCCACGATCCTTCGCACGCTCCATATCTCCGATTTCCTGCTAAAAACACTCAAAAAGATCAGATTTTTCACTTAAAGACTCCAAATTTCACCAAATTTAGATCATAGATATGTAATTGTACCTAGGAGAGAATGGTGAAATGAAGTTTTGTGAAAATGGGGTTGAAGGAGAGAACAAAATAGTGAGCAAGATCAAAGATAAGAAGATGATTAGAATGCTGAAGAGGGGTTTAACAGAGACTACGACCATTGATCAGTGATTCCTACGAAACCCTAGAAATCAAATCGAAATTTGTGATGGAGCAATTTGGAGATTGAGAAAATTTTGGGTGAATTAGGGCTCAGACTTTGGGGGAGTATGAGTTGGTTTGTAATTCATCTTTATCATTTTATTTTTTTAACTAACCTACCTAAAATTACAAAACTAACCTCATTTTTTAAAAAACTGAGTGGGCACTGGTCTCATGTGGCTCCCCCCCCCCCCGGTGGGTGTTGAATGCTCAACTCAAACTCAAAAGGATTATGCTAGGCTACTACAGGGAGCAAGTCAATATCTAGCAGCCACTAGTGTAAAGCACACTAATTAAAAGATCAACCAAAGAGAGGAAACAAAAAGCGGGGCGCTACAGCAGATGGGTTCAATTACCTTCCAAATAAACATATAAAAAGACTCCGTAGAAGTTGTATTTGAAAGATCAACAGATTGGACACGAAACAAAAGAACTGAAGCAAGTATGAGATGCCCTATTTATCTGCATTAGAGGAAATGTGATAATAAACATAAAGAAACGAGAAATAAAAATATATTGCACATTTGAGAAACCTCTATGGGGCAATGGGCAAATCATCGCAAAAAAAAAAATACTTAACAAAACCAGTTGATATCATGTGTTGCATGTAGTACTTACAGTGACAATCCTATTGAACAAGATTGATAAAGAAGAGACCACCCCACTATCACAGAACCACCATGCGAGCAGCGAGCAACATATAAATTGCCAGCTTGAATACTATTATGAGGTACACACAATTCAGTTTTCAGTTTCATATTAGTCTAAACATCCTCACAACAAATGTACTGTACTAAGAATATATGCTTGTTTACTTTTTCTTTTCCAAAGATGACAATCAATGTTCTGATACCGTGAGCTCGATCTCCATCCACATCAGGTATGTCCTTTCAAGTAGTGTGTGCAAATATATGTTAGATGCACCATTCGCATTAAACACAATGGTCATTTTTTGCTTTATAAAACTATTAACCCTATTCATATTTACCTTAAGTAGAGCCATGGCAGTCAAGTGGATAACATGAAAGTACTGGCAAAGATTATGGCTTTGTATAGACAACTGACTTCCCAAGTACACACCTCTGAAATTAAATGAAAACATATCAATATAGTACCAGTTATACTAGGCTTAGTAGGCCTGCGTAACTGTAAAAAATTGCAAATACCTGAAAGTGTAGGAAAGTAGCAAGTTGGGCACCAAGTATTCTTACAATGCAGATTTGTCGTAGCAAGAACAAAATTATTTTTCCATCTAAGTAAAAGAAATAATTACATAAGAAAAAAAATAAAAGTTAATGAAGATCACTAGAGCATATATCTTTGATGTTAATTGACAAACTTACTCTTACTCTACAAGATTATTAGGAGAGGTAGATAATGACATTATCCGGAAAAGGATAAACTAGTGGACTTAATCAGCAGAGTAGACAAAACCTCCAACAACGTATGAAAGTATTGCGCATAGTAATGGCAGTGAATGAGAGATCAATCCAATAGCAATACTCTGTACAATGAATATAGTTAGTTGATAATAAGCTCCACAGTTACTCTCACCGACTTAACTTGCTCTGCCAACTCAAACAAGTGTACCAATCAGAGTTAACGAGTTAAGTAACATACCAGCGCGGCTGATATGACTGTTATTGCTATCCCAACAGAATTGAAATTTCTCCAGATGCAAGCGGGAGATATGGCTTATTAATCTGAGGAAGATGAGGAGAACAACAAAACATAGGTTATATATTCGAAGAGGAAAAGTATTACAAATTTTGAAACCTTGTCTATTTCATGTCATACAACCTGTTTATCCCGGGAACATAAATATGTACCAATGACATAGCTAACACTGCCTGAAACAAAAACCATGTAGTCAGCTAAACTACTAATCCTCAATAATTAGAAAAGTGTTCTCTAATTTTAATGTTTCACACTCTTTACCCTTAATACTTCACAAAATATGTGAGAGATAGCTCTGAAATTGTCTCTAAGGAAAGAAGAGACATTGCTAATGTTATGAAAACCTGAAAATGATGATAAATAACTTATCAATTTCAGTCGGATATTGAGGTTTATGTTAAGCGGCACATTTCCTTAAATACCTTAGTACCATTTCTAACTACTCCCTAGAAAATATGAAGGCAATTTTGTCCTGATTTTATATTTTTTAGTTCATTTTAATTGAGGAGCTTACAGTGGCCATCACCGCATAAAATCGAGAAATTTGTAAAATGCCGCTAACTTCTGCACATGATGACTGAAGGAAAAGAAAACGAACGATCATTCTCAACCAGTGGTGCATTCTCCTGCTCCAAGGACGTAGTAGGGTGGCAAGTCTTGAATTGAAAGTTCGTATGTGAGACAAGTGGCCTCTCGATTTTCTTGATCTTTTCCGTAAATAACAAGTGTCTGTTTGGAATGCCATGCACTAATTTCCTGAAATTCCTGATCATAAAAAAATCTCTAGAGAGATGAAAATAAAGATCATTTCATATTTAAACATAAGACACAACGAATGCATATACACATGACCCAATTTCATAACAATTTGATGAACCCAAATCAGAATGTATCGTTAAAACAAAACCTTGAACCAGCTACATACTCCACATGTTTGTTTGCTTTTCGCTCTCTTTTTTTTTTTTTTTCTGAGGAAAACATTTATTTGTCTGTTATACCATAATTCATCCCCTACTTGTTTCTATGACATATCAGGAAGAAAATATGAATATCTTGGAATGGGAGCATCAAGTATTTTTCTGCGTTGATGCAGTCATTAGAAAAAAGCATAATCACTATTAACTATTCACAATTCACTACTATTCATATTCAAAATGACTTCTACATGCTAATACCTATATTATACAAATTCCTCAGATCGTTTAAACATATCGGTATATTGGATCAGGTTTGAACAAATCCTCAAAATGTGGCCCGAGTTCCTCCTAAAGGATTCCGCATATGAGGTTTTTGGCGCATTACGAGTTATCATCACTAATTCTTTGGATATGAGAAACCATGAGTGTTTAGGGTTCCAAAATATAGTATCTAAAAAGACGATCACTATAATTGAAGGCCATTTTATTCACCTGGGTTTATTCTCTCCTGAATGAAGATTGAGAACCTGTAGAACACATAATAAGAGTGAAAAAAACCATGGGTATTTTAATCAAATACACAGTCAGTAGTAACAGATAATCAGAATAAACTCAAAAAACTAAAGACTGAGGAAATACATAGCTGTTGAAGAACGTCAAAAGATGAACATGCATGACTATTCAGCATGACCATCAGCTCTCTCTTTCTCACTTTAGCTTCTGAACATATTCATTAGTAAATTGGGCAAAATCAAGAGCTTACTATATTAGAGTGGGTTCTTGGTTACATGATGGGCACTGAACCTTTGTTTATTCTGAACCCAACATAATGCATTGCTTTGGTCAATCGAGGGTTATTATTCGAGGTTAGCTATTAGCTGGATAATCCACTGGGTCTTGTCAGTAACGCATGCCATTTAGGCATAATTTTTATTGATACATGGCCCCATATGATTGTAGAATTGATAAGGATTCATTAAATAAAATGCAATAAAGTTTTGATACTCTTTGGATCACCAACTAATAAAGTGATAAGACCAACGTTATCAGAATCCAAAGAAAAATTGTATTATTATATCATGATTCTTCTATGATGATAGGATGGGGGCTGCCTTAACCCCAGCTTGCCTAGCCAAAAAAAAAAATTCTGAAATCTGCCCACATTGTCATACTGCATTTGCTAATATATGGAAATATATAGGTTCAGTTACCCGTCAAATAAGATGTTGTAGAAGCTTTATAATGTAGCACATCCCTAGCTGAGTCGTTTCCCACAGTAGTTAGCTTCTCTCCCTCTTTAGTTCTATAAAAAGACTATCTCTGTTTTACAATAGTTTTAGTTTGATTTTAAGAAAAATTATAATAAAGCAAAATTAAGGTCCCTCCAAGAACCTAATTTCTTCCCCCAATTGAATGTACTAGTGTTCTTCGTCAATAGATCGACGGGATTGTCTCCATTTATAATTGTCCAGGGGAATCGCTGGATACAGTTTTAAATTTGGCACCTATACCTCTGACGGTCCCGGTCATCCTCTGCTCTGCTGCAAAATTTGTTATTTCGATATAGCTATCCATGAGAGTGTATGCACGCGTTTAGCATTGATTTATGCTTCCTATAAAGCACAGGCGTATACACACCGTCGACAGGTCAGTTTTAAGTCGAGAGATTTGTTATGTTTGTATAGTGAGAAGGAGCATTGTTCGGTGTGAGTTCCAAATTATCCCTTCGACGAACAGTTTTTTTCATATTTTCTAGTGCATAGGGGAGAATGCTTACGAACTTGACCTTCCACGACATATGCGACCTCTCTCCACGTTGTTACTACTAGTCTTCTGTCTCCTTTTGTTGGAGATCATGTGCCGCCTATTATTTTAACCGATTCCTCTCCCACAAGCAGCACAAGTTTGACCGTATTGACACTGTATTAGAGCAGAGTACAAATGAGACGCCAAAGATATGTGTCTATCATATGTATAAGGTTGGCAAGCCAAATTCAGAGGATTCGTGGATACCGGAGGCATATTTTCAGCAGAGAGAACCGATTCTATTTTCCGAGTACACCGACCAGTTGAATTCGGGTCGAATTCTTCCGCAAGGATGTTTTGATGTAACACATCCTAGATAGGTCGTTTCCCCACAGTAGTTTGAAATCTCTATCTCTTTCTCTAGTTCTATAAAGAGGGGATCTCTTTTGTTTTCTAGCAGTTTTAGTTTGATTTTATGAAAAATTCTAATAAAGTAAAATTAGGGTTCCTCAAGAACTTAATTTCTTCTCCCAATTAAATGTACTAGTATTCTTCATGATTATTTGACTTCCCCATAATCAGTTTACACTACTTTATCTAAAAGATGGACAAATCAAACACAAAACAAAAGATGAAAGCAAATATAGAATACACCAAATAATACCTAAATGAGGGGGAACATTACGTAGGAACATCCCAAACAAGAAGTGCCCACCACCACCTCCAAATCACTATATGCCCCAACCACC
>JACGCM010000366.1:0-51950 GCA_014058105.1 Kingdonia uniflora | reverse complement strand
AAAATGGATATTTTGTGATCCACTCATCTCATACAGATGTGTGGTTCTGATTTAGGGTCTCCTAGGGTCAATTTCCTTAGGGTCCCCAATCCTCTCCTAAAAGTAAATAAGAAATCATGTTGGCAATACTTGACATTTATGGCTCAAAAGTTGGAAACCTTATCTCTATGGTGTTGGCAATCAAAGTATGCACAGGTTATCCAACTCACCTATTGCTCTAAATGTTTAATCACTTCTTATTATCTTAATTGCGGCATTAGCTAGACTCTTATCTAGAAATGAGAGTATCCCAAATATCTATGCCTAGCACACATCTTACATGCTTTAGGTAGCCATATTTGTTTAGGATTAACATTGGAGAACCTCCAGGTGAAAAAGGAACAATTATACAGTTTGGCATTTATATGATTTATTTATTCAATGTACAGACATCTAGGTGCAACTCCATCACATGTATCTTTTATTCTATAGGTGGTTTCGTTTGGCTTTTGAATGAAATCTTCATTATTAATAGAAAATAGAAAAAAGCATATTGATGATATTAAATAGATATAGAAAAAATGAATTTAATTAGTACAAAACTATCAATTAATTGGTCTTGTTAAGCTTACGAGTTTCTATTAGTGTAGGGTTCTTGAAGCCAAACGAAGTCAGATCATGGCGAGAGCTTGGAGCAATAATGGGGCTATAAATGGAAAGATTTCCTTAACAAGCATGACTTCAGTTAACCGCTTTCGTTCCTGGTGGGACCAACAATAATAATTATGTTAGCTACAACTAATTGAAGATCTGCTGAGGTTCTTAGAGCTTTCCAGTCTTTGTGTATTACTTTGATAAACATCGCAGATCTTGGTATACCTTACGTTACTTCACAACACATTGCTTGCTCATCATACTTTGGGTCATGTGCATGTTAATGCAGTCTGTCCTAGCTTGAACCATGCATCTGAGAACCCTGAGCTTTAAGATGCATTAAAGGATAGGGAATTATTTTTGTTTGGTCCCCCAGCTTCATGTATGGTTAGTATTTTCTTTTCTTCCAACTCTCCCATGGATTAACTCACATGTAAGATTTCTTACAACTTCATATTTTCATTTTTTAAGGAAATTGGCATTTGATAATTTGTGTTTTTCTCCATTCTCTTTTAAATTAAAATATCAACTGAAAATTGTTTGGAGTCTATCCCTAAAAATACATACCAGGAAGCTTGTGTTTACTTAGCAAAAGAGGCGGTTGCAACTGTCAAGTTTGTAGGTTACCCTGCATTAATAAGACATCTTAGGGGTGGTGGTGGAAAGGGTATATGAAAGACATGCCTCCTATATGTTGAAAATGAGTGCATACTAACTCATTTGTTGAAGGATCTAAGATAAATGAATTATGTAAATATTATGATATATTTTTAATTAATTTTTTTTTTTAATTAAAAACCTATTAGCCACGGATAAATAGTAGTGAATGAAACACTTGCTACGGAATAGAGCCACGGTAAAACCATGGCAATTGATGAACCTTTCGCCACGGTAATAACTTGTCAAAGCTTTAGCCCCCTATCTACAGGCACGACACGTGCCACGGTAAAAACTGTGGCAAAAACCCTTGCCACTGATTTTTTCGTGGCAACTACCCTTTATTCTTGTAGTTAGAATTGGCTAAGTTTTAGGGACATACATGATAATGGTTATCACGTACCTACATGATGATGGTTATCAAACAGGAGATGAAATGAGAAAATGATAGCCAGGTTCTATGCATTACATCCACGTTTAAAGGTCAGACAACGATATTTGAACGATTTCTAATACACTCATCCGGGCTTAATAATGAGGAGATTGTCGGGAATATTTTTCTACTTTCTTTTAAAGTGGTGAAGATTTAGAGAGTGTTCGTATGACGATTGCATTCAAGAAAAGTTTATTGTTCGTCCTAGTATGACCAAGGTGGAGAGGCATCTCCAGTCTTTTCTCTAACATATCCATGGAGACACATGTAGACATATCCATTTACATAGTAGCCCTTTGAGTATTTATGGTCATAATAGATGCATCTTGAAGATGGGACTTACGTTTGCCTATTATCATATCTAGGAACGCAATGTTAGCATGACTTATCACTGAGATCATTAGATTGCAGGCTCAGTTCCTAGACCGACCAATCAAGTCGACTCTACTTGACAGAGCCGAGAGCCGTAAGTTTACCTCCCGCACTTTCTGATGATTGTTAATATACCGGCTAATGGGATAAATGATTAATTGAATATCGTGAGTACCCAATTTCAATACCTAGCTCAGGTTGGCGGAGAACCTTATCCAGCGATTAGATCTAATCACTAGGTCACTGTTATTACAGCCATTGCTTTCGGCTAGTGTGCGGGCCTTGCATTCTTGATCTCTACAACACTGATTAGAGTTCATCCGTTAGCGAATCATAAGCTTTTCCCAAGTAACTTGTAACTAGGTTGGAACCAAGTGTCGCCCTTCTGTGCACATTTTAATGTGTCGCGTAGGTGTCGAGGACACCTCCGCAATGCATGAAGATGGGGTCTCCAAAGTCGGTCTGGTATTTATATAGGTTACAATTTTTCATCTATCTTTAGAAATTTGAAACCCACTGGCAACATATTTACCGTAGGACTACTACAAGATAGATTGCCACTTTGATGAGATGATTTTTTTGACATTATGGGGAGACATGACAATTAATGCCTTGAAAGAGTCCCAAGATTTTTTGGAAAACACCACTGTTGTCTCATCTGGATCTTTTTACATAATAGAGTGACATTGAGGTCCAACGGATTCTTTACTTGCAACAAGACGCAGATGAATTGCTTAAGAGCATTCAACAACACTGCTAGAGTGACCAAGTTGCATGTACCTGCAAGTAATGCATATGCACAACCGAATGTTCTGAGGAAATGGGGTGCCTTCCGGAAATGAATCTAAGGCTCGCGCTACGCGCAGAGCACCGTTAGAAGTAAGTATTATGAGTCGAGGAACAATAGAATGAGGGACAAGGTATGTCTTATGGTATAGTCAGTTCATCGAGGATGAAGCCACCCATCGGCCAGGCAATAGTAGTTACGCGAATAGTTGATGGATTACAAGACAAGTACGGCGTGGCACATGCACATGTTAATAAATAGATCTTGATCTATTATGTCTCTGATGGTACAACGTAGGATCGTTCAATAGTGATCATCGACAACGCATTCACTCTCGCTGCTGCGCTCGCCATCTAGGATGAGGATTCTGAACCACTTATTGTAAATTACTGTGTGTTGTTGTACATTGGTCAAAGTTGACGTCTGGAATCCAAGCGGAGCCTAGCTCGCTAGCAAAATATGAAGTGAAGTCATAGAGCCTGTCAGATACAAATAGGAATTCGTACAGAAATGCAATAAACTTGAAGAGACTATTAGGCCAAGGCACGACTAGTTGCCTAGGTATTCTCTCATAAACCTGGCATCAATTACGATGATACGTATTCTCTGTTCATAGACGCTATAACTTTCTAGTACTTGATAAGCCTGCCAGTTGTCTAGAACAAGTTAGACATGCGTCTTATGTAGGTAACGCGTATCTATATGGAAAACTAGATACAAACATCTACAAGAAGCTACCCGAGCGGTGTAAGCTTCTGGAAGAAAATTAAGCCCAACGCACGAAGTGCGTACATAATAAACTGGATAAGTCACTGTTGGCTTGAAGCAATCATGGCTCATGTAAATAGTAAGTTGATTGAGTATTTGAAGGTCGGGGACTTTGCAGATAGTTTTATATGCTCATGCATTCTCATTAAGAACACAGATACTTGTTTAGTCATCATAACAGTGTACCAGATGATTTGGATTTCATCAGAATTTTGGGGAGATCGCGAAAGCCGCCGAATACTTTGGGGAAATGAATTTAAAAGAAAACCTTGGGAAATCAAATAATGTGACAATTTGCAGATCAAACATCTTGGTAATGGCATACTCGTTCAATAGGCAATATGGATGCAACTCATAGCTTGAGCACGCCTATGATAGTCCATCACCTGGAGGTCGACAAAAACATCTTCTGCCCTCCTGATGAAGGGGAGGATCTCTTAGGGCCAGCGTGCCATATCCAGGAGTAATTCATGCTTTGCTTTACTTATCCGGGTGTACTAGTCCCGACATCTCAGTCGCAATGAACTGCTTGGCTTGGCACAATTCTGCTCCTACCCAAAAGCACTAGAATGTGATTAAACACATTCTGCGATACCTGAGACTGGCACAATAGACTTAGGTCTATTATACCCGAAAAGTAGTAAACATAAAATGATAGGGTATACTGAGGTAGGATACTTGTTAGACCCACAAAGAGGCCATTGTCATATGGGCATTTCATGGAGATTAGTGAAACAGACGACGGTTGCTACATCCTTGAACCACATGGAGATTCTCGTACTTCAAGAAGCTGGCAGAGAAGTTTTAGTTACGCTCCATGACGAATTACATCAACGGAACTTGTAGACTAAGTTTTGTCCATAAGAAACCCATGACTCTATATGAAGACAATGATGCATGCATCGCTCAAGACAAGAGAAAGTTTTATCCAAGACGACATTACCAAATATATTTTATCGAAGTTCTTCCATACTCACAAATTACAAAAGGCGAATGAAATTGATTTTGTTCAAGACCATTCAGTAGACAGCTTAGAAGATCTATTCACGAAGACTCTTACACCACTTACGTTCAAGATATTGGTACACAGAATAGACGTGCGAAGCTTATATTCATTGACGTCTCTGGGAAACACATATCTGAGAGATAGACTTCAGAGGAGTAGTCTCCACCCGACATGAGCATATGCGTGTTCTACTCTTTTTCCTGATAGTGCAGTTTTTATCCCTAGGGGTTTTAATGGCTGGAGGTTTTGATGAAACAACGTTATACGCGCCCACCACCCATCTGTGACATAGAATTGTACTTTTTCCTTGCATAGTTTTTTTCCTTGAGGTTTTGATAGGTGGAGGTTTCAATGAGACAAGTCGTCTAGATGTGGGACACCCCAAGGGGGAGTGTTAGGAACAGTTCGGTTTGGGTCCCCCCAAACTGGGTTTGGGATGACCCATCGACTCCTAACCCAGCCCATAAACGAGTTTTAGAGACCTATTGTAACCTCTTATATATAACCTTAGGGTTGATAGAACGCAATATATAAAGAGAAAAAAAGGGAGCTTTCATTGATAAACCTGTAAAGTTACAGATAATATGTTACTGTAGATGAGATTGTTTTTGTTCTCAACATTCTCAACTTTAAATAAAGACTATTAAACAGTGGAAAACCAAATTTTCTTAAAAATATTTTATTTTTTCACTTGAATATGTTGAATCAAACACACCCTAAGAGTAAAATCCATAAGAGAAAAACAAGTTTATCTCTTCTTCTGGTTTTCATCGTATTTGGCATTTTGGAAATGTGAAACAAACTTGATCATTGGGTGTAGTGCAAACACATAGTGATGATGAAAGGGTCTAGCTTAGTTGAATTCCGAAGATAGTGGTGGCGAATTCTTTACACTTTCGGAGGGTTTCGACTATCTTCAAGAAGGGCTGCGCTTCTCCTTGCATGGGTTGGTAACAAAAAAAAATTGGTGATTTTTTCTTCTGTGTTCTCCCAACAGTATCACCTATGACATAGAATTGTACTTTTTCCTTGCATAGTTTTTTTCCTTGAGGGTTTTGATAGGTGGAGGTTTCAATGAGACAAGTCGTCTAGATGTGGGACACCCCAAGGGGGAGTGTTAGGAACAGTTCGGTTTGGGTCCCACCCGAACTGGGTTTGGGATGACCCATCGACTCCTAACCCAGCCCATAAACGAGTTTTAGAGACCTATTGTAACCTCTTATATATAACCTTAGGGAGCTTTCATTGATAAACCTGTAAAGTTTTTAAAATATTATATTGCATAATAAGATAATCTTACATGGTGCGTTTGAAAGAAAAAAAAAATAAGAGTAAAGGATTGGGTCTTTAACGACCATACTAAAAATCGTAAAATAACATAATGTTAGCATGGCTATCATTATTGTTTCAAACTTGACCAATAAACAAGATATGAATAAGAATAAAATCCTGAAATTTAGACTAATCCATGCTTACTCTCTACCACAATGAAGGCGTAATCCAGAAAATTTCATCAACCAGAAAGTTCCTTTTGTTGTCAAAAGATATGTCCTCAACACTGTTATCTTCCAAATTGGTGATTCTGCAACCGCCTTCACCTGGCCTGCAAATTTCCGTCCTATCCTTATCAAGCCACGTTAAACGGATTTTACAATTGTAAATGTAGTAAAGGTAATTTCTTTTCAACCTAGAGTGATCAGTGGCAAAAACAGAGAACGACCTTGTGGACTGACAATAGAAGAGCGACCGGTTACCTAGGCTTTTCACTTGAAGCCAGATTTTGCGACTTGGGTCATATTTTGAAATTTCAAATCTCAAAATTTTAATACTTAAAAATTGTTGCTGCCACTTAATTAAGAAAAGCTCCCCACGCGATTCTGCAAGATGTAAGTCGTCTTCCTGTAAACGGAATACGGGTGGTAAAGTAGTCAACTTAATCCCTGGAGAAGGAACAATACCGGAAAGCTCTATAACCCTTTTGGAATTATCTATAACGTAAAGCAGACCCGTAGAGTTAGAATAAGTAATTTGAATAATTATATCTGGAAGATCTGCGAGAACAGTCCACTTTTCATCCCCTGGTTTACAACATATTAATTTCTAATAAGCGAGAAGAACGTCACCACAATGCAATCACTATCTAAAGTTGGATGAGAAGATAATACAGCCCTCCAAATCTTGCATCCATTCACGGTAAACGGTAGTGTGGTTAGAGATGGAAGAGGGATTGTGGCTTGAGTAATTGGATTAATCAGATTAATCACATGGACACCTTCTTTGCCTACCACTATATTTGTTACAATTAGCCAACCATAACCACATCCAATGTAACGCCGTTTAAGAGTACCATTAATGTAGTTGAGCTGATAACGTTTGTTATCAGCGGGGTTCCAAAAGCAACAAGACTGGAGACAGTTATCTGCTTTGCGAGCAAGTCCCCAGTCTTTTTCTTTGATAGCAATCATCAAGGTCATAGGAATTCGAGGAATTACATACCTGGCTGGTTTTTCCAAAAAGACATCTCGCCAAGGCTTACAAACAGCGCCGAACCGTACATAATCAACTACACCATTCTCAAGCACCCGTGATCCAACCTCTTGTACGAGTTCCCTTGGAAGCTCAGACCACTCATTATCACCACCCATTGTGTGGGGATCGACAAAAAAGAGAGAAGAGAAGGCACAATTTAACTGAGTACTTTAGACTCAAAGATTAAGTTTAGTGAAAAGAATAGGGTTTGAGTTGTATATATTACAAAGTAAGAAACCCTAGTAGTATTGTAGAAGGATTAGAAGTCTGTTTCTTATTTCTTTCTTTGTTATCCCCTCCTTTATCTTTTTCTTTTTCTTTTTGGGTGATCGAATTGATCCAAAGTAATAAAACACAACCACAAAACAAAACTAAGCCTCCAAAAAAGTTGCTTAATTTACGGCCTAAAGAGCAAATTTAGGAGTACTCTAAATTTTGGTAACCAAAAAGGCTAAAAATCATTAAAATCTGAGTTAAGCTCATGGGCTAACTTGGGCAGACTAGTACTCGATTTAAAATGCTGTTTCCAACTCAGAAAATAGATGCTAGTCCATATGGAACTCGTGGGTTTGATTTTCCGATACCCCACTATACTCAACCGATACACAAAACACAAAAAATAAGTTCCAAATTGCATGAAAACTCTTTCTAAGGAGACAGAGATTAAACTTGTGATATTACCTTCTGATTGACATTTGGATGTCTAGTATCTGGGTTCATAAATCAATCTAAAACAAATAAAAGAACCAGTAAAACACCTCCATCCAAACAGCAATTATGCCACCTTATATTGCGCAAGTAATAATTTCAAAATGGGCATAATCTATTAAATTAAAATTTTGCACACAAAAAAAGGCAGCTTCTTTATATTACTTGCTCTTGAATACACATAATTCTCCATTATTAATATCTGGCTCAAACTATGTATACAAGACAGTAAAAACCTATCCAGGGAAATTCACAGGTGATTCCAAGCTGCCTACTAGGATTTCAAGATCAATGCCTTTGTCTTCAAACTTCTTGATGAATGGGTGAATCTGCAGATTATACATATATCATATATGGCTTAGATATCACTCTTAAAATATGCAAAAAGGAAGGTAACAAAGCAGCGATAATACTAACCAGAAGGTCCACTGATTAAGACATTTTACTAAAGATAAAGAATTGCCTTGACCTCTAGTTTTCATTGAGTTAAAAAAGTCCTCATCCTGGTAAAGATTCTTCTTAGAAATCTCAACAAGCTTTGGCAACGACCAACTACCTTCAGTTGTTGGAATGCTGCCATCTGCGGAAAAACTTATCATGTGTTGCACATCATCTAAACATAGAGTCATCTCCCCCGAACTGAAATGGAACGTGTTCGTCTCTGGCTACCAATGCTCGCATATTGCAGAAATCAGTCTCGCATTGTAGTGCTTGTAAGAAATATTACTAATGCTTCTTAAGGTGCCCTGTTGGAGCATGGTGGTGCACACGAAGACAACCAGGCTCCTGTATAAAAATATTAAAGAATATCATTAAATATTATGCCAATATAGTAAAAAAACAAAACAACGTAGTCAAAGTAAGGGGACAACGTCTAAACTACTTTTAAATACAACTACTTGGGTCCCCAACTGCTTTACCTGGCCAAGGTAAATAGATCACGCCCGGAGGAATTTGAAACTCAATGGAAAACTCCTATCATGTGGGTACGTATTGTCAATGGGAGCTACAATTTCTTCCTGGGACACCTCTGTTTGTGGTTCTTTAGACATTGGAGGAGCTTCAACATTATCCTCATTCATAGCATCACCTTCAGTTCGTTGGGCTCCCAATGCCTCTTAACATTGGAATCTACTATTTCTTAACATATAGCATGATATATGGGATTACCTACTTCATGATACACTGAAATCTACTATTTCTGAACAACATAGAGTTAACATGGGGGATTAACAACTTCAGGATGCACTGGAATCTTAACTACTTCATAAAACAAAGAAACTACATAAAATATTGTCGACTAATCTGTAGTAAACGACAATATTTAATTTACTTTTTACTGCAGTAAAAATTCCACCCTCTAGGGGGTACTCTACAGTGGGATATCTCTGTAATTTCTGGCATAAAACACACAAATGTTCCCCCATTTCTCAGAATGCCTAAAAATTAATTTAGTAAAACAAAATTCAAAAAAAGGTGCGAACAACTTATGCAGGAATGGCATAAGACAAACAATAATATGAGATGAAAAAATCCCTATATTCCAACATTAGGGGATTTATAACTATCCCTTTCAACAAACAAGATTTTGTGTAAATTACAAATAATCAAGAAAGTTGACAAACCCTAACCACCGCAAATCACTTCTCCAACAAACAAAAAAACAAGGGGAAAACAAACTCTAAGCAGAAATGAAGTAAAATTACCCAAGTTGTTTCTTCAAGTTTCTATGGTCTCCAAGTTCAAATCGAAATTCAATTCGCAACTCCTTTTCCACCCCTCAGTTCAATTTCAAGTTTGTATGCTCTCCAAGCAATACGTAAGTCATCTTCCCTCTCTCATACTGCTACTTCTTCCTTTTCTCTGGCGTCGAGATTGAGAAATTGTATAGAGATAGAGTAATCGCAGTTCAATTTCAAGAATTGCAATTTTCACTTTTTTTTTCTTTAGGAGACTGAGAGAGAGAGTGTGTGTCAAAGAGAGAGAGAGAGTAATCGTCAGAGAGGGATGGCGTCCAACCACCTAATTCAAATATGAGAGGGGCCCATAAGAGAGAGGACATCAGAGAGGCCACCTCATTATCTTAATACACCTCATTCTATAATAAGAAAAATGGATATTTTTGTGATCCACTCATCTCATACAGATGCGTGGTTCTGATTTAGGGTCTCCCTAGGGTCAATTTCCTTAGGTTCCCCGAATCCTCTCCCTAAAAGTAAATAAGAAATCATGTTGGCAATACCTGACATTTTATGGCTCAAAAGTTAGAAACTTGTATCTTATGGTGTTGGCAATCAAAGTATTGCACAGGTTATCCAACTCACCTATTGCTCTTAAATGTTTAATCACTTCTTATTATCTTAATTGCGGCATTAGTTAGACTCTTATCTAGAAATGAGAGTATCCCAAATATCTATGTCTAGCACACATCTTACATGCTTTAGGTAGCCATATTTGTTTAGGATTAACATTGGAGAACCTCCAGGTGAAGAAGGGAACGATTATACGGTTTGGCATTTATACGATTATTTATTCGATGTACAGACATCTAGGTGCAACTCCATCACATGTATCTTTAATTTCCTTATAGGCTATTCGGCATGGCTTTTGAATGAAATCTCATTATTAATAGAATAATAGAAAAAACATATTGATGATATAAATAGATATAGAAAAAATGAATTTAATTAGTACAACCTGTCAATTAATTGGTTTTGTTAAGCTTATGAGTTTCTATTAGTATAGGGTTCTTGAAGCCAAGCGAAGTCAGATCATGGCAAGAGCTTGGAGCAATAATGGGGCTATAAATGGAAAGATTTCCTTAACAAGCATGACTTTAGTTAACCGCTTTCGTTCCTGGTGGGACCAACAACAATAATTATGTTAGCTACAACTAATTGAAGATCTTACTGAGGTTCTTAGAGCTTTCCAGTCTTTGTGTATTACTTTGATAAACATCGTAGATCTTGGTATACCTTGCGTTACTTCACAACACATTGTTTGCTCATCTGACTTTGGGTCATGTGCATGTTAATGCAGTTTGGCCTAGTTTGAGCCATGCATCCGAGAACCCTGAGCTTCAAGATGCATTAAAGGAGAGGGGAATTATTTTTGTTTGGTCCCCCAGCTTCATGTATGGTTGGTATTTTCTTTTCTTCCAACTCTCCCATGGATTAGCTCACATGTAAGATTTCTTACAAACTTCATATTTTCAATTTTTTAAGGAAAATTGGCATTTGATAATTTGTGCTTTTCTCCATTCTCTTTTAAATGAAAATATCAACTGAAAATTGTTTGGAGTCCATCCCTAAAAATACATACCAGGAAGCTTGTGCTTACTTAGCAAAAGAGGCGGTTGCAAACTGTCAGGTTGTGGGTTACCCTGCATTGATAAAGACATCTTAGGGGTGGTGGTGGAAAGGGTATATGAAAGGCATGCCTCATATATATTGAAAATGAGTGCATACCAAACTCATTTCTTGAAGGATCTAAGAAAAATGAATTATGTAAATATTATGATATTTTTTCAATTAATTTTTTTTCTTCATATTTAACGTAGCTTTTACAATAATTTTTATTTTTTTTTCAATTAAAAAACCTATTAGCCACGGATAAAACAGTAGTGAACGAAACACTTGCTACGGAATAGAACCACGGTAAAAACCATGGCAATTGATGAACCTTTCGCCACGGTAATAACTGTGTCAAAGCTTTAGCCACCCCATCTACAGGCACGACACGTGCCACGGTAAAAACTGTGGCAAAAACCCTTGCCACTGATTTTTTCGTGGCTACTACCCTTTATTCTTGTAGTTGGAATTGGCTAAGTTTTAGGGACATACATGATAATGGTTATCAAACAGAAGATAAAATGAGAAAATGACAGCCAAGTTCTATGCATTACATCCACGTTTAAATGTCAGACAACGATATTTGAACGATTTCTAATACACTCATCCGGGCTTAAATAATGAGGAGGATTGTTGGGAATATTTTTCTACTTTCTTTTAAAGGGGTGAAGATCTTGAGAGTGTTCGTATAAAGATTGCTTTCAAGGAAAGTTTATTGTTCGTCCTAGTATGACCAAGGTGAAGTGGCATCTCCAGTCTTTTCTCTAACATATCCATCCACATAGTAGCCCTTTGAGTATTGATGGTCATAATAGACGCATCTTCGAGATGGGTCTAACGTTTGCCTATTATCAATATCTAGGAACGCAATGTTAGCACGACTTATCACTTAGATCATTAGATTGCAGGCTCAGTTCCTAGACCGACCGATCAATTCGACTCTACTTAACAGAGCCGAGAGCCGGTAAGTTTACCTCCTGCACTTTCTGATATTGTTAATTATACCGACTAATGGGATAAATGATTAATTGAATATCGTGAGTACCCTATTTCAATACCTAGCTCAGGTTGGCGGAGAACCTTATCCAGTGATTAGATCTAATCGCTAGGTCACTGTTATTACAGTCATTGCTTTCAGCTAGTGTGTGGGCCTTGCATTCTTGATCTCCACAACACTGATTAGAGTTCATCCGTTAGCGAATCATAAGCTTTTCCCAAAGTAACTTGTAACTAGGTTGGAACCAAGTGTCGCCCTTCTGTGCACATTTTAATGTGTCGCGTAGGTGTCGAGGACACCTCAGAAATGCATGAAGATGGGGTCTCCAAAGTCGGCCTGGTATTTATATAGGTTACAATTTTTCATCTATCTTTAGAAATTTGAAACCCACTGGCGACATATTTACCGTAGGACTACTACAAGATAGATTGCCACTTTGATGAGACGATTTTTCCGACATTATGGGGAGATATGATAATTAATGCCTTGAAAGAGTCCCAAGATTTTATAGCAGTATTGTAGAAGGATTAGAAGTCTGTTTCTTGTTTCTTTCTTTGTTATCCCCTCCTTTTTCTTTTTCTTTTTTTGGGTGATCGAATTGATCCAAAGTAATAAAACACAACCACAAAACAAAACTAAGCCTCCAAAAAAGTTGCTTAATTTACGGCCTAAAGAGCAAATTTAGGAGTACTCTAAATTTAGGTAACCAAAAAGGCTAAAAATCATTAAAATCTGAGTTAAGCTCATGGGCTAACTTGGGCAGACTAGTACTCGATTTAAAATGCTGTTTCCAACTCAGAAAATAGATGCTAGTCCATATGGAACTCGTGGGTTTTGATTTTCCGATACCCCACTATACTCAACCGATACACAAAACACAAAAAATAAGTTCCAAATTGCATGAAAACTCTCTTTCTAAGGAGACAGAGAGATTAAACTTGTGATATTACCTTCTGATTGACATTGGATGTCTAGTATCTGGGTTCATAAATCAATCTAAAACAAATAAAAGAACCAGTAAAACACCTCCATCAAAACAGCAATTATGCCACATTATATTGTGCAAATAATAATTTCAAAATGGGCATAAAATATTAAATTGAAATTTTGAACACACAAAAAAGTAGCCTCTTTATATTACTTGCTCTTGAATACAAATAATTCTCCATTATTAATATCTGGCTCAAACTATGTATACAAGACAGTAAAAACCTATCCAGGGAAATTCACAGGTGATTCCAAGCTGCCTACTAGGATTTCAAGATCAATGTCTTTGTCTTAGAACTTCTTGATGAATGGGTGAATCTGCAGATTATACATACATCATATATGGTCTAGATATTACTCTTAAAACATGCAAAAAAGAAGGTAACAAAGCAGCGATAATACTAACCAGAAGGTCCACTGATTAAGACATTTGTCGCAGGTCCTTTTGTATGATGTAAACACATTAAACAACACATTCCACTTACAAAGAAATATGTCATATAATCATCTCAAGAATGTACGCTAGTGCTTGGCATATGCATCAACAATCAGATATAAATATTTATGGATCATTCTTATACCAAATATTTGTGTAGCATTCTCGTTTACGAATAATTTACTGATAGGTAAGAGATTTGCATCCATGATTCTCTAAATACAATAGTTTAAGTTTCTCATTGAGTCTGTGGTTGCAGAACTAGTATAACTAATAAAAAGTTGCTGATGACACCTTTTGGACCCTATCTCCCTCCCCATGGGAATGTTCCTGGGGTTGGAGATCTAACTGAAGAAGAGAGATTGCTGCAAAGCACGGTATTCATATAGTTGGCAATGGTGAAGACACATTGATCTGGAAGGATCCATGGTTGCAGGGGGGACCATTGGCTTTAAGATATGATCAAGAGTATAATACAAGATGGTGAATGGAGTGTTCCTTCTAGTAGACATAGATCTGAAGCAATGAGTAGGGATAAGAAGGATAAAGTAGTTTGGAATTTAAATAATGATAGTAAGTTTACAATCAAGTCAGCTTGGAAGGCAATTAGAAAATGAATCCACTTATAAGATGCTGACATTCTGTTTACTTTTTAAACTAAGGGTCCTCTTCTGAGATGGGTATGATTGCGAAAAAGGATGTGTATCCCTAAAATACTAGATTATAATTGTCACACTTTGGAACAACTACCAGGAAGCATCTAGGTATCTGATTAAATTCAAAATCACATTTATTGTATTTTCTTCCCATTCCAAAGTAACTCTTTTGTTAAGTTTCCTCTACTGGTACTTTTTCTTATTAATAATTGGGACTTTTGCTGAATTTTAGATTACATTTTCTCTTTTTCGCATTGATTATTAGTCGTAAGTTGGGTATAATTAGGAGCATTAACTATGCATAAACAGAAGTTCTAAGCTGAATCCTATTAGAAAATTATAGTTGAAGAGATCTATATAAGTTGCATTTGAATTTTTTTCTGTTATCTATCTCCAAGAGATTTCCCTATCAAACTTCCTGTCCATACTCCGTTACCTCTCCAATCTGCTTCTTCCTTCAGTTTCTACTCTCCATTATACCTCATTCTATCTCTCTATTATTGTCTTGGCTTCTCTAAAATCTATACAAGCTCATATCAAGATCTTTCGCAAGTTAATCTGATTTTAAATGGAGAAGAATTTAGCATCTCAGAAGAATCGTCCTCACTGTGGGTTACTTCCATATCCAAAAATTGTCAAATTTTAAGGTTTCAACAAATACAGGCACAAAAAAACTCTGACAAGTGAGCACAAGAATCTCGTGACACCTCACGGACCCCAATCCCCTCATATCTAGTCTTACTGATGGTTGTCTGATCCATCACCAATTGCTAGGTTGAACAGATTATAGTAGACCTTATTAGGACCACAACCATTATCAACTTCGTGCTTTGGACTTCTTCAAGGGGTTTACCTGACTCGGTCCGTTTAACTCAATCCTCTTTTTACTTCCACCTAAATAATGTCAGCTAAGATCAAAGTCCAAGAGTTAGGAGATGTCACATTCCATGAAAATCTTAGTTATTACCTGAAGGTACAGAAATCCCACTTGGTATATTAAATTGCAATTTTTGAGGCATAGAGAAGCAATTTTCCCGAAGGTCAAAAGTCTTCTGTCTAAGAGCATCCACAGCAGTAGGGTGGATGGACTTGCCCAAAATCAAGGTGAATCCAATCCACCCCACAGCAGTTGTGAATCCACCCAAGGTGAATTTGCCAAACGCACTTCTAAACCGCGCGCAAGAATGAACGTTCCAGATACGTCCACGTGGCTTAATCTAATCCATCCAACACTCAGCGCACTTCAGAACCGCGCGTAACTACCAGCCAATAGGAAAATGACACGTATTTTTTTTTAATATATAGCCGCGCAGTTCTGAACCGCGTTGCATGGCGTTGTAAGCTTAAAGGCTTATACTTGTAGTTTTTTTGAGTGTTACTTGTATTGGCTTTTCTAAGTGTTAGCAAAGGCATAACACTTGTGTTTGAGGTTTTACCCAAGGCATACCCAACCTTACTCCACAAGTTGGCTACCAACCCATTTCCTCCGTTAATCACTTAAAATATCGGGAGAGTCTAGTTCGCGACCGAGGCATAATTTTTCCAAAACCCAACGCAACATAAACGCGGAAGTAAAACGACGGGGGAACGCTGAAGCAATAAATATTTGGCCGTTACAATTGACGTCGGACAACGATCCCAGCCCATCGTACGAAGAGTTGAACCGAGTAGATATCCTCCCGGACGGCTGTTAGATCGGAGAAAATGTCAGTAAGTTTTGTGTATTATTAACGTATATTGCAATGTGTTCGATGAAATGCCCGAATGAACTTCTAACGTGTTAATGTGTTTTTTTTGTCAGAACCGAGATGAATTACAGTGTAAGGGATCATTGGATAAGGTACTGAAGTGGTACCGATGGATTGCCGTGTACCCGACGTTGAAGAAGTTGGTCGACGATATAGGTTTTGAGGAGTTTTGCTCGATTAATGCGGGAAACTCGAATAACCGTCTCATTCATGTTCTCATGGAACGGTAGTGGCCTTCCACCCATACCTTTCAATTCTCTTGGGGAACTGGGCTTCACACCGTTAGACTTCGTCATGCTAACGGGCATATCTTTTGGGAGGGGTCGCGAACTCCCGTACGACGAGAGGTACTCCAAGTTAGAGGAAGCAGAAAAGATGTTCCCAGGAATCACAAGCTCTGACATCAGGTACGATAACATCACTCTCTCCTATTTAAAAAAGTGGAAAGAGCCTTTGAATCCACGTCTCCACAATTACGACTCACAAATGGATATCGTGTATGCACGGGCATTTATTGCCTATATGATGGGTAATCTCTTCTTCTCAAATGGTGTCACATCCCTTCGGGCGGGTTATCTTGCAGCCTTGACAGACTACGATATTATTGGCGCGTCGGGTTTTAACTGGGGTACGCTGATTATGGCGGCTTTGTATCGGGGGCTTGATGAAGTCTCAGTTCTGAGGGACGGGAAGGTGAAGAAATCGATCACCGGATTCTATGCGATGTTGGAGTTCTGATTCTTCGAGTACTGTCGGGTTGGAATGTATCTAGTTAAGGTACAAAATTTTAGCCATATGTATCCCCGTATTGGTGGGTGGAGAGATGAAAGGGCGAGTACGAGCACTGAAATTCATCACTCTTTTGTTGTGATCAGAGATATGATAGAATGGAAGGACATAATCAACATAGATTGGCAACCATGGCACAAGTCTAGGCAATTAATCCGTCTAGAGGTAAGAGTTGCTTCAGCACTGAGCTTCCAGAGGGTTCCATTGGTGTCAGTCCCATACGGCCACGGTACGCTTTGGTATTTAGGAGACCAGTATATGCGTCAGATGACCGGGCGTGATAGTGTGCCCTATGATCCCCCTCCCCCTCAGGAGATTATGGAATTCGTAAGGTACGATCGAGAGTTATATTAGAGTCTGAAGGATGTGGACTTCTACGATGGTTGCGATTATCTTATTCCCGACGTAGATTACATGACATATTGGCGTACCGTTCATCCAAATCCTAAGATCGGTTGAAGTTTAGTAAAGAAAGCGGGAAATATTTGGTCGGTCGGGCGTGATCTATTGAGGCCCGATGTACACTTGTCACCTACGTCGAGTTTAGCTACGTCTTCACAGGTGCAAGACTATGGTGTTCACGCACTTAATTTCAGTTAGGAGCATTGTACTTCAAGAATTCATAGTTTCAAGTACCTAAGCTAATAGCATCAGGAGGTGTTAGGCAATTCTACACTACCATTGAATATGTTATTACTTCTTTTGCACTTCTACCATTACTACCTAGTACTGCAAGACCAACTAACATGCTTAAGCAACAAATAATTACACTTCCTCGGTTACCTTTTAAATAGAGACCTTCAGCTGATGACAACGGAACTTCAATAAATGGGGGTGTTCAAGATGACGATTTGTGCACAGATAGTAAACTACAGGTACTTTTGGACTTTGGCGCTTCGGTGATGGTTCCATTCACACTTTCGCTCTATCCGGACTCTTTTGCCTGTATTTCATCATCCTCCCCTTCATTTCGCCTCCAGAATCACCTTAACTACATAAACATGTAGAACAAAGTAAATACCTCTATAAACTATAATCTCAAATGTTTCACCTAACATTTTACCCAACAAAACTTATAGTCTACCTAAAATCATTAAGTAAAGCAACTGGGACTACTTCCAAAGAAAAATTAGCAATCTTGCACAAGAAATCATCTACTAATCCTGAAAAACCCCCAAATTTTAAAACTTTGCACATTACATCATATCACACCCCAAGATCTAAAACCATGTTTAAAACTCTTTGAGTTAACCACAAATCAAATGGAAAACTTTTTTTCAACAGTTATCAAAACCCCAAACTACAAAATCAACAAATGAGCGGCTGAGAGTCGAGAGAGGGCTGTAACAAAAGCCTTGATTGAGAATGAGATTATGAGAGAGAGAGGCTCATAAGGCTTTATTTTGGAGGCCCAAAACATACCATAAACCATATTTGGAGGCCCCTAATTTTCACCAAAATTTGGAGGCTCTAGACCCAAGTCTTATGGGTCTATACCCAGGACCGGCCTGGCCTCATACATTAATCTTACTCTCTTTCATTTTTCCTAGGAGAAATCTTAAAATCGCCAACATATATATGGCAAATTTTCAAATTATTGTAGGCACACGCTATCGCGTGTACCCGACTGCTAGTATAATCAAACACAATGTGATGTTTGCACTTAATTTCAGTTAGGAGCATTGTACTACGTGGGCCTCAATTTTTGAGACGCTCTTGATAGGAACACCAAACCAAACCAAACATACTACAGGTTCCACAGAGATATTGCCCTGGAAAATCCGAACAAATATTAAAAGTGGCCCATGCAGGAGTATATTAAGTAGGCCTTGGCCCACAATAATGCGGGCCTTGGCTATGAGACCCATTGTCGCATGAGCCTTTGGGTACGAAACGCCCTTGTTGCACGATAGTGTGAACCTTGGGCACGGAACCCATGGGCGCAAGATAACATGAGCCTCGGGGTACGAAATCCCCCTGGCGCACGATAACCATCAACTTGACCACTCTACCCTTTAAAGTGTAAATACACAATTTTAGGGAAAATCACTTGGTTGTACCGGCCTTTTGGTAATATGTATCATCCTTTCGATTAGTCGCAATCTATCGTCCATGTCCGTTAAGCAATCATGTGTTCAACTATTTACATACACTCTATTGAGGTTTCCCTACATCGTGATTTAGACCTAGAATACAAGACTCCTTCGAATTACGTATCGCGAGGCATTTTCAATGGCCAAAAATTAATTTGCTAGCGATCTCTGTTTGTTCGAACGGAGTTAAGTCATACTATTCTGTTCGAATAGAAAATATTCCTATTCGAACAAGAATTTTTTTTGCCTTCCTTCTCCATTTTTGAGCTGCAAAACCCAACACTTGTCCCCCATTTACATTCAATCTATTGGAGTTTTCCTACATATCGAATTGATGGTCATATTAAGTGCGGTAAGTTGACAACCATAGATACATGACAAAGTGAACTCGATTGAATGTAAAAATTTCAGCGAACTCAATAAAAATATTTGAAAAAGTTCAAGGCCAATTACAGCGGAAAACCTTTTCTTCTCCGACTGGATGAAATTACGCCACAGTATCTAGTAATTACAAGAAACTACACCCTATAACTCAGAACTTGGGGCTCGCTTTTTACGAGAAATACCCATAGTAATATTTCCCTCATCAATCTTGGATTGAAAATAAATTCTTAGGAACTTCAAATGTTTTGAAGCATGGCTTTAAGGTGAGGCTGGCTCCATCGTATCAGAACCATTTTCTCCCTCCAACCTCTGAAACATTAAAATGTTTGAAATTGGGAGCCCTGATGATATTAAAATTACCAAAAAAGGCCCGTAATGAATCTAAACCCCCAAAACCGCAAGGGCAAATAGGGACAATACTAATATTTCTCATTGCGGAAAAAAAAAAATCAGTTAAGCCGCGTAGATATGTGGGACCACCTTCTTCCACTACTAACTAAACAACAGCTGCGCTTAAAGTTGGTTTTTGTCCAAACTCTCACTCTCACGCTTATTTAGTTGGTGTTTTTCACTTTGGTTAGTTTGTTTACTTCAGATTGTCACTGAGTTCAAGGAGCAGGGTCTCAATACCGAATTGTATTACAAGAATAAAGAAATGGGGCAGACATTCAGTATCATCCCAACAAGTAAGACTGACATTGTTAAAATGTAAGCCCTTGTTACCATAAGATCCATAAGAAGAACTAATATATATATACCCACTACTCAATGAGCCGCGTAGCTCCGAAAAGTAATGACTTGACGTCACTGTATATAGTCTTTCCTAATCTCATATCTAATTATGCTTAGCAGATATTTCCCGGTCAAAACACTGTCATCGAACGCCCAAATAGAAACAGCCACTCTAATAAAATCTTACGGGTGGAAACACATTGAATCTTCCAGGGAGAGATTTCTGTAGAAAGTTTGAGTTTGATCCGTGGTGGGACATCTATCTATGGCCAAATTCCAAATTTCTCTTAGTTTTACTTGTATGTTTTTCTTTTAAGAGGACTTGTAATCTTGTATGCATGCATTCGATATGAGATCTTGTTTGAATGAATGTCAAGTAGCTACTGAATTTCTATTTTACTCGTTCTAGGCTCATACAGGTGGCGTGGAATGTATTGGTATTTTAATGAGTGCGCTGATTGATGCAATTTTGAAACAACTACAAATGTACGGTTCTCTGGCACCCTTTCATACAAAGCATCTTGGAGAAGCAAGATTAGTGTTAGTCACAAAGAGCGCAATCAGCCAGACAGCTGAGTTTCTAGATGTAAATACACGAGAGAAACGGTATGTCAGCCTTTTGCCGTGGGCAGGCAGTATTTGGCTCTCATGGAAACTTGGAGGTTGGATACTAATGGTTGGACAGATGGATGGGCATGCAAGATATTTTAATCCATTCACCCAAAGGGTGATAGCTTTACCGCCGCGACGGCGCATGGACAACAATCTTAGAAGGGCAGCGTTTCTAAATAATCCTTTAAGTGACTCCAATGTCACTGTGATTATGAGTCCGAGTTCGACAATCCCGGGGTCAATGGAAATAAACTATCATTTTTCGGGCGATGCTTATTGGAGGACTCATGACACCGAGGGGAATGGAGAAGACTACTTGAACGTCACGGGGCCGGTAATATGTAGGAAGACTCTTGTGTGGCTACGAGACAATTTTGTGGTAGAGAGTTTACGTTGGGATGGGGGATGGAATTCGCTACCGATAGGATTTGTTCCTGACCTTGAAACTTCACTTGTGACTGGGTCTGATGGAAGGCTACTTGCCATTCAAATAGGAGCACAAGAAGATGACGAAATAGGTGTTTCGGGACTGCAAATGTTCCAACTAATTTTTGTTGATGATCTTGTTACGGATGCACTTGAGATTGTTGAGTTTCCCCCGGATCATTTCGTTATTAGTATGGGAATGAGTAGCGGTTGTACGAGGGCTGCAGGAAGGATTGGTTTGACCATTAGTAGTTTGGACGAATTTCATATGACAACCATGGATTGTGGAGGTCCGGTAAATCGAAACCATACCATTAGACGATCGGAGCCCTGTACCCATGGCTATTGTAATGACGCTTTCTTTGAGTACTAGCAAGAAAAGGGTAAAGTTCTGTAGTAACCAATGGAGAATGTAGTGAAAACCCTAACCATATAATTAGAAGGTCTGCAGCAATAGGTATTGCAATGAAGCTTTTTCTGAGTATGGCCGTAGCATGATCGGAGTATGTACTAAACTTCGGATTGCGTTCAGTGATATGCTGAATGTTCTAATATTGGGGTAGTCGAACACATTTCAGTGTAGATTGATATGTTAAGACATATCTGTCTGTGCTTTTTCTTTGCAGCTTATGACCAAACATGTAATGTTGTTACAAGTTACTAATTCCATGTTTCTTTTAAGAGGTAATCCACTTTTTAACAACCACCAAAAAACTGGGCAGCCCGCAGCATAACTATGACAATAACAAAATTCATTCCATTTGATTTTATGTAACCAATCCACAGCACTGGCCAATTATGTAAAATCTCGAGCCAACTCAGATGTACATAGGACAGACAAAATTCAGAAGTTACAGAATTCTTTCCACAAAGAAAATAATAAATATCAGAATGAAAACCCGGTTTAGTATTGAAGCCTTGAATATATAATCACACATTTGCAAATCTTATTTATTTATTTTTTGTATATATCTATCAATAAAAAGGTCTATACAATCTCCGAATCACTGTATAATTAACATCTTGAATTGGGTGGGGAAAATAAATTCAGATCATAAAAAATGTGTCATTTTGTACACAGGAAAAATGCCAAGGAGATGAAAGCATTTCGTCACGATAACTGCTTTCACCTTAAATAACAACAATCTGCCCGTTTGCTCTGCAGATCCTACAACCTGCTCATTAAGTCAAAATACCTCAGTTAATTCTCTCTCCTTGTCAGTCGAAAAGTATAAGATGCAACAGAAAAGGAGAAAATATAGACAAATATTTACGAAGGAATCATACCAGGCAGTTATTTAAAATCTTGTGAAGTTTTTTGATAAGTTATTGAGGTCCACATTTGGTAAAAAATTGGTACAAGCCTCCTAGACAATCTGCAACATGAATACGATGCCAAGGCCACATTTATATGATGCATAGCATCATTAAAAAGAGAGTGCAAAGTGATATCCAATATGCAAGATACTTATACTACATGAAGAAAATAAACTAAGAACGTACAAAGTTGTATTCATTGTCTGATTGGAGCGTTGACCTTGCAAACTGAAGAAGATGGAGACCAACACGTTCATCTGCATGACCCAGCACAGCGGTTCTCGTCATTCCAAAGTAAAATATGAGAAATACATAAATAAAAGAAAATCCTTTTCCCCATTAAATAAATAGTGTGCAGATAAGTTGTGTGCAATTTTTATGAGTATTGCAGCACACAGATACTTTAATTATCTGGTACAGCAGTGCCCGCAGAATATTATACCAAAACTGGCCAAGATAGTTCATAAATATAATGCACAGCTCTTTAAGTTCCTAATTGTACTTTTTATCTTATTGGTTTGTTTGCTTCTTGCATTTCACTCATGAAACTAATCACACTTGCCTCACCCCTTCATTTCAGGATACGTTTAATGCCCATAATATTGCTTCACAAGACTTTGTTTACATTAAACAAAAGGTAGCCTAGCTTCAGGAAGAAAATAAAAAACGGGAGCAGCTAAAAGTAGAAATACAACACCCAATGGCTGCAAGGGCAAAGATTACTGACACGACACAGAAATAAGATTCCTCCAAAACCGAAAAAAGAACTAGCTTTCAGCCTTTCACTAACCATGCATCCCATCTAGCTGTGAATTCCTCGAAATAAATGCCTATAAAAGAATTCTATAGTGGTTCCTATTCAAAGCAAAGAGAATAACTTTCATGCATATGGGCATGCACTTACTGCTCTAGCTCGAAAGACTGCTCAGAAAACAGTGTCCTCCGAAACCAAAAAAAAAAGGCTATCTTTCGTGCCATACCATATCTCTGCAAACCCCTCAAATTAAATGCCTCTGGAGAGCTTGCAACTTCAACCAAAGAGAATAGCCTTGATCCACAGGTTGAGGGCAGGCAAATTCTGCTCTCCCTCTTACGATCCAGTTCTTCTTATTCCACAGACTCTTACGTAACCACAAAGAAGATCGGCTTCCACAAGCCTTTCTACATAGGGGATTCCATGAATAAAATTCGATCAAACCCTGCTTGCCAGATCACAGAGAGAAGTGGTTCATTGTTTCCCTGCCTTTCTACACGCATGACACATTCGCAAAGACCGAATTCTTAGCATTTAAAATTTGTAGTAGTTACCACATTCTTAATTATCAGGTCTAAATGTAAATCTAATACAGCTCCAGGCATTCTTCCTTTAGGGAGATCGTAAAATACCTCATCAAACGTCCTCCCAAAACTGCATTTTATTCTCTCCTCCTTTAACTAAATCAATACCTAGACTGAAAAGTTACTTAAGACACTTCTCCATACCAAGAAATTGCAAGTATTCCTCACTTCATCAGTCTTCCAATCCCTCATTGCGACAGGCCTTCCAGTTTCAATCAAACGGGCGAGGTTGGTGCTGACTAGATTGATGATTTACAACAACATACACATGTGAATAAGAATCAATCAAAGCTCAAAAACAAAGATACTTATTAACCAAAAACTTCAAATTCACCAATTGGGTATCAAATCATAAGCATTAAATTGAAAGAAAAAAAAAGAATGGGTTACAGAAAAGTACTTACAATGAAGGAGATTAATGAAAAACTGGCCAGAAACAGTAGCAATTCATAGCCCAAAGCCATGGGAGCAAACAGGACCCAAAATTGAAGAATCTACAAGTGTAACTGAGCGATTCTTCTTCTGAGAGACCGAGTGATCCGTCTACAGTTGGCCAAAGAGGTTCTCGGTTGTTGTTGGAGTTGATTAGACCTGCTGATTCACCATTACCACCAATACCCATTGCTCGTATCTCTCCTTCAAGTGTTCCTGATGCGATTTCGACCCTCTCCATTGTGCTCTCTCAAACTCATATGCCTCTTATTCCAGTTTTACCTTTCTTTGCTGCTCTATCAACTTAAAACTATAGGGTCAATTATGGAAATGAAAATGACCAATCACCGGACACTTTCGTCAGCTGACGTCAGAAAATTCTTTTTGGTCTAAATATCTAATGTCAGAAAGACCTCCTAACGTCGGTCTGATTACACAATTTTGGTAGTCGAATTTGCAATGTTCCTCATGAACTGTATTAGAGATGGAGAGAATTATACCTTCCCCAGATGAACAGCAATGCGTTGATAAATCTGATTGAACTCCCTCTGACTGATTTTACATATCTTCGTCATTTGTCACCCCCACCCTATGAAACACATCAAATCATAACAATAATATCCATATATCCAAACAATTTGAGCTCTATATCCATCTACCTTCAATCTATCGAAACGTACTAATTAGAGATAGAGAGAGGTACCTTTCGACAAAATTTTGATTAAATAAGCCAAAACGTACTAATATCTAGTTTCCCATATAGATACGTGGTGTTTACATATAAGACACATGTCTAGCTTGTCATCGCCAACTTGACAGATTGATCAGTCCCGAAACTTTATAGCGTCCATAACCGGATGATAAGTCACATTGCAATCGATGCCAGATCTTTTAAAGAATTCATGAGCAACTAGTCTTGCCTTGACCTAATTATCTCTTCGAGTTAATCATGTTTTCGTACCATTCTCATTTATAACCAACAGGCTCAATGATATCAGTTCATATTATGTTAGCAAGCTGAGCTCTGCTTGGATTCCAAACACCCACTTTTGCTAATATACCAACAACACACAGTCGTTTACAATAAGTGGTTTTAAATCCTCATCCTCGATGGCGAGCACAACATTGAATATGAATATCTTGTCAACAAATGTATATTGAACGATTCTACGTTGTGCTATTACAGACTTTTAATAGATCGAGATCTTCTTATTATCATATGTATGTGCCACCCCGGACTTGTCTTGTAATGCATCAATTGGTCGCGTAGCTATTATTGCCTCGTCAATGGGGTGATTTCATCCTCGATGAACCAACTACACCATTAGGCATATTTGTCCCTTATTTTGCAGCTCCCCGACTCATAATACTTTTTTCCAACAGTGCTCCGCACTAAGTGCGAGTCTCAGATTTGTTTGCGGTACTAATTCCCCCAAAAGGTTAAGCTGTGTAGGTGTATTACTTGTAGGTAGATATACTTACGGTACTTCAATAGTGCCTGCAAATTAGGGTTGTCAATGGATTGGATATAATCTGAAATCTGATTCATTTTTAGGATATGGATGTCATTTTTTTCGATCCGACTCCAATTCGATCCGAATAAGGAACATCCGAAATAATTTCAGATTGGATTCGGATGGTGCCTAGTCTAATCCGATAAATATCTGATATGAAGTTATATACCGATATATTTATATTTTATCAATGTTAATGTTCTACAACTATTAGAAATATATTATATACAATAAAAAATAGATTACAACACATCTAGCTATGTGGCTAAGTGGTACTTAGTTCTTAAAACCCATGAAAGGTCATGGTGGGTTTAAGCCTTTGCATCTACATTTTAATTTATCAAATAAAATTATGGTTGGATCGGATTTTGGATTCGGACCTCTGAAAATAGTTTTGGACTGGATTGGATTCGGATGTTACTTATAAAGTTTCGGATCGAATTCGGATTTACATCAATCCGACACCAATCTGATCCATTGACAGCCCTACTATGAATATATCTAACAATTCATTTGCGACCTATTGCAGATTTGTAGTCTATTAAACCTTATTGTCACTTAACTTATGAATAGGGATCTAGATGAGACAACGATAGTGTTTTCCAACTAATCTTGGAAACATCCTCAGCATTGACTACCATATCTCCCCACAATATTGGGAATATCGTCTCATCAAAGTGATAATCTGCTCTGCATTATATACGTCGCCAGTGAGGTTTTAAATATCTAGTGATAGATGCAAATCATAACCCACATAATATCAGGCTGATATTGAGGGGTCTCATCTTTATACATTGCAGTGGTGCAATTGGTACCTGTATGGAGCATCCAAATGTTCGTCGATGGGCAACACCGGGCTCCGACCCAATTACAAGTCATTTTTGGGAAATATTTGATGACTTGCTATGAGACGAACCCTAATCAGTACTGTGAGAGTAAGAATGCATATCCCAAACACTAGCCGAAAGTTATGATCGTAATGCGTAGAACTCCTTATCGTAGGTAGGATAGTTGCATACTGCTCCTATAAACATCTTAGAATGGTAAGCAATCGGTCTCCCATCCTGTAATAGAATTGCCCCTAATGCATAGTCGGAAGCATCTATTTTGACCTCAAAAGACTGCTGTAAATTAGGCAACGTTAACACTCGTGCATCTGTAATCTTGCACTTCAGCAACTGAGAAGTCTTCTCATGGTGATCTTCCCACACAAACTTTACACTGGCCTTTGTCAAGGAATGTAATGGTACGGCTATCTGTGAAAAATGCCAAACTTTCGTAATACTGACAAGAACCCATAAAACTTCTCATTTCCGTCACTGTACAGGGTCTAGGCCAATCAGTAATGACCGAGACCTTCTCTGAATCTACCTTAAGCTCACTGCCACCAACAATAAATCTTAAGTATACTAGCTCATTCTTCCCAAACTTGCAGCTCTTCCCATTTAGAAAGAGTTGTTGTGATCGTAATACTTCCAACACTTTGCAAATATGCACGAGGTGCTCCTCCCATGTTTGACTATATATTAAGATGCCATCCAAATATATAATCACAAAATCGTCAATAAAAGTACTAAGTACCTCATTCATCAACCGCATAAATATCGCTGGAGCGTTGCATAACCCAAAAGTCGCATATATTAAGATGCCCCATTTCTTTATTCCTGTAATACAATTCGGTATTGAGACCCTGCTCCTTGAACTCAGTGACAATCTGAAAAAAAATATATAAGTAAACCAAACTAACCAAGTGAAAAACACCAACTAAATGACGCTACAAAGTATGTAAGTATGTAAAAGTTACATTCTAGAATACCTGCGTATGCCTCATCTTGAACTCATTGTATACATTTTTAGACTGCTGCTGCATAGCTTTAACAATAGGTGCATTTGGGCAAGTCTTCCATCCATAGAGTCTATCTACCTTCAAAGTTCAAAATTTCAGGTAAATCATAATTAGAACTGAAAAAATCCATAATATATTATAAGTAGTTCCATACACTATGTATAACTAATAGTATGAGCTCACCTTATTTAACGCAATTATAAACTCCGTTTTCAAGAGATTTAAAGACTCGATTGTCTGTGGTTTCAATCCGTGCACTATATCAACAACCAAAATCGCTATGTCACATAAACCCGAACCTCTTGACTGCAAGTTCCCAAACTGTTCGTGTCCTGGAGTATCAATGACCAGAAAACCAGGGACTTGTAACTTTGCATCGGATTTTAGCTCCTCAGCCCTCTCCCTTATGTTCTCAGAAGGAATATAAGTCTCCCCAATTTGTTGTGTGATACCTCCAGCCTCACCTTCCTGAATGTTAGTACCTCTAATGCAATCCAAAAGCTTGGTTTTACCACTGTCAATATGACCCATAACACAAACAATTGGAGAACGGAGGTTACCATCGCTCTTCTGAAAGTAAGTCTCCGTGGTTCTGCTTTTGTCGATAACTTCACCCCCATGATTGTCATCTCTAACCTTCACATTGTGATTATTGGAGGGAATTACTCTCTTGACCTCTTTCTTTGCCACGGGTACTATGACAGGCTCAGTTACTACCTCGTCATCAAAGTGGGTGTTTGGAATCCAAGCAGAGCTCAGCTTGCTAACATAATATGAACTGATATCATTGAGCCTGTTGGTTATAAATGAGAATGGTACGGAAACATGATTAACTCGAAGAGATAATTAGGTCAAGGCAAGACTAGTTGCTCATGAATTCTTTAAAAGATCTGGCATCGATTGCAATGTGACTTATCATCCGGTTATGGACGCTATAAAGTTTCGGGACTGATCAATCTGTCAAGTTGGCGATGACAAGCTAGACATGTGTCTTATATGTAAACACCACGTATCTATATGGGAAACTAGATATTAGTACGTTTTGGCTTATTTAATCAAAATTTTGTCGAAAGGTACCTCTCTCTATCTCTAATTAGTACGTTTTCGATAGATTGAAGGTAGATGGATATAGAGCTCAAATTGTTTGGATATATGGATATTATTGTTATGATTTGATGTGTTTCATAGGGTGGGGGTGACAAATGACGAAGATATGTAAAATCAGTCAGAGGGAGTTCAATCAGATTTATCAACGCATTGCTGTTCATCTGGGGAAGGTATAATTCTCTCCATCTCTAATACAGTTCATGAGGAACATTGCAAATTCGACTACCAAAATTGTGTAATCAGACCGACGTTAGGAGGTCTTTCTGACATTAGATATTTAGACCAAAAGAATTTTCTGACGTCAGCTGACGAAAGTGTCCGGTGATTGGTCATTTTCATTTCCATAATTGACCCTATAGTTTTAAGTTGATAGAGCAGCAAAGAAAGGTAAAACTGGAATAAGAGGCATATGAGTTTGAGAGAGCACAATGGAGAGGGTCGAAATCGCATCAGGAACACTTGAAGGAGAGATACGAGCAATGGGTATTGGTGGTAATGGTGAATCAGCAGGTCTAATCAACTCCAACAACAACCGAGAACCTCTTTGGCCAACTGTAGACGGATCACTCGGTCTCTCAGAAGAAGAATCGCTCAGTTACACTTGTAGATTCTTCAATTTTGGGTCCTGTTTGCTCCCATGGCTTTGGGCTATGAATTGCTACTGTTTCTGGCCAGTTTTTCATTAATCTCCTTCATTGTAAGTACTTTTCTGTAACCCATTCTTTTTTTTTCTTTCAATTTAATGCTTATGATTTGATACCCAATTGGTGAATTTGAAGTTTTTGGTTAATAAGTATCTTTGTTTTTGAGCTTTGATTGATTCTTATTCACATGTGTATGTTGTTGTAAATCATCAATCTAGTCAGCACCAACCTCGCCCGTTTGATTGAAACTGGAAGGCCTGTCGCAATGAGGGATTGGAAGACTGATGAAGTGAGGAATACTTGCAATTTCTTGGTATGGAGAAGTGTCTTAAGTAACTTTTCAGTCTAGGTATTAATTTAGTTAAAGGAGGAGAGAATAAAATGCAGTTTTGGGAGGACGTTTGATGAGGTATTTTACGATCTCCCTAAAGGAAGAATGCCTGGAGCTGTATTAGATTTACATTTAGACCTGATAATTAAGAATGTGGTAACCACTACAAATTTTAAATGCTAAGAATTCGGTCTTTGCGAATGTGTCATGCGTGTAGAAAGGCAGGGAAACAATGAACCACTTCTCTCTGTGATCTGGCAAGCAGGGTTTGATCGAATTTTATTAATGGAATCCACCTATGTAGAAAGGCTTGTGGAAGCCGATCTTCTTTGTGGTTACGTAAGAGTCTGTGGAATAAGAAGAACTGGATCGTAAGAGGGAGAGCAGAATTTGCCTGCCCTCAACCTGTGGATCAAGGCTATTCTCTTTGGTTGAAGTTGCAAGCTCTCCAGAGGCATTTAATTTGAGGGGTTTGCAGAGATATGGTATGGCACGAAAGATAGCCTTTTTTTTTTGGTTTCGGAGGACACTGTTTTCTGAGCAGTCTTTCGAGCTAGAGCAGTAAGTGCATGCCCATATGCATGAAAGTTATTCTCTTTGCTTTGAATAGGAACCACTATAGAATTCTTTTATAGGCATTTATTTCGAGGAATTCACAGCTAGATGGGATGCATGGTTAGTGAAAGGCTGAAAGCTAGTTCTTTTTTCGGTTTTGGAGGAATCTTATTTCTGTGTCGTGTCAGTAATCTTTGCCCTTGCAGCCATTGGGTGTTGTATTTCTACTTTTAGCTGCTACTTTTAGCTAGGCTACCTTTTGTTTAATGTAAACAAAGTCTTGTGAAGCAATATTATGGGCATTAAACGTATCCTGAAATGAAGGGGTGAGGCAAGTGTGATTAGTTTCATGAGTGAAATGCAAGAAGCAAACAAACCAATAAGATAAAAAGTACAATTAGGAACTTAAAGAGCTGTGCATTATATTTATGAACTATCTTGGCCAGTTTTGGTATAATATTCTGCGGGCACTGCTGTACCAGATAATTAAAGTATCTGTGTGCTGCAATACTCATAAAAATTGCACACAACTTATCTGCACACTATTTATTTAATGGGGAAAAGGATTTTCTTTTATTTATGTATTTCTCATATTTTACTTTGGAATGACGAGAACCGCTGTGCTGGGTCATGCAGATGAACGTGTTGGTCTCCATCTTCTTCAGTTTGCAAGGTCAACTCTCCAATCAGACAATGAATACAACTTTGTATGTTCTTAGTTTATTTTCTGCATGTAGTATAAGTATCTTGCATATTGGATATCACTTTGCACTCTCTTTTTAATGATGCTATGCATCATATAAATGTGGCCTTGGCATCGTATTCATGTTGCAGATTGTCTAGGAGGCTTGTACCAATTTTTTACCAAATGTGGACCTCAATAACTTATCAAAAAACTTCACAAGATTTTAAATAACTGCCTGGTATGATTCCTTCGTAAATATTTGTCTATATTTTCTCCTTTTCTGTTGCATCTTATACTTTTCGACTGACAAGGAGAGAGAATTAACTGAGGTATTTTGACTTAATGAGCAGGTTGTAGGATCTGCAGAGCAAACGGGCAGATTGTTGTTATTTAAGGTGAAAGCAGTTATCGTGACGAAATGCTTTCATCTCCTTGGCATTTTTCCTGTGTACAAAATGACACATTTTTTATGATCTGAATTTATTTTCCCCACCCAATTCAAGATGTTAATTATACAGTGATTCTGAGATTGTATAGACCTTTTTATTGATAGATATATACAAAAAATAAATAAATAAGATTTGCAAATGTGTGATTATATATTCAAGGCTTCAATACTAAACCGGGTTTTCATTCTGATATTTATTATTTTCTTTGTGGAAAGAATTCTGTAACTTCTGAATTTTGTCTGTCCTATGTACATCTGAGTTGGCTCGAGATTTTACATAATTGGCCAGTGCTGTGGATTGGTTACATAAAATCAAATGGAATGAATTTTGTTATTGTCATAGTTATGCTGCGGGCTGCCCAGTTTTTTGGTGGTTGTTAAAAAGTGGATTACCTCTTAAAAGAAACATGGAATTAGTAACTTGTAACAACATTACATGTTTGGTCATAAGCTGCAAAGAAAAAGCACAGACAGATATGTCTTAACATATCAATCTACACTGAAATGTGTTCGACTACCCCAATATTAGAACATTCAGCATATCACTGAACGCAATCCGAAGTTTAGTACATACTCCGATCATGCTACGGCCATACTCAGAAAAAGCTTCATTGCAATACCTATTGCTGCAGACCTTCTAATTATATGGTTAGGGTTTTCACTACATTCTCCATTGGTTACTACAGAACTTTACCCTTTTCTTGCTAGTACTCAAAGAAAGCGTCATTACAATAGCCATGGGTACAGGGCTCCGATCGTCTAATGGTATGGTTTCGATTTACCGGACCTCCACAATCCATGGTTGTCATATGAAATTCGTCCAAACTACTAATGGTCAAACCAATCCTTCCTGCAGCCCTCGTACAACCGCTACTCATTCCCATACTAATAACGAAATGATCCGGGGGAAACTCAACAATCTCAAGTGCATCCGTAACAAGATCATCAACAAAAATTAGTTGGAACATTTGCAGTCCCGAAACACCTATTTCGTCATCTTCTTGTGCTCCTATTTGAATGGCAAGTAGCCTTCCATCAGACCCAGTCACAAGTGAAGTTTCAAGGTCAGGAACAAATCCTATCGGTAGCGAATTCCATCCCCCATCCCAACGTAAACTCTCTACCACAAAATTGTCTCGTAGCCACACAAGAGTCTTCCTACATATTACCGGCCCCGTGACGTTCAAGTAGTCTTCTCCATTCCCCTCGGTGTCATGAGTCCTCCAATAAGCATCGCCCGAAAAATGATAGTTTATTTCCATTGACCCCGGGATTGTCGAACTCGGACTCATAATCACAGTGACATTGGAGTCACTTAAAGGATTATTTAGAAACGCTGCCCTTCTAAGATTGTTGTCCATGCGCCGTCGCGGCGGTAAAGCTATCACCCTTTGGGTGAATGGATTAAAATATCTTGCATGCCCATCCATCTGTCCAACCATTAGTATCCAACCTCCAAGTTTCCATGAGAGCCAAATACTGCCTGCCCACGGCAAAAGGCTGACATACCGTTTCTCTCGTGTATTTACATCTAGAAACTCAGCTGTCTGGCTGATTGCGCTCTTTGTGACTAACACTAATCTTGCTTCTCCAAGATGCTTTGTATGAAAGGGTGCCAGAGAACCGTACATTTGTAGTTGTTTCAAAATTGCATCAATCAGCGCACTCATTAAAATACCAATACATTCCACGCCACCTGTATGAGCCTAGAACGAGTAAAATAGAAATTCAGTAGCTACTTGACATTCATTCAAACAAGATCTCATATCGAATGCATGCATACAAGATTACAAGTCCTCTTAAAAGAAAAACATACAAGTAAAACTAAGAGAAATTTGGAATTTGGCCATAGATAGATGTCCCACCACGGATCAAACTCAAACTTTCTACAGAAATCTCTCCCTGGAAGATTCAATGTGTTTCCACCCGTAAGATTTTATTAGAGTGGCTGTTTCTATTTGGGCGTTCGATGACAGTGTTTTGACCGGGAAATATCTGCTAAGCATAATTAGATATGAGATTAGGAAAGACTATATACAGTGACGTCAAGTCATTACTTTTCGGAGCTACGCGGCTCATTGAGTAGTGGGTATATATATATTAGTTCTTCTTATGGATCTTATGGTAACAAGGGCTTACATTTTAACAATGTCAGTCTTACTTGTTGGGATGATACTGAATGTCTGCCCCATTTCTTTATTCTTGTAATACAATTCGGTATTGAGACCCTGCTCCTTGAACTCAGTGACAATCTGAAGTAAACAAACTAACCAAAGTGAAAAACACCAACTAAATAAGCGTGAGAGTGAGAGTTTGGACAAAAACCAACTTTAAGCGCAGCTGTTGTTTAGTTAGTAGTGGAAGAAGGTGGTCCCACATATCTACGCGGCTTAACTGATTTTTTTTTTTCCGCAATGAGAAATATTAGTATTGTCCCTATTTGCCCTTGCGGTTTTTGGGGGTTTAGATTCATTACGGGCCTTTTTTGGTAATTTTAATATCATCAGGGCTCCCAATTTCAAACATTTTAATGTTTCAGAGGTTGGAGGGAGAAAATGGTTCTGATACGATGGAGCCAGCCTCACCTTAAAGCCATGCTTCAAAACATTTGAAGTTCCTAAGAATTTATTTTCAATCCAAGATTGATGAGGGAAATATTACTATGGGTATTTCTCGTAAAAAGCGAGCCCCAAGTTCTGAGTTATAGGGTGTAGTTTCTTGTAATTACTAGATACTGTGGCGTAATTTCATCCAGTCGGAGAAGAAAAGGTTTTCCGCTGTAATTGGCCTTGAACTTTTTCAAATATTTTTATTGAGTTCGCTGAAATTTTTACATTCAATCGAGTTCACTTTGTCATGTATCTATGGTTGTCAACTTACCGCACTTAATATGACCATCAATTCGATATGTAGGAAAACTCCAATAGATTGAATGTAAATGGGGGACAAGTGTTGGGTTTTGCAGCTCAAAAATGGAGAAGGAAGGCAAAAAAAATTCTTGTTCGAATAGGAATATTTTCTATTCGAACAGAATAGTATGACTTAACTCCGTTCGAACAAACAGAGATCGCTAGCAAATTAATTTTTGGCCATTGAAAATGCCTCGCGATACGTAATTCGAAGGAGTCTTGTATTCTAGGTCTAAATCACGATGTAGGGAAACCTCAATAGAGTGTATGTAAATAGTTGAACACATGATTGCTTAACGGACATGGACGATAGATTGCGACTAATCGAAAGGATGATACATATTACCAAAAGGCCGGTACAACCAAGTGATTTTCCCTAAAATTGTGTATTTACACTTTAAAGGGTAGAGTGGTCAAGTTGATGGTTATCGTGCGCCAGGGGGATTTCGTACCCCGAGGCTCATGTTATCTTGCGCCCATGGGTTCCGTGCCCAAGGTTCACACTATCGTGCAACAAGGGCGTTTCGTACCCAAAGGCTCATGCGACAATGGGTCTCATAGCCAAGGCCCGCATTATTGTGGGCCAAGGCCTACTTAATATACTCCTGCATGGGCCACTTTTAATATTTGTTCGGATTTTCCAGGGCAATATCTCTGTGGAACCTGTAGTATGTTTGGTTTGGTTTGGTGTTCCTATCAAGAGCGTCTCAAAAATTGAGGCCCACGTAGTACAATGCTCCTAACTGAAATTAAGTGCAAACATCACATTGTGTTTGATTATACTAGCAGTCGGGTACACGCGATAGCGTGTGCCTACAATAATTTGAAAATTTGCCATATATATGTTGGCGATTTTAAGATTTCTTCTAGGAAAAATGAAAGAGAGTAAGATTAATGTATGAGGCCAGGCCCGGCCCTGGGTATAGACCCATAAGACCTGGGTCTAGAGCCTCCAAATTTTGGTGAAAATTAGGGGCCTCCAAATATGGTTTATGGTATGTTTTGGGCCTCCAAAATAAAGCCTTATGAGCCTCTCTCTCTCTCATAATCTCATTCTCAATCAAGGCTTTTGTTACAGCCCTCTCTCGACTCTCAGCCGCTCATTTGTTGATTCTGTAGTTTGGGGTTTTGATAACTGTTGAAAAAAAGTTTTCCATTTGATTTGTGGTTAACTGAAGGAGTTTTAAACATGGTTTTAGATCTTGGGGTGTGATATGATGTAATGTGCAAAGTTTTAAAATTTGGGGGTTTTTCAGGATTAGTAGATGATTTCTTGTGCAAGATTGCTAATTTTTCTTTGGAAGTAGTCCCAGTTGCTTTACTTAATGATTTTAGGTAGACTATAAGTTTTGTTGGGTAAAATGTTAGGTGAAACATTTGAGATTATAGTTTATAGAGGTATTTACTTTGTTCTACATGTTTATGTAGTTAAGGTGATTCTGGAGGCGAAATGAAGGGGAGGATGATGAAATACAGGCAAAAGAGTCCGGATAGAGCGAAAGTGTGAATGGAACCATCACCGAAGCGCCAAAGTCCAAAAGTACCTGTAGTTTAGTGCACAAATCGTCATCTTGAACACCCCCATTTTATTGAAGTTCCGTTGTCATCAGCTGAAGGTCTCTATTTAAAAGGTAACCGAGGAAGTGTAATTATTTGTTGCTTAAGCATGTTAGTTGGTCTTGCAGTACTAGGTAGTAATGGTAGAAGTGCAAAAGAAGTAATAACATATTCAATGGTAGTGTAGAATTGCCTAACACCTCCTGATGCTATTAGCTTAGGTACTTGAAACTATGAATTCTTGAAGTACAATGCTCCTAACTGAAATTAAGTGCGTGAACACCATAGTCTTGCACCTGTGAAGACGTAGCTAAACTCGACGTAGGTGACAAGTGTACATCGGGCCTCAATAGATCACGCCCGACCGACCAAATATTTCCCGCTTTCTTTACTAAACTTCAACCGATCTTAGGATTTGGATGAACGGTACGCCAATATGTCATGTAATCTACGTCGGGAATAAGATAATCGCAACCATCGTAGAAGTCCACATCCTTCAGACTCTAATATAACTCTCGATCGTACCTTACGAATTCCATAATCTCCTGAGGGGGAGGGGGATCATAGGGCACACTATCACGCCCGGTCATCTGACGCATATACTGGTCTCCTAAATACCAAAGCGTACCGTGGCCGTATGGGACTGACACCAATGGAACCCTCTGGAAGCTCAGTGCTGAAGCAACTCTTACCTCTAGACGGATTAATTGCCTAGACTTGTGCCATGGTTGCCAATCTATGTTGATTATGTCCTTCCATTCTATCATATCTCTGATCACAACAAAAGAGTGATGAATTTCAGTGCTCGTACTCGCCCTTTCATCTCTCCACCCACCAATACGGGGATACATATGGCTAAAATTTTGTACCTTAACTAGATACATTCCAACCCGACAGTACTCGAAGAATCAGAACTCCAACATCGCATAGAATCCGGTGATCGATTTCTTCACCTTCCCGTCCCTCAGAACTGAGACTTCATCAAGCCCCCGATACAAAGCCGCCATAATCAGCGTACCCCAGTTAAAACCCGACGCGCCAATAATATCGTAGTCTGTCAAGGCTGCAAGATAACCCGCCCGAAGGGATGTGACACCATTTGAGAAGAAGAGATTACCCATCATATAGGCAATAAATGCCCGTGCATACACGATATCCATTTGTGAGTCGTAATTGTGGAGACGTGGATTCAAAGGCTCTTTCCACTTTTTTAAATAGGAGAGAGTGATGTTATCGTACCTGATGTCAGAGCTTGTGATTCCTGGGAACATCTTTTCTGCTTCCTCTAACTTGGAGTACCTCTCGTCGTACGGGAGTTCGCGACCCCTCCCAAAAGATATGCCCGTTAGCATGACGAAGTCTAACGGTGTGAAGCTCAGTTCCCCGCAAGGGAAGTGAAAGGTATGGGTGGAAGGCCACTACCGTTCCATGAGAACATGAATGAGACGGTTATTCGAGTTTCCCGCCTTAATCGAGCAAAACTCCTCAAAACCTATATCGTCGACCAACTTCTTCAACGTCGGGTACACGGCAATCCATTCGTACCACTTCAGTACCTTATCCAATGATCCCTTACACTGTAATTCATCTCGGTTCTGACAAAAAAAACACATTAACACGTTAGAAGTTCATTCGGGCATTTCATCGAACACATTGCAATATACGTTAATAATACACAAAACTTACTGACATTTTCTCCGATCTAACAGCCGTCCGGGAGGATATCTACTCGGTTCAACTCTTCGTACGATGGGGTGGGATCGTTGTCCGACGTTAATTGTAACGGCCAAATATTTATTGATTCAGCGTTCCCCCGTCGTTTTACTTCCGCGTTTATGTTGAGTTGGGTTTTGGAAAAATTATGCCTCGGTCGCGAACTAGACTCTCCCGATATTTTTAAGTGATTAACGGAGGAAATGGGTTGGTAGCCAACTTGTGGAGTAAGGTTGGGTATGCCTTGGGTAAAACCTCAAACACAAGTGTTATGCCTTTGCTAACACTTAGAAAAACCAATACAAGTAACACTAAAAAAAACTACAAGTATAAGCCTTTAAGCTTACAACGCCATGCAACGCGGTTCAGAACTGCGCGGCTATATATTAAAAAAAAAATACGTGTCATTTTCCTATTGGCTGGTAGTTACGCGCGGTTCTGAAGTGCGCTGAGTGTTGGATGGATTAGATTAAGCCACGTGGACGTATCTGGAACGTTCATTCTTGCGCGCGGTTTAGAAGTGCGTTTGGCAAATTCACCTTGGGGTGGATTCACAACTGCTGTGGGGTGGATTGGATTCACCTTGATTTTGGGCAAGTCCATCCACCCTACTGCTGTGGATGCTCTTAGACAGAAGACTTTTGACCTTCGGGAAAATTGCTTCTCTATGCCTCAAAAATTGCAATTTTAATATACCAAGTGGGATTTCTGTACCTTCAGGTAATAACTAAGATTTTCATGGAATGTGACATCTCCTAACTCTTGGACTTTGATCTTAGCTGACATTATTTAGGTGGAAGTAAAAAGAGGATTGAGTTAAACGGACCGAGTCAGGTAAACCCCTTGAAGAAGTCCAAAGCACGAAGTTGATAATGGTTGTGGTCCTAATAAGGTCTACTATAATCTGTTCAACCTAGCAATTGGTGATGGATCAGACAACCATCAGTAAGACTAGATATGAGGGGATTGGGGTCCGTGAGGTGTCACGAGATTCTTGTGCTCACTTGTCAGAGTTTTTTTGTGCCTGTATTTGTTGAAACCTTAAAATTTGACAATTTTTGGATATGGAAGTAACCCACAGTGAGGACGATTCTTCTGAGATGCTAAATTCTTCTCCATTTAAAATCAGATTAACTTGCGAAAGATCTTGATATGAGCTTGTATAGATTTTAGAGAAGCCAAGACAATAATAGAGAGATAGAATGAGGTATAATGGAGAGTAGAAACTGAAGGAAGAAGCAGATTGGAGAGGTAACGGAGTATGGACAGGAAGTTTGATAGGGAAATCTCTTGGAGATAGATAACAGAAAAAAATTCAAATGCAACTTATATAGATCTCTTCAACTATAATTTTCTAATAGGATTCAGCTTAGAACTTCTGTTTATGCATAGTTAATGCTCCTAATTTTTTAAATAGGAGAGAGTGATGTTATCGTACCTGATGTCAGAGCTTGTGATTCCTGGGAACATCTTTTCTGCTTCCTCTAACTTGGAGTACCTCTCGTCGTACGGGAGTTCGCGACCCCTCCCAAAAGATATGCCCGTTAGCATGACGAAGTCTAACGGTGTGAAGCTCAGTTCCCCGCAAGGGAAGTGAAAGGTATGGGTGGAAGGCCACTACCGTTCCATGAGAACATGAATGAGACGGTTATTCGAGTTTCCCGCATTAATCGAGCAAAACTCCTCAAAACCTATATCGTCGACCAACTTCTTCAACGTCGGGTACACGGCAATCCATCGGTACCACTTCAGTACCTTATCCAATGATCCCTTACGCTGTAATTCATCTCGGTTCTGACAAAAAAAACACATTAGCACGTTAGAAGTTCATTCGGGCATTTCATCGAACACATTGCAATATACGTTAATAATACATAAAATTTACACAAAACTTACTGGCATTTTCTCCGATCTAACAGCCGTCCGGGAGGATATCTACTCGGTTCATCTCTTCGTACGATGGGGTGGGATCGTTGTCCGACGTCAATTGTAACGGCCAAATATTTGTTGCTTCAGCGTTCCCCCGTCGTTTTACTTCCGCGTTTATGTTGCGTTTGGTTTTGGAGAAATTATGCCTCGGTCGCGAACTAGACTCTCCCGATATTTTTAAGTGATTAACGGAGGAAATGGGTTGGTAGCCAACTTGTGGAGTAAGGTTGGGTATGCCTTGGGTAAAACCTCAAACACAAGTGTTATGCCTTTGCTAACACTTAGAAAAACCAATACAAGTAATACTCAAAAAAACTACAAGTATAAGCCTTTAAGCTTACAACGTCATGCAACGCGGTTCAGAACTGCGCGGCTATATATTAAAAAAAAAATACGTGTCATTTTCCTATTGGCTGGTAGTTACGCGCGGTTCTGAAGTGCGCTGAGTGTTGGATGGATTAGATTAAACCACGTGGACGTATCTGGAACGTTCATTCTTGCGCGCGGTTTAGAAGTGCGTTTGGCAAATTCACCTTGGGGTGGATTCACAACTGCTGTGGGGTGGATTGGATTCACCTTGATTTTGGGCAAGTCCATCCACCCTACTGCTGTGGATGCTCTTAGACAGAAGACTTTTGACCTTCGGGAAAATTGCTTCTCTAAGCCTCAAAAATTGCAATTTTAATATACCAAGTGGGATTTCTGTACCTTCAGGTAATAACTAAGATTTTCATGGAATGTGACATCTCCTAACTCTTGGACCTTGATCTTAGCTGACATTATTTAGGTGGAAGTAAAAAGAGGATTGAGTTAAACGGACCGAGTCAGGTAAACCCCTTGAAGAAGTCCAAAGCACGAAGTTGATAATGGTTGTGGTCCTACTAAGGTCTACTATAATCTGTTCAACCTAGCAATTGGTGATGGATCAGACAACCATCAGTAAGACTAGATATGAGGGGATTGGGGTCCGTGAGGTGTTACGAGATTCTTGTGCTCACTTGTCAGAGTTTTTTTGTGCCTGTATTTGTTGAAACCTTAAAATTTGACAATTTTTGGATATGGAAGTAACCCACAGTGAGGACGATTCTTCTGAGATGCTAAATTCTTCTCCATTTAAAATCAGATTAGCTTGCGAAAGATCTTGATATGAGCTTGTATAGATTTTAGAGAAGCCAAGACAATAATAGAGAGATAGAATGAGGTATAATGGAGAGTAGAAACTGAAGGAAGAAGCAGATTGGAGAGGTAACGGAGTATGGACAGGAAGTTTGATAGGGAAATCTCTTGGAGATAGATAACAGAAAAAAATTCAAATGCAACTTATATAGATCTCTTCAACTATAATTTTCTAATAGGATTCAGCTTAGAACTTCACTTACCATGACTTGTTCCTCTTAACATGATTCTGTTTATGCATAGTTAATGCTCCTAATTATACCCAACTTACGACTAATAATCAATGCGAAAAAGAGAAAATGTAATCTAAAACTCAGCAAAAGTACCAAATTATTAATAAGAAAAAGTACCAGTAGAGGAAACTTAACAAAAGAGTTACTTTGGAATGGGAAGAAAATACAATAAATGTGATTTTGAATTTAATCAGATACCTAGATGCTTCCTGGTAGTTGTTCCAAAGTGTCACAATTATAATCTATAATATGACAACATATATAGATCTTATTTACTAATTTGATCAGAACATATTATAACTGGTATGCCATGAAAGCTGGAAGGACCAGCTAGGGCAACAATCTCCCACTAAGAAACTTCAGAGAGGAGGATGTAGAAAAGCTGCACAAAACCTACTACTATCCAAGCTTCAATCAGTATTTTAGGGATACACATCCTTTTTCGCAATCATACCCATCTCAGAAGAGGACCCTTAGTTTAAAAAGTAAACAGAATGTCAGCATCTTATAAGTGGATTTGTTTTCTAATTGCCTTCCAAGCTGACTTGATTGTAAACTTACTATCATTGTTTAAATTCCAAACTACTTTATCCTTCTTATCCCTACTCATTGCTTCAGATCTATGTCTACTAGAAGGAACACTCCATTCACCATCTTGTATTATACTCTTGATCATATCTTAAAGCCAATGGTCCCCCCTGCAACCATGGATCCTTCCAGATCAATGTGTCTTCACCATTGCCAACTATATGAATACCGTGCTTTGCAGCAATCTCTCTTCTTCAGTTAGATCTCCAACCCCAGGAACATTCGCATGGGGAGGGAGATAGGGTCCAAAAGGTGTCATCAGCAACTTTTTATTAGTTATACTAGTTCTACAACCACAGACTCAATGTGAAACTTAAACTATTGTATTTAGAGAATCATGGATGCAAATCTCTTACCTATCAGTAAATTATTCGTAAACGAGAATGCTACACAAATATTTGGTATAAGAATGATCCATAAATATTTATATCTGATTGTTGATGCATATGCCAAGCACTAGCGTACATTCTTGAGATGATTATATGACATATTTCTTTGTAAGTGGAATGTGTTGTTTAATGTGTTTACATCATACAAAAGGACCTGCGAGAAATGTCTTAATCAGTGGACCTTCTGGTTAGTATTATCGCTGCTTTGTTACCTTCTTTTTTGCATGTTTTAAGAGTAATATCTAGGCCATATATGATGTATGTATAATCTGCAGATTCACCCATTCATCAAGAAGTTCTAAGACAAAGACATTGATCTTGAAATCCTAGTAGGCAGCTTGGAATCACCTGTGAATTTCCCTGGATAGGTTTTTACTGTCTTGTATACATAGTTTGAGCCAGATATTAATAATGGAGAATTATTTGTATTCAAGAGCAAATAATATAAAGAGGCTACTTTTTTGTGTGTTCAAAATTTCAATTTAATATTTTATGCCCATTTTGAAATTATATTTGCACAATATAATGTGGCATAATTGCTGTTTTGATGGAGGTGATTTACTGGTTCTTTTATTTGTTTTAGATTGATTTATGAACCCAGATACTAGACATCCAAATGTCAATCAGAAGGTAATATCACAAGTTCAATCTCTCTGTCTCCTTAGAAAGAGAGTTTTCATGCAATTTGGAACTTATTTTTTGTGTTTTGTGTATCGGTTGAGTATAGTGGGGTATCGGAAAATCAAAACCCAGGAGTTCCATATAGACTAGCATCTGTTTTCTGAGTTGGAAACAACATTTTAAATCGAGTACTAGTCTGCCCAAGTTAGCCCATGAGCTTAACTCAGATTTTAATGATTTTTAGCCTTTTTGGTTACCTAAATTTGCTCTTTAGGCCGTAAATTAAGCAACTTTTTTGGAGGCTTAGTTTTGTTTTGTGGTTGTGTTTTATTACTTTGGATCAATTCGATCACCCAAAAAGAAAAAGAAAAAGAAAAAAGAAGGAAATAAGAAACAGACTTCTAATCCTTCTACAATACTACTATAAAATCTTGGGACTCTTTCAAGGCATTAATTGTCATATCTCCCTATAATGTCGGAAAAATCGTCTCACCAAAGTGGCAATCTATCTTGTAGTAGTCCTACGGTAAATATGTCCCCAGTGGGTTTCAAATTTCTAAAGATAGATGAAAAATTGTAACCTATATAAATACCAGGCCGACTTTGGAGACCCCATCTTCATGCATTGCTGAGGTGTCCTCGACACCTACGCGACACATTAAAATGTGCACAGAAGGGCGACACTTAGTTCCAACCTAGTTACAAGTTACTTTGGGAAAAGCTTATGATTCGCTAACGGATGAACTCTAATCAGTGTTGTGGAGATAAAAAATGCAAGGCCCACACACTAGCTGAAAGCAATGACTTTAATAACAGTGACCTAGCGATTAGATCTAATCACTGGATAAGGTTCTCCGCCAACCTGAGCTAGGTATTGAAATAGGGTACTCACGATATTCAATTAATCATTTATCCCATTAGTCGGTATAATTAACAATCATCAGAAAGTGCGGGAGGTAAACTTACCGACTCTCGGCTCTATCAAGTAGTCGATTTGATCGGTCGGTCTAGGAACTGAGCCTGCAATCTAATGATCTAAGTGATAAGTCGTGCTAACATTGCGTTCCTAGATATTGATAATAGGCAAACGTAAGACCCATCTCGAAGATGCGTCTATTATGACCATCAATACTCAAAGGGCTACTATGTGGATGGATATGTCTACATGTGTCTCCATGGATATGTTAGAGAAAAGACTGGAGATGCCACTTCACCTTGGTCATACTAGGACGAACAATAAACTTTCCTTGAAAGCAATCTTTATACGAACACTCTCTAGATCTTCACCCCTTTAAAAGAAAGTAGAAAAATATTCCCAACAATCCTCCTCATTATTTAAGCCCGGATGAGTGTATTAGAAATCGTTCAAATATCGTTGTCTGACCTTTAAATGTGGATGTAATGCATAGAACCTGGCTGTCATTTTCTCATTTCATCTTTTGTTTGATAACCATTATCATGTAGGTACGTGATAACCATTATCATGTATGTCCCTAAAACTTAGCCAATTCTAACTACAAGAATAAATGGTAGTAGCCACGAAAAAATCAGTGGCAAGGGTTTTTGCCACAGTTTTTACCGTGGCACGTGTCGTGCCTGTAGATGGGGTGGCTAAAGCTTTGACACAGTTATTACCGTGGCGAAAGGTTCATCAATTGCCATGGTTTTTACCGTGGTTCTATTCCATAGCAAGTGTTTCATTCACTACTGTTTTATCCGTGGCTAATAGGTTTTTTAATTGAAAAAAAAATAAAAATTATTGTAAATGCTCCGTTAAATATGAAGAAAAAAAATTAATTGAAAAAATATCATTATATTTACATAATTCATTTTTCTTAGATCCTTCAACAAATGAGTTTGGTATGCACTCATTTTCAACATATATGAGGCATGCCTTTCATATACCCTTTCCACCACCACCCCTAAGATGTCTTTATCAATGCAGGGTAACCCACAACCTGACAGTTTGCAACCGCCTCTTTTGCTAAGTAAGCACAAGCTTCCTGGTATGTATTTTTAGGGATAGACTCCAAACAATTTTCAGTTGATATTTTCATTTAAAAGAGAATGGAGAAAAGCACAAATTATCAAATGCCAATTTTCCTTAAAAAATTGAAAATATGAAGTTTGTAAGAAATCTTACATGTGAGCTAATCCATGGGAGAGTTGGAAGAAAAGAAAATACCAACCATACATGAAGCTGGGGGATCAAACAAAAATAATTCCCCTCTCCTTTAATGCATCTTGAAGCTCAGGGTTCTCGGATGCATGGCTCAAACTAGGCCAAACTGCATTAACATGCACATGACCCAAAGTCAGATGAGCAAACAATGTGTTGTGAAGTAACGCAAGGTATACCAAGATCTACGATGTTTATCAAAGTAATACACAAAGACTGGAAAGCTCTAAGAACCTCAGTAAGATCTTCAATTAGTTGTAGCTAACATAATTATTGTTGTTGGTCCCACTAGGAACGAAAGCGGTTAACTGAAGTCATGCTTGTTAAGGAAATCTTTCCATTTATAGCCCCATTATTGCTCCAAGCTCTCGCCATGATCTGACTTCGCTTGGCTTCAAGAACCCTATACTAATAGAAACTCATAAGCTTAACAAAACCAATTAATTGACAGCTTGTACTAATTAAATTCATTTTTTCTATATCTATTTATATCATCAATATGTTTTTTTCTATTATTCTATTAATAATGAGATTTCATTCAAAAGCCAAGCCGAATAGCCTATAAGAAAATAAAAGATACATGTGATGGAGTTGCACCTAGATGTCTGTACATCGAATAAATAATCGTATAAATGCCAAACTGTATAATCGTTCCCTTCTTCTCCTGGAGGTTCTCCAATGTTAATCCTAAACAAATATGGCTACCTAAAGCATGTAAGATGTGTGCTAGGCATAGATATTTGGGATACTCTCATTTCTAGATAAGAGTCTAACAAATCCCGCAATTAAGATAATAAGAAGTAATTAAACATTTAAGAGCAATAGGTGAGTTGGATAACCTGTGCAATACTTTGATTGCCAACACCATAAGATACAAGTTTCAAACTTTTGAGCCATAAAATGTCAGGTATTGCAGATTTCTTATTTACTTTTAGGGAGAGGATTCGGGGAACCTAAGGAAATTGACCCTAGGGAGACCCTAAATCAGAACCACGCATCTGTATGAGATGAGTGGATCACAAAAATATCCATTTTTCTTATTATAAAATGAGGTGTATTAAGATAATGATGTGGCCTCTCTGATGTCCCCTCTCTTATGGTCCCCTCTGATATTTGAATTAGGTGGTTGGACGCCATCCCTCTCTGACGATTACTCTCTCTCTCTCTCTGACACACACACTCTCTCTCTCAGTCTCCTAAAGAAAAATAAAGTGAAAATTACAATTCTTGAAATTGAACTGCGATTACTCTCTCTCTCTCTACAATTTCTCAGTCTCGACGCCAGAGAAAAGGAAGAAGTAGCAGTATGAGAGAGGGAAGATGACTTACGTATAGCTTGGAGAGCATACAAACTTGAAATTGAACTTGGGGGTGGAAAAGGAGTTGCGAATTGAATTTCGATTTGAACTTGGAGACCATAGAAACTTGGAGAAACAACTTGGGTAATTTTACTTCATTTCTGCTTAGAGTTTGTTTTCCCCTTGTTTTTTTTGTTTGTTGGAGGAGTGATTTGCGGTGGTTAGAGTTTGTCAACTTTCTTGATTATTTGTAATTTACACAAAATCTTGTTTGTTGAAAGGGATAGTTAGAAATCCCCTAATGTTGGAATATAGAGATTTTTTCATCTCATATTATTGTTTGTCTTATGCCATTCCTGCATAAGTTGTTCGCACCTTTTTTTTGAATTTTTGTTTTACTAAATTAATTTGTTAGGCATTCTGAGAAATGGGGGAACATTTGTATTTGTTTTATGCCAGAAATTACAGAGATATCCCACTGTAGAGTACCCCCTAGAGGGTGGAATTTCAACTGCAGTAAAAAGTAAATTAAATATTGTCGTTAACTACAGATTAGTCGACAATATTTTATGTAGTTTCTTTGTTTTATGAAGTAGTTAAGATTCCAGTGCATCCTGAAGTTGTTAATCCCCCATGTTAATTCTATGTTGTTCAGAAATAGTAGATTTCAGTGTATCATGAAGTAGGTAATCCCATATATCATGTTATATGTTAAGAAATAGTAGATTTCAATGTCAAATATTTCAATGTGTCGAGCACCAGTCATGGTCGACAATACTATTTATGGTGTAAATGTTCAGTTCTTACACTTCAGTACTATGTTGACAACCCCTATTTGCTTCATATTTTTCTTACCTATGAACTTTGTGATTATTTTTAGTGAAAAACAATAGATATGAAGCTATATCAGACAACATCAAATACAAAGAAGCGCAAGGTAGAGCAGCAAGATGTAGGAGTCGCTAAGGTTAATAAACACCAACCAAGTCACAAAAGAAAGAGGAACATGAATAAAGGAATAGAAACTGATAAAGAACCACAGATTGAGTAGGCTTCAATGATGACTCTGCCCCCCAAAGCAATGATTTGGCGGGTGGATCTGCTGAAGAGGCATTGGGAGCCCAACGAACTGAAGGTGATGTTATGAATGAGGATAATGTTGAAGCTCCTCCAATGTCTAAAGAACCACAAACTGAGGTGTCCCAGGAAGAAATTGTAGCTCCCATTGACGATACATACCCACCTGATAGGAGTTTGCTATTGAGTTTCAAATTCCACCGGGAAAGATCTATTTACCTTGGCCATGTAAAGTAGTTGGGGGCCCATGTAGTTGTATTCAAAAGTAGTTTAATCGTTGTCCCCTTATTTTGTATACGCTATTTTGTTTTTTAACTATATTGGCATAATATTTAATGATATTCTTTAATATTTTTATACAGGAGCCTGGTTGTCTCCGCGTGCACCACCATGCTCCAACATGGCACCTTGACAAGGAACCAACAATTGTTCGAGACCTAGTTATGCTTGCTTGTTTAGATAGGATTAGTGAGATTTCTTACGAGCACTACAACGCGGGACTGATTTCTGCAATATGCGAGCATTGGCAGCCAGAGACGAACACGTTCCATTTAAGTTGGGGGGAGATGACTCTGAGTTTAGATGATGTACAACACTTGATAAGTTTGTCAGCTGATGGTGACGTTCCAATAACTGAAGGTAGTTGGTCATTGCCAAAGCTTGTTAAGATTTTTAAGAAGAATCTTTACCAAGATGAGGATTTTTTAACTCAATGAAAACTGGAGGTCAAGGCTATTCTTTGTCTCTAGTAAAATGTCTTAATCAGTGGACCTTCTGGTTAGTATTATCGCTGCTTTGTTACCTTCCTTTTTGCATATTTTAAGAGTGATATCTAAGCCATATATAATATATGTATAATCTGCAGATTCACCCATTCATCAAGAAGTTTGAAGACAAAGGCATTGATCTTGAAATCCTAGTAGGCAGCTTGGAATCACCTGTGAATTTCCCTGGATAGGTTTTTACTGTCTTGTATACATAGTTTGAGCCAGATATTAATAATGGAGAATTATGTGTATTCAAGAGCAAGTAATATAAAGAAGCTGCCTTTTTTTGTGTGCAAAATTTTAATTTAATAGATTATGCCCATTTTGAAATTATTACTTGCGCAATATAAGGTGGCATAATTGCTGTTTGGATGGAGGTGTTTTACTGGTTCTTTTATTTGTTTTAGATTGATTTATGAACCCAGATACTAGACATCCAAATGTCAATCAGAAGGTAATATCACAAGTTCAATCTCTTTGTCTCCCTCGAAAGATAGTTTTCATGCAATTTGGGAATGGCATATCTAAGATTTCGCTCATAGTTGGAGAGTGTAATTTGTAGTCGTATGAATTTTTGGTCTCATTAATTGAGTTAATTAATCTTTTGTCGGGATTGGATTTTGTTTGTTATGTGAAATCAAATTGTCGAACTCACTACTGGCATTACTAATATTTTGTTTGAAAAATGTATCATCATATTATATCATTGTAACATATATTGGTACTGTGGGGATTGGAAAAATCTGAAACCAAACACTAGATAAGGGTGCTAGTGCCTTCTCTCATACAGTGACTGGACTCAATTGGAGCTTATTTTTTGTGTTTTGTCAGTGTATCGGTTGAGTATAGTGGGGTATCGGAAATCAAAACGAGTTCCATATGGACTAGCATCTGTTTTCTGAGTTGGAAACCGCATTTTAAATCAAGTACTAGTCTACCCAAGTTTAGCCCATGAGCTTAAACTCAGATTTTAATGATTTTTAGTCTTTTTGGTAACCTAAATTTGCTCTTTAGGCTGTAAATTAACTTTTTTGGAGGCTTAGTTTTGTTTTGTGGTTGTGTTTTATTACTTTGGATCAATTCGATCACCCAAAAAGAAAAAGAAAAAGATAAAGGAGGGGATAACAAAGAAAGAAATAAGAAACAGACTTCTAATCCTTTTAGGAAATATATTACCTAGGACCTGGCTCCTATATATCCTTCTACAATACGACTAGGGTTTCTTACTTTGTAATATATACAACTCAAACCCTATTCCTTTCACTAAACTTAATCTTGGAGTCTAAAGTAGTCAGTTAAATTGTGCCTTCTCTTCTCTCTTTTTTGTCGATCCCCACACAATGGGTGGTGATAATGAGTGGTCTGAGCTTCCTAGGGAACTCGTACAAGAGGTTGGATCACGGGTGCTTGAGAATGGTGTAGTTGATTATGTACGGTTCGGCGCTGTTTGTAAGCCTTGGCAAGATGTCTTTTTGGAAAAACCAGCCAGGTATGTAATTCCTCGAATTCCTATGACCTTGATGATTGCTCGCAAAGCAGATAACTGTCTCCAGTCTTGTTGCTTTTGGAACCCCGCTGATAACAAACGTTATCAGCTCAACTACATTAATGGTACTCTTAAACGGCGTTACATTGGATGTGGTTATGGTTGGCTAATTGTAACAAATATAGTGGTAGGCAAAGAAGGTGTCCATGTGATTAATCTGATTAATCCAATTACTCAAGCCACAATCCCTCTTCCATCTCTAACCACACTACCGTTTACCGTGAATGGATGCAAGATTTGGAGGGCTGTATTATCTTCTCATCCAACTTTAGATAGTGATTGCATTGTGGTGACGTTCTTCTCGGTTATTAAGAAATTAATATGTTGTAAACCAGGGGATGAAAAGTGGACTGTTCTCGCAGATCTTCCAGATATAATTATTCAAATTACTTATTCTAACTCTACGGGTCTGCTTTACGTTATAGATAATTCCAAAAGGGTTATAGAGCTTTCTGGTATTGTTCCTTCTCGAGGGATTAAGTTGACTACTTTACCACCCGTATTCCGTTTTCAGGAAGACAACTTACGTCTTGCAGAATCGCGTGGGGAGCTTTTCTTAATTAAGTGGCAGCAACAATTTGCAGGTTTTAAAATTTTGAGATTTGAAATTTCAAAATATGACCCAAGTCGCAAAATCTGGCTTCAAGTGAAAAGCCTAGGTAACCGGTCGCTCTTCTATTGTCAGTCCACAATGTCGTTCTCTGTTTTTGCCACTGATCACTCTAGGTTGAAAAGAAATTGCCTTTACTACATTTACAGGCCAGGTGAAGGCGGTTGTAGAATCACCAATTTGGAAGATAACAGTGTTGAGGACATATCTTTTGACAACAAAAGGAACTTTCTGGTTGATGAAATTTTCTGGATTACGCCTTCATTGTGGTAGAGAGTAAGCATGGATTAGTCTAAATTTCAGGATTTTATTCTTATTCATATCTTGTTTATTGGTCAAGTTTGAAACAATAATGATAGCCATGCTAACATTATGTTATTTTACGATTTTTAGTATGGTCGTTAAAGACCCAATCCTTTACTCTTATTTTTTTTTTCTTTCAAACCGCACCATGTAAGATTTTCTTATTATGCAATATAATATTTAGAAAACGCGGGCTTGAGTTGTTACAGACGATCCATAGTGAGAGTGTGGGCCGTAGGTGATACTGTTGGGAAAACACAAAGAAGAAAAAATCACCAATTTTTTTTTGTTACCAACCCATGCAAGGAGAAGCGCAGCCCTTTTTGAAGATAGTCGAAACCCTCTTGAAGATAGTCGAAACCCCCTCCGAAAGTGTAAAAGAATTCGCCACCACTATCTTCGGAATTCAACTAAGCTAGACCCTTTCATTATCACTATGTGTTTGCACTACACACAATGATCAAGTTTGGTTCACATTTCCAAAATGCCAAATACGATGAAAACCAGAAGAAGAGATAAACTTGTTTTTCTCTGATGGATTTTACTCTTAGGGTGTGTTTGATTCAACATATTCAAGTGGAATTTTTTTTTTTTAAGAAAATTTGGTTTTCCACTGTTTAATAGTCTTTATTTAAAGTTGGGAATGTTGAGAACAAAAACAATCTCATCTACACTAACATATTATCTGTAACTTTACAGGTTCATCAATGAAAGCTCTTTTTTTTCTCTTTCTATATTGTGTTTTTATCAACCCTAAGGTTATATATAAGAGGTTACAATAGGTCTCTAAAACTCGTTTATGGGCTGGGTTAGGAGTCGGTGGGTCATCCCAAACCCATTTCGGGTGGGACCCAAACCGAACTGTTCCTAACACTCCCTCTTGGGGTGTCCCACATCTAGACGACTTGCCTCATTGAAACCTCCACCTATCAAAACCCTCAAGGAAAAAAACTATGCAAGGAAAAAGTACAATTCTATGTCACAGATGGGTGGTGGGCGCGTATAACGTTGCTTCATCAAAACTCCCGCCATTAAAACCCTCAGGGATAAAAACTGCACTATCAGGAAAATGAGTACAACACGCATATGCCCATGTCGGGTGGAGACTACTCCTTCTGACGTCTATCTCTCAGATATGTGTTTCCCAGAGACGTCAATGAATATAACTTCGCATGTCTATTATGTGTACCAATATCTTGAACGTAAGTGGTGTAAGAGTCTTCGTGAATATTTCTTCTAAGCTGTCTACTGAATGGTCTTGAACAAAATCAATTTCATTCGCCTTCTGTAATTTGTGAGTATGGAAGAACTTCGGTGAAATATATTTGGTTATGTCGTCTTGGATAAAACTTTCTCTTGTCTTGAGCGATCCATGCATCATTGTCTTCATATAGAGTCATGGGTTTCTTATGGACAAACTTACTCCACAAGTTCCGTTGATGTAATTTGTCATGGAGCGTAACTAAAAACTTCTCTGCCAGCTTCTTGAAGTACGAGAATCTCCATGTGGTTCAAGGATGTAGCAACCGCGTCTGTTCACTAATCTCTATTAGCCGGTATAATTAACATCATTATAAAGTGTAGGAGGTAAACTTACCGGCTCTCGGCTCTGTCAGTAGAGTCGACTTGATCAGTCGGTCTAGAAACTGAGCCTGCAATCTAATGGATTAAGTGAAGAGTGCTAACATGCGTTCTAGTATTGATATGCAACGTAAGACCATCTCCACGATGCTAG